>JAJOZX010000237.1:1042500-1507500 GCA_023014485.1 Bathynomus jamesi
CCAAATCGTGACATAAAACTCGCGTTTTTATTTATCGCTTGTGAAAACGTTCCCAAAAGAGCGGAACAATATTTTGGACACTCGAGTCTGTATTGTCTAAATACATAAAGGTGGAGCACTTCTGCAGAGTCTAATTTAAAATAGCTTCTCGTAGTATGTCGTACGTGAGTATGACACGTTACGCGATACTATGACATCCTATTATTGTTTCTCGCACAATATAAAATATCTGAAGTAATTCACGGATGAATTAAAAAAAAGGGTGAATAAAAGGGGCTTATAATCTGACGCTTCGAATATCATTAAATTTAGTAACTGAATCGATGTTTACATAAAAATGTTTTTATAAATTGAAATAGATCGAAATTTTATTTATTCGCTTCTTTCCGTAATCCACGACTTTAGTAGGTTTCGAGGAAGGCGCTTTCTTAACATCTTAATACAATACTTGCAAATGCTTTTTCACCGCTAATACAAGAACAACGCCTGAGAGAGATTACGGAAAGAAGCGAATAAATAAAATTTCGATCTATTTCAATTTATAAAAACATTTTTATGTAAACATCGATTCAGTTACTAAATTTAATGATATTCGAAGCGTCAGATTATAAGCCCCTTTTATTCACCCTTTTTTTTAATTCATCCGTGAATTACTTCAGATATTTTATATTGTGCGAGAAACAATAATAGGATGTCATAGTATCGCGTAACGTGTCATACTCACGTACGACATACTACGAGAAGCTATTTTAAATTAGACTCTGCAGAAGTGCTCCACCTTTATTTATTCGCTTCTTTCCGTAATCCACGACTTTAGTAGGTTTCGAGGAAGGCGCTTTCTTAACATCTTAATACAATACTTGCAAATGCTTTTTCACCGCTAATACAAGAACAACTGAGAGAGAGAGAGAGAGAGAGAGAGAGAGAGAGAGTCAATTATATTAAATTTTTGTACTGGTGGAGCGTTGGGCAGTATGTGCGATATATCAGGTAGTGAGAAATAGGTTGTATTTGTTGTATATTTATTCGGTGCGAGAGGAATGTCCCTGAGAGGCCGCTGTGCTTCTTCGTTATGCTTTTGTTTCTTCTCTAGTCTAAATTGAGTTCTTCGGCATGGTCTTCGATTCCTCAGAAGTCTTTGGGGAAGACAAAGTATTTCGACATGACTGAATTACAGCCGTTCTTTCTTTTCCAATAAGGGGACGTTGCTTCTACTTCGGTTTCACCATAACAAATTATTTCGAGGGTTTTGTGTTTGAGTGTAAGTATATGTTGGTGTAAGTTTGTGCTAGAGAGAGAGAGAGAAAGAGAGAGAGAGAGAGAGAGAGTTACTGTATGAGTTTGTTCATAAAAGATATATATATATATATATATAAATAAACTCGTGTCCTTTCTAAATCCAAAACGTTCGTAGATCCGCCGATTCTTTTAAAAGCGTTCCCACATGCTTTAAGACCCAAAGAAAAAAATGAAGCCAAATCAAACGTAGAAAGTCCTGAATGAGACGGAAAATAGAACGAACTAAAATACGATAATATTTTTGTGAACGTGACACAAATATTGAAAATTAAAAAGAATAATGTTCGAAACGAGAAGTCACAAAATGTCGTCGCAGTTTTATGTCCGAACAAACATTAATGAGCATTAATTGTACAAGAGACAAAAATGGCGACATTTAACTTAATCTAATTAACCTAATTAAGTTAACCTAGCGTTGCCTAGCCAAACATTTGGCCAACAGCCACCACAATATGACAATATATATATATATATATTATATTATATATATACTGTGTGTGTGTATATATATATATATATATATATATATATATATAATATATATTATATGTAAAGAACGACGCTTGTGTAGAAAAGCGTCCGCACAAGATGGGGAGAGAGAACGGGCGTACGCTCTTCCACACAAGCGTCGTTCTTTACATTAATTATACTGTGTGTTGTTTGCAGTTAAAATGTATATAAGTACGGCATGAGAAGGTGCCCCCTCAGGGCATTCGATTCTGCTCGTATGTAGGAGAATTACAAGTTGTGACTGATTGGGGACCTTAGTGCAGTGGGTAGCATATCCGACCGGCAATTGGATGATCTCGGGTTCGATTCCTGGGAGGTGCCTCATTTTTCATTTGCTTGTTCTCTCTCCCCATCTTGTGCGGACGTTTCTTCTACACAAGCGTCGTTCTTTACATTAATTATACTGTGTGTTGTTTGCATTTAAAATGTATATATGTACGGCATGAGAAGGTGCCCCTCAGGGTATTTGATTCCGCTCGTATGTAGGAGAATTACGAGTTGTGACTGATTGGGGACCTTGGTGCAGCGGTTAGCATATCCCGACCGGAAATTGGACGATCCCGGGTTCGATTCCTGGGAGGTGCCTCATTTTTCATTTGCTTGTCTCCCCCCATCTTGTGCGGACGCTCTTCTACACAAGCGTCGTTCTTTACATTAATTATACTGTGTGTTGTTTGCAGTTAAAAAAAAGTGTGTATATAATATATATATATATATAATTCGGTTTGCTCAGAATGCTGAAAGCAAAAAGTTATGAACTCTTCAAATTCCAGACTTTGGAAGAACTAATTTCAAAATCGGTTAATTCAGCTACTGTAGATTGGGAAAAGTTATGGAGAAGTAGATAATGTACTCATACTGTGGTATAACTTTAGAAATACGATCAAAACTAGAGTCGCGATTGCATAACAAGCAAAGTTAAGCGAAATTACACGTGCGCGCAACCAAAGTGTTGGAATAGAAAATCAGTGCGGTAATAAAGAACGGAAGTAGAGAGTATAAACTATACAGTACAGGGTGTCCATAAATGATTACCCTGATTAAAGCATGCTATAACTTTTAAATAAACACTTGTATTCAAACACAGTTTTAATCATACGTAGATAAACATAAAATGTTTTGATACATAGTTAATGAACTTACTAAGCTTCCACATGTGCACCCCTAGTGGCACGTAAAATGTCTAAACGATATTCACACTCACGCCACACATTTTCCAACATTTGTGGGTTAACTGTTGCAATTGCATCCATAATGCGTTCTCGCATTGTCTTGATATCTGGAACAACTGTTGCATAAACCAAATCTTTAACATGACCCAAGAGAAAGAAATCCAGCGGGGTAATGTCTGATGATCTTGGGGGCCATGGGATTGGCCCGTCCCTGCCAATCCATCGATTTGGAAATGTTGCGTCGAGAGTTTCACGAACATGCGCCCAATAAGGGGGTGTCCCATCTTGTTGGAAGATGACAGTTGGCTGCCTGTCCTGCAGCTGGGGGATGACGTAATTGGTGAGCATATCCAGGTACACAGTTGCGGAAACAGTGTTCTCAGCGAAGAAGAAAGGACCAATTATCTGGTCATGCATTAGTCCACACCAGACATTGATCTTCGGACTGCCCCGATTATGCTCCCTTACGGCACGTGGGTTTTCCGATTCCCAAATACGCACATTGTGTCTGTTGACTCTACCACTAAGATGAAACGTAGCCTCGTCTGAAAAGCAGACACGTAACAAGAAGTCATTATCCTCGTCAATGCTGTTCAAAATGTCAATAGCGAATTGTTTACGTTTTGGACGGTCATCAGGCTTCAGTTCTTGAGCAATTTGTACCTTGTAGGCGTGTAACTTCAAAAGTTTGTGTAACACCTTGTGCACCGTAGACTTCGGTATCTTTAGTTGGCATGAAGCTTGTCTCACCGATTTCCTTGATGACCGTGTGAAAGAAGTTTGAATGTTTTCCACCGTCCCATCGGAAACTGATGGTCTACCACTGCTCTTTCCCTTTTCCACGTTTCCAGTTTCCAAGAATTTTTTCATCCACGACTTAATTAACTTCACATCAGGTGGATTCTTTCCATACTTTGTTCTGAACCTTCGCTGAACACTGACAGGAGATTTTGTTTCTGCAAGCCACACAACACATTGTGCCTTCTCTGTCACAGACGCCATCTTAACTGAACAGCTACTACAGCGCTCCTAGCGGCGAATGCGGTAGATGGAAACACACCAGCACAGAAACTCTATGCGTGTACGAGATCACCTACCTGTAAAATGAAAACGGATGTAAGATTCGTCATTAAAACATGAGAGCATACTGTTTTCAAGTAAACATTTATGGACACCCTGTACAGTATAAATAAGGTAATGTTGTTCAGAGATATAACGAATACATTGAGCTAAGAAAGACGAAGGGTTTAAAGTCTGTTAGAAATGCGAAAAACCAATATGGGTGAGGAGAGCCAGAAACTGGCACTAAATGCCACTAAATGCCAATAAATGCAATAAAGCCAATAAATGCGGTATATTTCTTTAATCCCTGGATTATTATTACTAGCAATGTTCCCTCTAAGGTGTGCGTGTGTGCGCGCGCACACGCGTCGTGAAACCCGCGCACACAGCAAAATAAAATGCGCATACGCTCAAGCGTATCATGAGTCACGACAGTAAACGAAGTAATTTCAAAAATTTCAGTTTAATGAATTCTACAAAGAACAAATTCAGAAACCATTTAAAAGAAAATCATTTGGACATGCTCATGCGAATTAAAAGTTACCTGAATGATGACGGATGTATTATCCTTCATAGAGTTTATTTGGAATGGACAAATGCTAGAGATCGTAGGAAGAATCATAATCATACTTAAATGAAAGGCACTTTCATTTAATGTTATTTTGATTATTTATTTTATTGAATTTTATTATTTTTTATTTTATTCCTATTTTGTGAATAGATAAAATCATGTATTAATCTTGATAGTCTATTTTAAATTGCTAAATGCTAAAAATTGTTTTGAGAAATGATAACTAAATAGTCATTTTCAATTAATGTTATTTTTATTTTATTTCTTTATTTTGTTGAATTTTATTTTACTATTTTTTATTTCTTTTATTCATATTTTTAGAATGGATAAAATGTTTTATTTTTTAAGAATATATAATATTGTAAACAGGTTTTTAATATCCATTTAATAGTACCGTAATGATCAAGCTATCACCTTATGGAAATAATATTTATTAAGTATTTAATATTTATATATATTTAATTTTGAAGATAATAGCGCTCAGAAAAGTTTGCACAATTTTTCCACCATGAATCTAAATGTATGCACAACGAAAATTTCTTGCGCACACGGACTAAAAAAAATTAGTGGGAACATTGATTACTAGTATCATCGGGGTTCAAACCCATGACCTTAGTATCTTCACTTCGATTATAGGGAAACGGTGTTACCCACTGAGCTAAGGACGCTGCCGCTACAAATAGTTGACCTAAATATAATCCGAAAAGATTTTATGAATATGTGAAGCATAGAAATCCAATTAGGGTTATTATGTAGGTGCTCTTACAGACTCAAGTGGAGACCTACTTATTGACATAAATAGATGACGATTGTTTTAAATAACGTTTCTGGATTCGTTTTTACATCCGAAGATTCTGCGTGTATTCCAGAGGCTACGGTTATAATAATAATAATCAGTGCTAGAGAGTGGCACAAAACTTGTAGTCCTCAAGCCAACTAATGCGCCCATTGCTCGAGCTCTTGGTCCATTATTACCAGCACCATCGGGAGTCTCGTGTCTTCACTTCGTGTATAGAGAAACGGAGACTAGGAACATACTTAATTTTAACGGTGATGAAATATTTACGAGAAAATGATTTACGAAGAGGAGATTTTGCATCATAAAGATAAACTTAAAGTTAGGAAGTATCCAAGATTAGATTTAATATATGATAAACATTTAAAAAATTAAATAATGAAATCCCAACACCGCTAAATATGATACTGAATAAAAACTATCTCTGACAACGCTGTTCCTCCGTATTTTAAAACAGTGAATGTAACCTTAATATTTAATTAAAGGAGATATAAAAACTATCAGGCAATTACTGACCGAGTGGTTTAACATCATGAATCGGCAATTTACTAGAGTCTGTCATTAAAGACCATATAATAAACTACTCGTACAGTTATAAACAAACCTATTTTAATTTATTCAAAATGTAAAAATCATGTTTTTGTTTTTAGACTTGATAAAACTTTCATTGAATATTTTAATCTTTTTTCCTTTTGAAAGTATTTTGCATAAATTTCTATGATTTATAAATGTGCAATTGCAAAATACGGATGACCCTGACAACAAATCACAATTACCACTTTGCGTGCTAGTGCAACGTAGCATTCCATAGTTTCGGGGTTTTTTTTTTGGTGTTTTGCATTAATTTATGGGTTTGAAATATGAAACTATTAAATATGGAAATAAAAAGGTTAACGTTAAAATTTCTATTTTTGGAAAAAAAAATTACGCTTAAGAAAACGCTTCAAAACTCCCCAAATTTTTAATTTACTCGAATTTTTAACAATATAATTGGTATATACGATCAGTAAAGGGCGGCTAATGTAATGTATTTACATTTTCAAAATGTTCGACACCTTTCCTCATAAACAATTAAACAAAAAGTTCAAAGCGCATGGTATAAAGGGTAAAGTCGTGGAATGGCTAGAATCTGTAGTGGTTAGCAACTAGACTCAAACGCGAGCCGCATCGTAAGCGAAACGAGTGACTGTGGTCCGAGCCCTCTGATTACTGTTCTAACAGAGAATTACTTATGTCATTGAATAAAACGTAGCTCAGATATAGATCCGAATACGGCACAACATTTTTCAGGTACTGAAAACACTTTCGAAAGAGACGTGAGGATGCAAATGCTGTTCTGAAACATTAACATGCTGTACTATCCTGCAAAAAAAGGCATCATACTTTCCAGTTAATAATTGATTTCCTAGAATTTAATTAAATGAAATTATAACTTAAAAACAAACAAACCTTATTTAATAATCTTCAGAAGTAATTTTTTTAGCTAAGTAAAAAAGGAACTTATGCAAGTAATTCACGCCGCACAGTCATGTTCGATTAACGTTCAATATACTTGTATATACACTACAGTATATACACCAGATGTCCCCCGAAAACGTCCGTATTTCTTAATAAATGTCCTAAGCTAAAAAAAGAGGAATCTAGGCACAAAGACAAATGCAATAGATACATAAAACAGGAGTTTATTAACCTTAATTAAACATGTTCAATGTAATCGCCATTTTTTCTGACACAATATCCAACCTTAAACAAATCTTTAACATAATTTTTGGAAATAGCTCAGCTGGGATGTTACAGATTACCTCGTAGACTTTGGTCTTTAGGTCGTCAAGTGTCTCAGGCTTGGTAGGTAGATCTTATCTTTTATGTGATCCCACAAGAAATGTCAGGGGGGTGTGAGGTTAAGTAAGTATGGGGTTCGTTCCACTGGCTCATGAAGAGAGATTAGTCGTCCGAAAAAGTACTTCCTCAAGAGGTTGCGAGTTTTACAGTGTGTGGAGGTGCTCCATCCTGCTGAAACCACTGTGAATCTGTGGTAATGCAGTTATTTCTTTTACGGGACAAACTAACTAGTTGTGGTAAGTAGAAATCTTGTAGCATCTTACGATATGAATTTTGTGTTACCGTTACTGCTTTTCCAGTTTCATTCTCAAAGAAGTAGGGACCTACTACATCGTACCAATCAACAGTGACCCAAATGTTAAGTTTAGCAACACTACGTGGAAGCTTTAATGGAGCGCCAGCATGACTTCCTCAGTAACGAAAGTTTTGTTTATTAATCTCTTTAGACAACATTCGTCAGTGAAGTAGATGTGTTTCAAAAACTCAGGATGTTCTTCTAGTTTTGGTAACATCCCTATTGTGAATTCCATTCTTTTTTGTTTTTGGATATTAGTCAGTGAAGCTTGTAGTGAATGAATTTTGTAGGGAAAAAGGTTTAATTCCGTACGAAGTATACGATGCACAGATGTTCGTGAAATACCTACTTCTGGTGACAAACGTCGAATTGACTGCTGCGGACTGCGCGCAATAATTTCATGAATCATATTTACATGTTGCATAGTTCTTATGGATCGTCGCCTACCACTGCAGTATTACCCTTATGTTAATTGTTTACATTTCTTTTCGTTTGAAATTTTCTAACAATTCGTGATATTGTCTTTCTGTTGGGTAGAACTCGGCATCCATATTCTCTGCAAAAGTCCCTCTGCACCTGCGTCACAAAATTTGTCACATAAAACCACTCAACAATTTTGAATTTCTGTTCCAGCTTCAAACGCGGTATCACTGTTTGAGGGTTTAGCCATATTGCTCCATGTAGACTAGGTCCTTAAGGAGGCTTAAACAAAACTTAGCTTTCCTTTAAGATTATAGCCTAGTAAGGCCTTCCATGGTCTTACTAGGCTATAATCTATTGGTAATGGTATCATCGTTTCCTAATTTCTACGAAATTGGGAAAAATTATTGTTTTAAATACTGAATAGTCAAAGAACGGTTTTAAAACACAGTATTTATTAATTATTAAGTAATGAAAGATTAGAAATGTGGGCTCTTTTCCGCTTAACAGGCTGTGAAAAAACTAGAAAAACAACTTTTCGGGGATGGAAAATAATAAATTTATTAAGAAAAGTACATTTTAGGGTGGGGAAATAGGTTACGGTATAATTTAAAATACATTAGGTTAGGTTACAGTTAGTTAGGTTAGGTTAGGTATACATTACCATGCAATTTTCTCAAAATCATTTTCTCTTGATAAACTGTAAAAGTTAAGAATAGGATGCCCTCTCAGGTTATATATGTCACTTTATTTTCTGCTACCGTATTATATTTTCGATAATTATCGCATTTTTCTGCTATTGTATTATATGTTCAATAATCATCGCATTTTTCTGCTATTGTATTATATTTTCGATAATTATTGTATTTTTAGCCAAATATCGACATACATTTTCTAATTAGAACAGTAATTTTATCAAATAATAAATTGAAATAGTAAGTTTCTCTACCCGAAAATGTACTTTTCTTAATAAATTTATTATATTTTAACCCCAAAAGTTGTTTTCATAGATTTTTTCACAGCCCGTTAAACGAAAGAAATCGAAAATGTGTAGGTATATGAGGAATAAAAACTCCAATCTGTTACTTTCTGTAGCAAAAAAACAATAATAAAACATACTGTACACTAGGATGAGGTGAAAATATATCGAACTCGCGTTGTCAGTATGAAACATGGCTGAAAAGGTGCTCTAGTACCCATCTATCATAAAAACATCAACTTTTATAGCCTATGAATATGTGCTTTTTCGCAACTTTGACCTCAATTTTGAAGAAAAGCCAAAATTTTGAAGCAAATTTAGTTTAGTTAAAAATTATAACAATATTTCCTTTTATAAACCAAAACATGTGTTCATCACTAAATTAGATGAAATGTAACTAGTATCCTCTTGTTGATTCACTTAAAATCTGACTTTGTTTCCCTTTTTGGATTCTCTAGCCGAGAGTTCTTGCTGAGAATAACCATTCCATGGCAGGCGTCATGTCCGTAGACTTTTTCACTTGCAGAGGAGATTTCCTTTACATTTCTTTCAACTGCCTGGGAATGACACGGGTATGTGTCAAGAATTATGGAGTTTTGGCAGTCATCAGTGCTACTTATAACATCAGAGCGTAAGGGAGGAACAGTACTATCTATTTCGTTCCAATCAATTATATCCATGTAGGTCAAAGCTGAGAAGTTGAGCCAGATGGATTTCTTGTCAAACATTTGAATTTCACCCGGTATAACACTCCTTTTCGCTTGTAGCACTTTCTCGACTGCTAGCTTCCGAATATTCTTATTCTTGTCAGCGATAGCAGATAAAAGGATATGTTCAGGATGACAAAAGTAACAGTTGTTTTGTAACACAGGACGAATAATGTCTTGGTCGATTGTACATAGTTTTTGATAGAGCCCAATCATGAAGAAAAAGTTTTTGGCCCCATCCTAGCAAGACCAGTTTCCTTTGATATAGAAACATGCAGGAGCATACTGTAGAAGTTCAGTATAAAATGAGCAATCCTTTGAAGTGTCTATGATGGTTTTTCGTGCGACATGTAATAACGTAAGAGACGATTTGCTTTTGTCAGCCACCGTGCATTATTGAGAGACCCAGGTTGAGCAGTTTCTAACAATTTGATAGCTGAACCTCTATCATGACCGTTTTGAATTGACAAATACGCCTTATGGAGGTATTGATGGTCACTGCTGAGATCTGCTAGCACTTCTTCTGGTAAGTCCATCACTTTTCCAGCGAGAGGTGGAAATTTTGCAATTGGTCTGTTCTTTGGATCAAAGTTCAGATCCTTGCCGATTTTTCCCTGTGAACTTTTGGGTCCTGTCGTTTGCCCGTCAAGAACTTCCAGGTATTTTCTCAATGGAGGCTCATTAGTGTGAAGCAAGCAAATAAACCATTGTAATAGTCTTCCCAATGTCAGCTCTAGTTCTCTAATTACTCCATTTGACTTACCTGTATTTACATTAGTTACATCACAAACTACTGCTTTTAAAGTCGATGCAGAGTTGGTGTCAATAATTACTGATATAATTTCTCTAGCAATATCACTTGCCCTTCCACTTTCAGGAGCAACATGGTCAATATATTCGTTTCCTGGAAATGAAACTAACACATAGTGGTCTTCATTCAAAGTCCACTAGCATTCTCCCACTTTTGAAAGAGTTTCATCAATTTTTCCATCAAATCCAAGGCAAACTATTCTTTTATTCTGTTCTTCATGCTCCTTTCTTTCTATGTTTCTCCACAAGGTTCTTTGACGACGTAGTTTACTGGGGTCAATCGTAGTATTTTCAGATAATAGATTAAGATCTTTTAAGACAGCATTAGCAATTAAACAAGCATCAGGTTGCTTATTTTGCATCGATCAACTGCCTCGCATAATTCTGAATATTGGTGTCGATTTTGAGAAGTGCTAGCTTCTGTGTCTAACTCGTACTCGCTCAATTCGAAATCTTCATTTTGATGACCTTTTGCACTTTCAGAGCTGATCTCACCAATATCACAAGGATTCAACTGCATTTCCTGGACAAAACTTTTGTTTATCTTTAAAGAGTTGTCTTTTATGATTCCTGTTTTCCATTTGTTGTAGGTTTGAAGTTTTCACTTTGTCCAACTTACCTATAATCATTTTTCGTTCAGTATGTTGATCAATCCAGAACTTCTATTCATCATTCGGGATTTTCTCCGCCTTAGCGCATTTACAATCGCTTCTTTTATGAGAACCGGAGGCATAGCACTTGCAGCAACATATGTCAAATAAATTTCTGAAGGAATCATATTTACTTTGATAAGTGCTGGAAGATCTTTTACTTATGGGATATTTTCTAAGTTCTTGTCCCTTCTCAATTAATCTCTTTACCTTAATTACTATGCTTTTGAAGTCGATTGTTGGAATGGAAGCACAGGTGTATATATATATATATATATATGTATATATATATATATATATATATATATATATATGTATATATATATATAATATATATATATATATATATATATATATATATATATATATATATATATATATACAGGGTGGGCCGTAAGTTTCCATACATAGGAAAAATAAACATTTTTTTATGGACAACCATTTTTATTTATATAATATGCTCTACATGGTTGCCATTGTTTTGAAAACACATTTCAATACGTGTTCCCACTGTTGATGAACACGCATTAGCACAGTTGACGTTATGCTTGTAATGGCGTTGGTGATACGTTCCTTTAGATGATTTATGTCTCGTATCTTTTCCTGATACACCATGGCCTTCAAGTGCCCCCAAAGATAGAAATCAAGGGGGGTGAGATCTGGGGATCTGGGAGGCCACTCCACAGGACCACGCCGACCAATCCAAGCATCCGGAAACTGCTGATCCAAATACCGACGCACGTATTTAAATTTTCCTATGTATGGAAACTTACGGCCCACCCTGTGTATATATTATATATATATATATATATATATATATATATATATATATATATACTGTATATATGTATATATATATATATCATTCACTTCTTCCGCCATAATTTCAGCGTATTTCTGAGTGCTAAATGTTGCAGTAATGAACTGATGTTTAAGATAAGCTTTGAATACATCCTCACAAGTTGGTAGTTCGTTGCCAGGAAACTGCTGGCGTTCCGGAAAGAGAATGCTTCACTTTTTCTCTTGTTATATGAGAAGAGGCCATTTCAAGCTATACTATTAATCTGAAACAAAAGAAAATAAAATGCTGAATCAGGAAATACATGATAGGTCAAGCAAATGATAGGTCACAAATACACATGTAGGCACACACACAAATACACATGATAAGTCAAACACATGTGGGTTCTACATTTTAAAATAAGCAAACACAATCTTTGGATCAATGAAATAAAGCCACCCCCAAACGGGTCGGAGGTGGCTTTCTTTCATTGATCTGTAAGTTATTTAGGTAGGTAGGTTATTTAGGTTAGGTCTTGTACCTATAAATTTTAATTTCATTCTCCGTAAATACAATTTTTTTTTTACTTAACATTATTCCTTATTAATAAATAATAAACAATTCCGGATCACCTGAAGATCAGGGCCCCCAGCCTTCTTTAGTTAGCTTTATAAGGCTAACTAATGAAAATATCACGACCTAACCTAACCAATCGTCAAGGGCATACAGTTTCCCTAACGATTGGTTAGGTTAGGTCGTGATATTTTCGTTAGCCTTATAAGTAGAGCCCGGATGTTCAGGCAAAATGCCATAAATGCCTTTTTTTGCCTTTTTTGGGAGTATGAGTATGATAATGCCTATTTCGTTGAAAATGCATATTTTTGCCTTTTTAATTAGATTATAAAGAAAAAAGACATAAATAGGCATTTATAGGAAAATTATCATGTATTAGTTACGCCTAGACTAACCAGGAATGCGCAGATAACGTGAATGAAGATATCGTGGAATTTCATATTGCGGAAATGACGTCATGTATGATTGACGTTATCAGCTGAGCGCAGTATCTGAAAACTAGCCTCGCACGGCCATTTCCTCATATTCGTTGTTCTGCTTCGTGCGTGTGAGGGTGTGCGATCATCAGTGGTATTTGACTAAACTTGAATGATATTTAGAAGACGTTAATATGCCAAAAGTTAGTTCATCTTCAAGTAGTAAACTGAACCAACATGTTCGTGACTTTGGAAAAGATATCTTTTCCACAGATGGCACAGTGTTATTTTGTAAAGTGTGTGACAAAGCAGTTAATAGTGAGAAAAGGTACTTTGTTTCCCAGCATGTGCAGACCGTTAAGCACAAAGCTTCTGCTGAAAAGATGAAACCAAACAGCCTACAAACGTGTTTGATGACAACATTTGCTTCAACGTCAAGTCGTCAATCTACCTTTTCCTTGGAGCTATGCAAATCATTTATTGATGCTGGAATTCCACTGTGGAAGTTGGAAAACAAATCATTAAAGACCTTTTTAGAAAAATACACAAAACAAGTTATTCCAAGTGAGTCCACTCTTCGAAAAAATTATGTGGATACAAACTACGCCTTTGCAATGCAGAAAATACGTGAAGGCGTTGCAGATAACAAGATAATGGATTTCAATACGAGACCACCGATTCCATGGGTAGATATATTGCTAACGTGATTATAGGTACTTTGGAAGCTGATCAGACGCCGAAAGTTTATCTGCTGACATCAGAAGAGCTGCCAAAGACCAACAGCTCAACAATAGCTCAACTTTTCACAACATCCCTCGCTTTGCTTTGGCCAGAGGGCATCCAGCATGAAAAAGTTCTTCTCTTCATGACAGACGCAGCGCCGTACATGAAGAAGGCAGCAACAGCATTGAAAATTCTTTTTCCACAAATGCTACATGTTACTTGTTTGGCTCACGCACTTCACCGTGTTGCTGAGCAGATACGAGGCTTGTTCCCCAATGTCGACAAATTAATTTCTAATGGAAAGAAGATATTTCTTAAGGCACCATCAAGATGTCATATGTTGCATGAAATAGCGCCTGAACTCGCATTGCCGCCACAGCCCGTTTTGACGAGGTGGGGAACCTGGATCTCGGCTGCGTTGTATTACACGTCAAATTTTGACAAGTTTCGAGAAGTTGTATCAGCACTTGACATCGAAGATGCTTCATCAATCCGCATCGTGATGGACCTCATTGAAGATAGATCTCTTCGCAATGAACTTTCATACATCACTTCCCACTTTGCAAAAATACCTGAGAACATTACTGCTCTTGAAACTAGGAACCAGCCGTTAATCGACGCTTTGAAAATTTTTGAGTTAGTCATTGCAGGCATCAGTCAAGCGCCCGGCGAGAAAGGTGAATCTGTTCGCGAAAAATGTGACTGAGTGATACGAGCAAATGCAGATCTGGAACGACTAAAGAACATTGCACACGTTCTTGAAGGACACCCTGATGCCGATGTAGGGGATAATCTCATGAATGTATCATGCTTCAAATTTGCTCCTGCTACATCAGTGGAAGTAGAGAGGTCATTCTCGCTGTACAAGCATGTTCTTTCAGACAGAAGAAGAGGCCTAAAAGTTGAAAACATAAAAAAATTACTTGTAATTATGTGTAATTCAGACTAATAATGTGCGACGTAGTCTCAAGGTAATGAAACTAATGATACATTCATACATTATTATATAACTTATTTTGTTTTGTGTGTTTTTGATCGGTATAAAATAAATGCCTATTTTTGCCTATTTTATACTTTTATTTTGCCTATTTTTCAATTTTATAATGCCTAAACATCCGGGCCCTACTTATAAGGCTAACTAGAGAAGGCTGGGGGCCCTGATCTTCAGGTGATCCCAATTCCTCATGAAGGTGTTTTTACTTACATTCTTTACTTTAGTGAGTTTGGGGAGGTGGCATTGTTTACTTGATCATTTTTTTAGGGTGGCATTGTT
This sequence comes from Bathynomus jamesi, assembly GCA_023014485.1. Taxonomy (NCBI): domain Eukaryota; kingdom Metazoa; phylum Arthropoda; class Malacostraca; order Isopoda; family Cirolanidae; genus Bathynomus; species Bathynomus jamesi. The sequence goes on from JAJOZX010000237.1 coordinate 1,057,380, forward strand.
TACTAGAAACTTTTGGGGGTGGCTTTCTTTCATTGATCGCAATGTTTATTACTGGTTTTTTGATAGATCTACAGATCTACAGAAGCTAAGGCTAACAAAGACCCTAAGATCCACTCTAAGGTTAGCCCGAGAGAAAGGAAAGAGTAGGGGGTTAAGAGAAGAGAAGAGAAGAGAATAAGGGGTTAAGTAAGGAGGAACACCTATCACTCGTGGGTTAACATTCATTCAGAAAAAGAGAAAAAAGACGCACCATCATCATCCGCCGGCCACTGCCGACAAGTCAGAAAAATAGTCGGAGAGAATAGGAGAGGGGTGAAAGATGAAAAGAAGTAAAATAAGAACGCTTACAAACCATGCAAACACAGTCTTAACTCACTGTCATACCATGCAAACTACAAACATGCAAGAAAAGAGTTACAGACATGCAAAGTAAGGAGAGGATAAAAAGAAAAAAGAAAAAAAAAGTAGGTAAAGTTAAACAAAAAGTGGGTTAGTTTACGCTACGAGCTACATCTACGTTCGTGTTAGTCTAATATTTTTTTTTTTTTTAATAATTTTATTGCTGGCATCACACGCTGGCATGTCACAAGCTGGCATTTATCGTCAACAGACTCATCCTCGAGCACCACCACCAGAGCTCCTGTTGCTAACTTTGTTTTTTTTTATTTTAAACAACGTTTATTTTTAAAATGTCTGTCAAGACGGTTCTTAAACACATTACCGCTGGTAGAATGAACAACTGACGCGGGAAGATTATTCCATTTATCAATTACTTTAAACGTAAAGACGTTTTTAGCGATATTAATAATGAAACGTCTGCCACGCAACTTAAATCCGTTATTGCGAGTATTACTATTATCGAAAGTGAACAATTTGTTAAAATTTACGTTATCGATGTTATTAACGATTTTGAAAACTTCAATAAGCTCCCCACTTAATCTCCTAGTTTCGAGTGAATACAGGTCTAACTCTTTAATCCTATCTTCATAAGGCTTGTTGCGCAATGACGGAATCAGTTTCGTGGCACGACGTTGAACCCTTTCTAACCTATCAATATCCTCACGCAAGTACGGGCACCAAAACTGAACTGCATATTCTAAATGAGGCCTGACTAGGGACTTGTAAAGGGGCAATATAATATCCTTCGATTTAAATTCGAAATTACGCGCTATGAAGCCTAACATCCTATTAGCTTTTGCGCAAGACTCCAGGCACTGGTTCCTAACCTTGAAATCCTTAGATATGCGTACGCCTAAATCTACTTCCTCGTCAACGCTCGCTAACTCCCTATCATCCATCGTGTACGTGTAATTATTGTTGCGAGAACCTATATGCAAAACTTTACATTTGTCTACGTTAAATTGCATCTGCCACTTATCTGTCCACTTCATAATCCTATTTACATCGTCTTGGAGCCTATTTCTATCGTCCTCGTTAACAACCTTACCGCCTATTTTAGTATCGTACGCGAATTTTGACACGTTACTAGTCAATCCTACATCTATGTCGTTAATGTAAATTACGAATAGCAATGGGCCTAACACTGAACCCTGTGGGACACCGTTACCTACATCTAACCACCCTGATTCACTACCATTAACTACGAACCTCTGTCTCCTAGCACGAAGCCATTCTTCTAACCAGTTAACTACCTGACTGCGTATACCGTGCGCTTTGACCTTCGCAATTAGTCTCCTATACGGAACTGTATCGAACGCCTTTTTAAAATCTAAATAAATAACGTCAGCTGCGCTATGCCTATCGTATTCGCGCACTATTTCGTTATAAAATTCTAACAAATTAGTTAAACAAGACCTATGGCGTCGAAACCCATGCTGACTGCTATTAATGAAGTCTCTACTTTCTAAGTGATCGATGATACGATCCCTAACTACGGATTCCAAAAGTTTACCGACAATTGACGTTAAGCTAATGGGCCTATAGTTGCTAGCTACTGCGCGGTCGCCTTTTTTAAAAATAGGCGTGACGTTAGCTAATTTGAAGTCTTCAGGAATAATCCCCGTTTCGAGTGACTGATTAAAAATCTTCGTTAAGGGGCCTACGATAACGTCTTCAAATCTTTCAAATGTCTGGGATAAAAAGCGTCAGGGCCAGGAGCCTTGCTAACTTTTAGCCTATCGATATAATGCGCAATCTCACCCTCGTAAACAGTTATTGGCATTAATTAAGTTTATTGTTGAGATCCTCATACCTATGAGGCGAAAAATTAATTTAAGGAAACATGTTAAAAAGGATCTTTTGTGGCCTTTGTTCGCAATTTATTTTTTCATTTTTTCCTAGTTGCCAGCACTGAAATTAATATTTCTAAAAGATATGACTTATTCCTTAATCAGTGACTGAATATTCGGGCATCTTTTTCAGCATGTTTCATTAAATTAATTTTTTTCAAGCCACCTTATAGTGTAGGGCATGGTTAACTAATCATTTTTAGGAAAAAGTGATGAATGATTAAATTGTCTAATTAATCAGTGATTAACTGATTACAAATTATTACAAATTAAATACTTCTGGAAAGAGTAAGAAAGAGCTTTATTGTTTCTGTTGCGTGAAATAAGACTGAAGAAAACATTTTGCTCAAACATTTAGTTTATGGGAAATGATTAATTTTCCTCATAATTTCAACATCATTCTTCCTTAAATTTTGTAATGTATCATTTGATTTTGGCATCTTTTTGCATGTTTAAACTGTCTAATCCGCTCATGCCTGATTTCTTAAACTAAAGCAAACTAAATGTTTGAGCAAAATGTTTTCTTCAGTCTTATTTCACGCAACAGAAACAATAAAGCTCTTTCTTACTCTTTCCAGAAGTATTTAATTTGTAATAATTTGTAATCAGTTAATCACTGATTAATTAGACAATTTAATCATTCATCACTTTTTCCTAAAAATGATTAGTTAACCATGCCCTACACTGTAAGGTGGCTTGAAAAAAATTAATTTAATGAAACATGCTGAAAAAGATGCCTGAATATTCAGTCACTGATTAAGGAATGTCATATCTTTTAGAAATATTAATTTCAGTGCTGGCAACTATGAAAAAATGAAAAAATAAATTGCGAACAAAGGCCACAAAAGATCCTTTTTAACATGTTTCCTTAAATTAATTTTTCGCCTCACAGGTATGAGGATCTCAACAATAAACTTAATTAATGCCAATAACTGTTTACGAGGGTGAGATTGCGCATTATATCGATAGGCTAAAAGTTAGCAAGGCTCCAGGCCCTGACGCTTTTTATCCCAGACATTTGAAAGATTTGAAGACGTTATCGTAGGCCCCTTAACGAAGATTTGTAATCAGTCACTCGAAACGGGGATTATTCCTGAAGACTTCAAATTAGCTAACGTCACGCCTATTTTTAAAAAAGGCGACCGCGCAGTAGCTAGCAACTATAGGCCCATTAGCTTAACGTCAATTGTCGGTAAACTTTTGGAATCCGTAGTTAGGGATCGTATCATCGATCACTCAGAGAGTAGAGACTTGATTAATAGCAGTCAGCATGGGTTTCGACGCCATAGGTCTTGTTTAACTAATTTGTTAGAATTTTATAACGAAATAGTGCGCGAATACGATAGGCATAGAGCAGCTAACGTTATTTATTTAGATTTTAAAAAGGCGTTCGATACAGTTCCGTATAGGAGACTAATTGCGAAGATCAAAGCGCACGGTATACGCAGTCAGGTAGTTAACTGGTTAGAAGAATGGCTTCGTGCTAGGAGACAAAGGGTCGTAGTTAATGGTAGTGAATCAGGGTGGTTAGATGTAGGTAGCGGTGTCCCACAGGGTTCAGTGTTAGGCCCATTGCTATTCGTAATTTACATTAACGACATAGATGTAGGATTGACTAGTAACGTGTCAAAATTCGCGTACGATACTAAAATAGGCGGTAAGGTTGTTAACGAGGACGATAGAAATAGGCTCCAAGACGATGTAAATAGGATTATGAAGTGGACAGATAAGTGGCAGATGCAATTTAACGTAGACAAATGTAAAGTTTTGCATATAGGTTCTCGCAACAATAATTACACGTACACGATGGATGATAGGGAGTTAGCGAGCGTTGACGAGGAAGTAGATTTAGGCGTACGCATATCTAAGGATTTAAAGGTTAGGAACCAGTGCCTGGAGTCTTGCGCAAAAGCTAATAGGATGTTAGGCTTCATAGCGCGTAATTTCGAATTTAAATCGAAGGATATTATATTGCCCCTTTACAAGTCCCTAGTCAGGCCTCATTTAGAATATGCAGTTCAGTTTTGGTGCCCGTACTTGCGTGAGGATATTGATAGGTTAGAAAGGGTTCAACGTCGTGCCACGAAACTGATTCCGTCATTGCGCAACAAGCCTTATGAAGATAGGATTAAAGAGTTAGACCTGTATTCACTCGAAACTAGGAGATTAAGTGGGGAGCTTATTGAAGTTTTCAAAATCGTTAATAACGTCGATAACGTAAATTTTAGCAAATTGTTCACTTTCGATAATAGTAATACTCGCAATAACGGATTTATCACAACTACTAGACCACCAGGAGAAAATAGTGGAAACACTGTGTCGAGGGCAAAACATAGATGTAATATATACGGACTTTGCTAAAGCCTTCGATAAATGTGACCATAGAATCATAGCACACAAACTTAAGAATACAGGAATTAATGGAAAGTTACGAAGGTGGATATTTAATTTCGTGACGCAAAGAACACAAAGAGTGGTGGTAAACCGAGTTAAATCGGAAGTCTCGGAAGGCGTGAGCTCTGTCCCACAAGGGACAGTATTAGCTCCCTTGCTGTTCATAATAATGATTGCAGATATTGATGCAGATATTAAGGACAGTATTGTATCATGCTTCGCAGATGACACAAAGATATGTAAGGAAATATTGAACGAAGGTGACATAAGAAAATTACAAAATGACACTGAAACATTATTCCAGTAGGCAGAAAACAACAATATGAAGTTCAACGAAGAAAAATTCCAACTTCTAAGATATGGTAATAACAAAGAGCTACAGAAAAAAGGATACAAAACTATGCAAACCAAACAGATAACACCAAATCCACAAGTCAGGGATCTTGAAGTTATAATGTCGTTCGATGCAGAATTCAGATAGCACCATAACATCAAAATTACAACGGCTAGAAAAATAATGGGAATCATCTGGAGGAGCTTCCGCAGCAGAAAAGCAAACATCATGCTCAAATTATGGAAGAGTCTAGTCCTACCAATAATTGAGTATTGTTCAGTACTCACAAGCCCACACAGAAAAAGAGACATTGCGAACATTGAAGCTATACAAAGGACTTCTACGTCTAAGATAGAAGAAACGGAAGGTGAAGACTACTGATCTCCACTACAGTCTCTGGAACTCTACTTGCTCGAAAGAAGGCGCGAGCGGTACACAATAATATACATATGGAAAATAAATACTTGAGGGCTCTGTCCCTAACCTTAGAAATGAAATAAAAACAAACTGGAATGAGAGAAGAGGGAGATTTTGTACAGTCCCAGCTGCTGTGGGACAAGGGGCCATGAAAACGAGGATGGAAAATACCCTCAGAATACGAGGCCCAAAGCTTTTCAATGTCCTTACCAAAAGAAGTGAGAAATCTCCAGCACACCGACCTGAATAACTTCAAGAACCAGCTGAACAGATTCCTGCGCAAAGTCCCTGACCAGCCATGTGTGGCTGGCTACGAGGGCAGGAGATCAGACAGCAATTCCCTCCTTCACCAAATCCCGCAAATGAAGCGGGATGCTGCAGAGCGGCCGACCGCAGGTCGATCCTGAACCGTCGTTCATACTCACCTAAAGTAACCTAAAGTAAGTAAGTATACTAACAAAGACCCGAGTAGTATGACCGCAAAATGGGAGCGTGCAAGAATGTTGCAATGCAATGTTAACCAATGTTTCAATATGTTGCAAATGTGAGTGCAACAAATGGGGAATGTTGCAAGGGGTTATGCAAAAAAGGGGAGTGGGAATGTTGCAAATGGTTATGCAATGAACGGGGAGGGGTTATGCAATGAAGGAAAAGGGTTATGCAACAAGTTAATGCTGCAAAGGGGGGGAGGTGGCTTCGGGGGGAGAAGGGAGGATGAACTCCTCCAAAGGGGTAGCCTTAACCTAAGAGAGGGAGAGAAAGTAGAAGGAGGAGGTGTGTTCGCCTGGCTCCAGCCAGACGCATAAGGATAGTTCATCTGAGCGCCCCCTGTCTTATAAGGTGTAAATCCGCCAGTTGGCTTAGAAGGCGTAAATGGTTTGTTCAGATGTACATTATTAGGGTTGAGTTGCCAGATTGCGCTATTTATTTAACTAAAGCATATATTATTGACCGTTGGCTTAGAAATCCGTCAGTCGGTTTAGAAGGCGTAACCAGCCATTTGATATAATTAAATAATAATATCGTTTACAACCGAAAGAATTAAATAAAACACCATTACATCATTCTGTTTATTTAGACGAATTATTGGAATCAATTTCATGAAATATACAGGGTGTACATAAAGTCAGGATCTATTTTTGTGAAGCACTTGGAAATTATATGGAATTCAATCATAAAATGATAACGTGGTAGCATTTATTAAATAATTAAGAGTAGGATTCGACGTGACGCCCATTAGTATCCCTGCACAGCTCAAATCGTTCCGCAGCATTTCTAAACACATTCTGGAGCATTAGCGGGGTTATGTTATCTGCAGCAGTTCGTATACGTGTACGTAAGTTTTCAAGACTCGTAATCTTCGTCTGATAGACGTGCGATTTGATAAAGCCCCATGCAAAGAAATCTAAAGGGTTAAATCTGGTGATCTCGCTGGCCAAGGTCTGTTGCTTCCGCGTCCGATCCAGCGATTTGGAAAACGTCCATTTAGATAATCCTGAACAATTTTGGCATAGTGACAAGGAGCACCATCATGTTGATAGACGACGGTACTAACAATCCTATCCCCAATCAGCTGAGGTTCAAGGAATTGCTGCAACATGTCCAGATAAATAAGCCCCGTAACTGTAGCTTCAGCAAAGAAAAAAGGACCATAAACCTTAGATTTTGTTAAACCCATCCAGACATTAACTTTAGGTGAGTCTCTTTCCCAATTTTGGACGAAATCATTCGGTCTTTCATCTGCCCAAATTCGACAGTTATGGCGATTTACTTTTCCACACGTATGGAAAGTGGCTTCATCACTAAAGAGAATGTTGTCCATTAAATTATCGCTCCAGATTTGTTCTACGAGATCAGCACACAGCACTTCGTCGAGGGAAATCTTCCTCATGTAAATCATGTAAAACCTGCAAATGATAGCTTTTCTTCTGCAAATTAACTTTCAGAATTTTCTGCACAGATGACGTCGGGAGGCCGAGTCTGTGTGATGCAGCACGAACGGACGTACGTGGCTCCTCAGTGATAATTCCGCGTACTGCATTCACGGTAAGATCTGACATACACGGTCGTCCTGATCTTGCTTCATTATTTACAGATCCCGTTCGTTTAAATTTGTTCATCAATTTTCGTATTGTCTTGTTTATTGGCCCCGGCTTATGAAATCTCCTTCTAAACTTCTCTCTGATGTCATTGTATTTCTTTCCCTCGATTCGCCAAATTACTATTGCCACACGCTCTTCTGTATTCATTCTAAGGGCTTCTGAAAAGAAAAATAGAAAAAAATAATTATTTCACAAAAATAGATCCTGACTTTATGTACACCCTGTATAGAAAATAAATATACAATCCTATACAAAAGAGGAATACATAAAATAAAAAATAAAAATAGTATAAGAAATATGAACGAGGAATTATATATATATATATATATATATATATATATAGTATAATAAAAAAATAAAATAAAAATAATATAATACAAAACGATTGAGTATAACCATCAATATAGCAGTACAGGAGAAATATATATATATATATATATATATATACACAATCATATAAAATAATTAAATGTATTGAAAATAAATACATACACTTTATAAAAAAGTAAAATAAAAAATAATGTAAGAAATACAAAACGATGGAGTATAACCTTAATATAACAGTACATGAGAAATATATATATATATATATGTATGTGTGTGTGTGTGTGTGTGTGTGTGTGTTTGTGTACAATTATGTTAAATAATTAAATATATTGAAAATAAATATGCATCAAAATACATTCACTTTGTTCTACTGCGCAAAACACTAAACTCACACGTAATCGAGTCACATCATTATTGCTTTGCCCTACGCAGTAAACACGGCTTAATATTATTTCACCGCTGAAGTTATAGGGATACCTATACTCTATGTAAATGGCCTTCATATCGTTCAATACTATTTTGGTGCCCACTTTGCATTCGGTTAACAAGTTATCTTTAAACGAATACAATCAAAAGCATGCGCAAAGAGGTCATCATTAGCCACAACATCATTATTAAATACAAGTTTATAAACACTCCTTTCCAATCGAGGGTTTATTCTTACCGACCCAAGCTTTTCAATCGTGAACTCTTCACACTGCATAGCGGCAGTTGAAACAATCTTCTAAGTAGTTACGACAGCTGCTCATTATATAAAAAAATAGTTCTTCAGGGTGAACGGTGTAGGTGAGCTCAGCCCTGTACTGCTCAAGTGCCTTGTATCAAAGTTCATGATATTTCAAAGAGTCTAAACCTTTTAAATAAGCATCCAGCTCTAGACCATTCTCGTCTTGTTCAGTCCTACACTCGGTAAACCCATCGAGCAGAGCGGTGTATGCGTATTCAAGAACTGTATCAAAATAAAGCATATCCGTAATACGCGCGTCTAATATAGGCTTCAGCTTACGGAATCCGACGATTTCAAACATTCTGTCGAGGATGAAAAAGTTAACGACCCGCCGATTCGCTTGGTTGAGCGTGATACCCTTAGCCTTCACGATATATTTCATATCCTCGCCCACCCTCACCCGTACTCCATACGTTTTTGGCCTTGTTGATACAAATGAGTCGGCGTATGCGATGTCTCCATACTCATCCTTGATCTCATCAGTTAACTCTCTGAGGAATTCACCAATAGGAGACATGTATTCACCCTCCATCTCTGTGTACATTAAATGATTAATTTTTCATTTCTAATGACAGCCAGTTTTTAGTTCATTGGTAAGTTCATCCATGTATTTACAGAAAAGATAGAGTAATAATACACCTCCTTGTCTAACACCATAAGTTACCTTTAAACCTGGTGATAAAGTGCTTTTCCATCTTACAAACATGGTCAGCTCTGTATACCAGAATGCAAGTAACCTAAGTATATAATTAGGAACCCCTCAACACAAGAGTTTCTTGAAAAGTTTGTGATGGTTAACTCTATCAATTGCTTTTGATGCATCCAAAATACAGGAATATACTGTACATTGCTACTTGACATCTTGTACTTTACGACGGCTTCCTTTAGCATATAAATACAAATGTCAGTATCATGTTTCATTCTAAAGCCATACTGAATGTCATAAGTCTGCAAGCATGTACTTATCCTATTATAAATGACATATTCTAACACCTTAGAAAGTATACTGGCAAGTGCTATTGGCCTATAATTATTCTTATCGTAGATACTAGCACCCTTATTTTTAACAACTGGCAACAAGTTAAATCTAATACAAAGATATGAAATTCTACTGATAACCTTCGTCCTATGAACCAGCCAGATTTAACGTCAACTGCTTCATTTACCGATTTATCTGATAGTTGTATAATCTCTCGTATATCCGTCAAATATGAATAATTCAGAAGTTTCGGAACAGAGTAATGTACCTTCATCAGTTAAATCCAGTTCATTGTCAGCACAAAGAAATAGCTGCCTCAAAAATTCTGAGAGTAATCATAACATTGTTTGTAATGAAAGTGACTTTGGAAGTGATGATAGAAACAGCGTTGACAAAATTGAAGAAGAGTTAAAAATCGTGAACCAAAGGTAGAATGATGAAATTGGAAAAGATTGGGTTGCAACAACGCCACCAAAAGTTAAATTCTGTGATAATGTTCTAACTTATCCCGTTGATGATTGCTGTAGAAGGGGTCCTTAGGAAGAGTGCGCTCGGGACAGATTAAGATTTCAGAGACGAATTGAGGAAACTGAATCTAGTTTAAACCCTGTATTAAATCCTGAACATCGGCGGAAAGTATTTAATAGATTGCAATCTTTAGAATGATTTCTTTTCATTTATTTTGTGATATTTAAAATATTCCACTTTTTCACTACCTATTGGACTCCATTGTATGAAGCTTATAAATGTATTGGAATTTATTATCGCTAAAGCAAACTACTTGAGTAATTCCATTTGTGTACATTTACATTCTTTTAGACTAGTTAAAAATGTATTTTTCGCAAAAAATATGCTAGTGTTTAAGAATTTTAATATCCGTTGAAAAAGGTTCGTCAGAAACAAATAACATTTAAAGCCAAAAGTTTACGAATTAGTAAATTTTGCACCTTTTGTTTTTAATGAAAATAGTGTACATTTTTCAAAATAAAACTAAAATGAAGTGATTTTGCTTATTTTGATGTTATATATATAAATATTTATTTATTTCTCAGAAACTTTTAATTGCTGTAACTTTACCTTTCATGAAATATGTAGGTTTCCAGTTTGTTTATATATAGGCCACCTAATAATAACAATATCAATAGCCTTTAATTCAGTTAGATAACATGTTATGCTAGTTCCATAAATCGAATGCCATAGTTGCGAGCGACTTCAACATCAATTTGCAATCTGAAGCAATCTCTCAGAAATTTTTAAACTTAATGAATTTTTTCTATCTTAGTCACACTATTAGTCTATTACCAAACCCATCGAATCTGCATCTATGGTAATCAAATAACAGAATCTACGATTGATAATATATTTGTAAATAGCAATGCCCTCGTAAATTCTGGAACCACAAACATTATTGATCATTTTCCTACTTGAGCTATATACATTTTTCAGGTTAAAACAACCAAATGATTACAGAATATTCTCAGAGATTAACAAAAGAAAATTTATTGGCTGCTGTAGAAAATATTCGATTTGACTGTAAGATCCTATGATACAGGGTTGCCGTTTTTGGTACGAATGTACCAGAACTGGTACTTTCAACCGCTCCAAGTACGTTTGGTACGACTTTGAAAAATTCTGGTAGTATTTGACGAAGTCAATTTCGCGATAAAAGTATTTAGGGGTTTGTCAAATGAGAAACGATTCAATTCGTTTGAAAACGTTTTCGCATAGATTGGACTAGTGCCGACATTCAGTGACTCAGTCCTTTTGAAATCTGCTTTGTGCGTATACAGGCATGCCTCGGTTTACGAATTAATTCGTTCCTAGAGAGCGTCCGTAAAGCGAAACTTCGTAAAGCAGAGCATTATTTCTCATAGACTTAATGTTATAATCAAGGGTTACGTTTTCAGAACAAAATTTTACATACAAAATTATATAAAAATCGCAAGAAAAGGTAATAAAACAATAGTTTATGCAGCAAACAATGGTTTGTTCATAGAATGCATCATTTTAAATAAAAAATAATCCTTTAAAATAAAAAAGAAAGCAAAGAAGGGTAATTGTAAGCAATATAACAGTGAAACACACTTAGCGAGAGAGTGAATCAAGCACAACCTCTCTTGTCAAAGCAGACATATAAACTGATGCATTCCCAGACACCAAGGTGCGTGAACGCGCCAGAGCGAACAAACGCACGCACGATGCTTCTGAAGCGATTACCACATTACGCATTGTATATACTTGCGTGAGATAATTATTTTACCTTTTAAATTTGTTTATTTAATTTTTTATTTAGTGTAAAATAAAATTCGTAAACCCGGGGATTCGTAAAGGGGATTCGTAAAACGAGGCGTCGTAAAGCGAGGTATGCCTGTATCTATGTTCAAGTGAAATTTTCATGGTGTTGTTAAGAGTTATTTTTAAATTAGAAGCTTTAGAAATTGTGTTTTTCTAGTTAACCCTTTTACAATGAGTGGCAAAAGAAATGAAGAAGATAAATCTGATGATTCAGATAATAATAATGATGGTAACGAGACAACACCTAAAAAAGCACGTTATCCTTGCGATAACCATAAATTCCAAGTTAAGTAGTTACACGAAGAAAGATTAAATCCTGCGTATGTAGAAGTAAGAACAATAATGACAAAGCATTTTGCCTTGTGTGCAACTGCGAGTTGGCAGGTAGTGTTACATTACTTGAAAGGCATAACAAAACTGTAAAACACTTGAAAAATATGAATTTGAAAAGGCAGCGTAAGAAGGTGACGAAATATTTGGAACCTTCTGTGTCTCCCTTATTTGAGAAGCAAGTTACGTCCTCAGAATTGAAACTCTGCACCTTTATTACAGATCATATTCTGACAATTGCAATAATGGACAATTTACCTGGACTTCTTGTGAATGCATGTCCAGATCAAAAAATTGCAAAAGAAATTAAACGTGCTAGGACAAAGTCAACAGGTATTTTTCGGAATGTTATGGGCGATACTTACTTTACAAATCTTGTGTCACAGTTAAAGACCACTAAATTCTCTTTGATCATCGACGAATCAATTGACATCTCAACTCTTAAACAACTTGTCCTCTTAGCTCGGTTCTACGACATACATGTTGAGAAAACGTGTGATAAATTTTTAACTTTACTAGAAATAAAAAATAACACAGCACAAGGCATTTACAGCTCAGTAGTAAATTTTTTTGATAAAATAATGTTCCAATTGAAAATTTGATTGGATATGCAAGTGACATTGCAAGTGTAATGATGGGAGGAAAGGGGGGTGTTCAAACCCTACTAAAAATGAAAATCCCATCTCTCTTCGTACAGGGATTTGTATGCCACTCAATGCACTTATGTGCTTCAAATGCATGTTCTGAGCATCCAGATTACATAGAAGAATTAGATATGAATATTTATCCCTACATATCAAATAGCCCCAAAAGATTATCTGACTATGCAGAATTTCAGAAATTTACTGAAACTCAAACTCGAAGGATATTGCATCCTCGTTGCACTCGCTGGTTGTCATGAGAGGAGGTGATGAAAAGAATATTAGAACAATGGCCCGCACTTGTATTGTATTTCACGTCAGCATCTCGTCAGCAGGCATTGCATAACCCTGTAACAAAGATGTACTTTGCCTTTTTAGCTTTTATCTTACCTGCTATAAGTAAGATCAATTTGGAATTTCAAGGCAGAAAGAATTAGGAGTCACAAATTGCACAGCTATCTTAGCAGCAGTTTCAAGGCTATTCTCAGTAATTTCATTAAAAGAGAGGTAGTAAAAAACACAGATACATCTAACATCGAACCCTGTAATCCTTCAAACTATCTTAGCTTAGGTGACATATATCATAGAGTTAGAACAGAAAGTGTTGTCTGGAATACACTTCTAATATTTCAAAAACAGATTTTGAAGAATTTCAACTCAAAACTTTGAAGTTTTATGTATCCTTAACAAAACAAATGTTCGGGCGTTTTTTTATCTTCTAATATGTTTACTAATTTAGAATTACTTGAAGCGTTAGATCCTTCAAATGTGAGTCAAGGAAGGCCCAATTCCATCATACCTCTTGCAGTAAAATTCCCCAATATCATTAAAGAAAATGATCTTGAAGAAATCAATAAAGAATGGAGGGAACTGACTTTATATGAAATACCAGCTTGTGAAAATACAACAGAACCTGAGAAATAATGGTACGCTGTTTCACAGGAAAAGTGTGGTGATCAACACGTTTTCCTAATCTATCAAGATTAATGCTAGATTTAATGTCTCTGCCCCATTCGTCTGCTGCTGCTGCAAGAATAATCTTACTAGTTAATAACATCAAAACAAAAAATAGATCTCACCTTAAAACAGAGACACTCAATGACTTATTATACTGGGTGCGGCAAAAGTAACGCCCTTTTAATAATTGTATCTTTATAGTTTATAGTTAGTTATAGTTTATCTTTATAGTTATTTTTTAGTTTTTACTGAGAAAGTACTTATTATTTTTCTTAAAATGCTGTATTTTTCTTAAAAACCTTATTATTTGTCTTAAAATGCTGTAATTGATTTATTTCCTTCAATAAAAGAAAATAAACTAAAAAGGGCGTTATTTTTGCCGCACCCGATATAATAAGAATTTGTTGGAAGGTACTAGTTGCAAGTTATGGCAGCCATCAGAAGAACTACTTAAAAAGATGATGATTAGGAATGGGCGTGTGAATGAAGAGTTGGATGAAGAGGAAACTGCAAGGTTTTAATAAAATTAGGTAGGTTTCATGCAATTTTTTTTCATTTGGCACCTTTTATGATCTGCTGGTACTTTTTGTCTGTCTGATTTGGTACCTTTTATAAAAGTTGAGTGGGAACCCTGCCTATGAATGACCCAGATCATATACTTAATAAATTATATTGTTATGGCTTTAGAGGAGCAATCAGTAATTGGTTTAAAAGTTATTTGTCCAATAGATATCATTTTGTATCAATAAATAAGGATTGTTCAACTAAAGCGCTTGTCAAACATGGTATTTCACAGGGACCAGTTCTGGGTCCACTGTACTAACAGCTCTTGATTTTTTATTTCGTTTTTTTCATATACAATAATAAAACAGTAAGGGTTCGTGCCTTAATCATCCCCTAGAGAGAAACTCGAAGGAAGGATTCTCATTGCATCGTGCATCTGTGCATCGTCACACTGCTGAGAGTTTACCTTTTCTTCATTTATGTAAATTGCTGATTATTTCACTGCCGCATATTGTTGACACAGCAGGTTTGTTACGACCATCACGGGTTATTTAGCCTACAGAATCAGGGATGTAGGGATCTGTCCCGCATTGCCTACTCGAGATTTCTTGCAGTCAGCAGCTGCCATTATCAATATATTTTGTGACATACGCGTGAGCCCATTTCTGCAAATGACCAACTATATGAAAAGAGATTGGAATCTTGTAAAACTAAAAGCAAAGTTACCAGAGGCAACACCCCAGAAGAAAGACAATGGATTATAACAACAACAACAAGAACAACAATAATGATAATAATAATAATAATAATAATAATAATAAGAAAAAAATGTTCGTTTTACAGAGTTATGAGAATAAACCGATGTACTGAAGATGATGTATTAATAGCGATGACATAAGTTTGTTTACGGGAATCCTGTTCTGAATTTATCATCATAATTTTTAAAAATTTAAACAATTAAGCTTGTTAGTTGCAAATTAACAGAAAAGAAAATGGTCTTTTATTATCATATATCTATATTTCAATACAGGATTTAATAACACGATACAACATGTAACTTGCAACCCAAGTGAATCCGTGAAGTATATAATATATATATATATATATATATATAACCTTCATTAAAGTTATTACTGCTTTATATTGCATGAATTCTGAATATGGAAATCAAAGTTGTGTGGAGACATATAATATACCTAAGAATTTGTTTATTACTGTTTAAATATTGTAATTATTATTTTTATGGAAAACACATCCAGGAATTTTATATATATATATATATATACACAGGGTGTTTCAGGAGGAAAGGTCAATACTTCGGGAGGTGATAGTATCGGTCATTGTGGGAAAAAAAGTTCATATGAACATATGTCTAATTCTGAATTGTTACGGAGATAGAGCTGTTTGAATCTGATGCGCGCGCAGCTCTTCCAACCCCCTTCCCTCCCCTATAACCTTGAACCATGTAAACTGTAATGTAAGCATGTAACATAAGCCAATCGACAGCTGACTGTTGTGAGTAACATTGTTTGGTTCTTGAAGCAGTGTTAAGAATGTCACACACCTTCACACTTGCCGAATATGCAGATACGGTGTATGTCTACGGTTTTGCGATGGAAGTGCAACAGCTGCTGTTTCAGAATACCGTCGACGGTTTCCGAACCGCAGAATTCCGGATCGAAGAGTGTTTACCAGGGTTTTCAACACATTCCGTGAGATTGGTACACTTCCCAGCGCTCATGTTTCATCTGAACGTGAAGGTCAACAAGATGTGGATGAAGTGGAAAACATTCTTCAGTTGGTAGAGCGTAGTCCTACTACTAGCTCACGAAGAATTTCTACACGTCTCGGTGTACCACACACAAGAGTATGGCGAACATTACGTGAGGAAGGCTTGCATCCATATCATGTACAGCGTGTACACCACCTTCAGCCAGGAGGCGCTGCCATGCGACTGGAATTTTGTCATTGGGTAAATGCTAATCGCCGATTGCTTCGATTAATACTGTTCACCGATGAAGCTACTTTCACCCGTGACGGTATCAACAACACTCGTAACTCTCATCGGTGGTCAGACGAAAATCCAAATGCTACTGTGGAAACAAATTTTCAACATCGCTTCTCTGCCAATGTGTGGTGCGGTATCATCGATGATCAGCTGATTGGCCCTGTTACTTTAGAGAATCGTCTTACAGGACAAAGTTACCTAGAATTTCTGCAAAATGAATTGCCAGGACTATTGGAGGATGTTCCTTTGGCTACACGCGCTGGTATGTACTTTCAGCATGACGGAGCTCCTTCACATTCTACCCGTCTGGTGATGCAATACCTAAATCAAACTTTCCCTGGTCGATGGATCTGCCGCGGTGGTCCCATTCAATGGCCACCAAGGTCTCCAGACCTCTCTCCGTTAGATTATTGTTTGTGGGGGTGGATGAAAATTCAAGTTTACAAAAGAAAGATGGATACACGGGACGAATTGCTCGCGCGCATTTTTGATGCTGCTGCCCGCATAAAGGAACGTCAAAATCAACTCAGACGAACAACACGCGATCTTCGCACACGAGTTGCAAAGTGCATTGAGGTTGACGGTGGAATTTTCGAAAACGTATTGTAAACTGTAACAAATTTGTCATTTTTGTATCTGATACAATTCAAAATGCCAATGTTTAAACATTAAATGTTAGAAACAGTAATTAGTTTCTCTTTCTTGATTACCATTAACAATGCTTTTGCATTTGTAGATTCAAACAGCTCTATCTCCGTAACCATTCAGAATTAGACACATGTTCGTACGAACTTTTTTTCTCACAATGACCGATACTATCATCTCCCGAAGTATTGACCTTTCCTCCTGAAACACCCTCTGTGTGTGTATATATATATATATATATATATATATATATATATATATATATTAATTCACTAACTGTGGTTGGTGTTGCAAACTTCAATCCAGTTGTGGCGTAATCAAAGTAATCATTAGGTTTGGTTGTTATATAATTCATATTTGGTTGTTGTAACCGGATGTATACGACGTTGCGTCGTCAGTGCATTCTGTCGATTGATTGATGTGGGCTGTTTAACTCCCTTCGCAATAACTAATGTCATTTGACGAAGGGGACCTACAGTTTTACGTGGCACTCGAACCACGGGTCACTACATCATCTGGTGGCAGAAAACGGCCTCCCATCCCGAGATAGTCCAAGGAGAGATGAAAGAATACGTTGTAGAAAAAAATTGTACGAAAGTGAGAGATGATATGTGCTTACTTTAGGTTATTTTAAATGAGTCTAGAGTTTCGTTGGTGCGTTTTATTTTCCACTAACTGTGTACACGAGATAAGTGTGCGCATGGTGTGAATGAACTCTGAAGCTGTTCCTTTTTCATTACACTTTTGCATAAAGCTTCTTTCATAAAAATTTTGGAAAGAGTTTCTGTATTAGTTGCCGGACACAATGTGGAAAGTGTACGTGAAAGATAGGGACTTACAAGAACAAGAAGTACCTCAATAAATAAAGTATCCCATACCGAGGATGTATCAGTGGTTACGGTTACCATGGAAAAAAATTCCTACACCGCAAATAGTGTGCAAGGTTCGGCCTATCCATTTTATTGAACTGAACCGCAGAGGAACTGTTCTCCTCTTTCGAAGGTAGCCTGTTGCACGCGCCACAGAACTTATAGGTAAAGTAAATACCACAAACAGAGAAAGAGATCGGGTTATATCAGGAGGCGGAAACAAGGAGATTGTGCCCTCTCTGTACAATTCTCTGGTTCCCTGGAATATGCTGTGCAGTTCTGGTCATTCGTAACACCTATATTACGGGTCCACTCTTTGGACGTCCTGATTGGTTGACTAATGGTGCCTTTATCTTCTCTCCGTAGATTTAATGCTCACATCTCGATGTGTATTGATTGCCACTTGCAATCTCTACCTCGACAAAAGTTGCATTAATATTTACCCAATACTATTCTTGGTTTTCCCATTTTAGAACCCACCCCTTTATGCAATATCCCTCACCCCTTTGCAACACTGATCAACATTTTCAATCTCTAACACGACAATATTTTACATTATTATTATTATTTGCGGTCATACTATTCGATCCTCAACTTTGGTTCATGTATTCGGCTTGACTTTTTACTTGCCAATTCTCGCGTAGGAGTGTGATTAAATTGTGTTTAGCTCGTGAAAATGAATATCTGATTGGGCTGGTAGATAAATGGGCGCCCTAGGTATCCTGGCGGTAAAGATGCTGGGGTGTTGATCGGTGGTTGAGTGATCGAGTCCGGATGGTAACATTGTAATTTCTTGGTACATACAATCCACGATGAGCCGGGTGTACCTATGTGAAGTGGAGAGTAAAAGAAGCCAACTCTCCACTTCATCAGATCAACTCGAAAGGAGGGGCGATAAGCTTGACCTTCGTGTTAAAAATAAGGACCGCATGTACTATTTTGATTCACTCGGGTCTCAGTACTTGTGGGATGTACCGTTTTCATTTCGATCCATTTTTATATTTTTTTTTAAATTTTGCTGTGACTACGACCATCATAAACAAACTCGGTAAATGAGTTCCAATATACTTATGAAAAATTAAAGCTATGAATATTATATCCATATAGAATAAACAAGGCTTTCTTTCTCTCTCTGTGTGTGTGTGTGTGTGTGTGTGTGCCATCTTCAGTTTTTCGACTCTCTGTGTGTGTATATATATATATATATATATATTATATATGAATTTTAAATTCAGTTTTACCTTCACTAGCAAAAGTAATTTTATTCAATTCCAATTGTTGAGTACTTCCAAAGTGCATGTGTGTTAATTTTGAAAAAAAAATGTATAATAGTATTAATAATAATAATAATAATAAACCTTTCTATTTTTTCATTTTCATGCATTCATTTCATTTCAATAACAGAGACAATAACTATGAAGAAGATACCACTCAAATTACATGCAAAGAAAAATAAGATATATAAGATAGGTAAACAAACGCATGAGAGAGAAAGAAGGAAATGTTTGTCTTTGAGTGAAAGTTTGTCTACCGCGTTCCAATGTGGCCAGTTTGCGGTTTTGAAGTAGCCTCGGGTTAATCAGGTGTGAACCTTATGCGTTCCTGTCTCCAATCCTTCTCGTCTCAACATAATGTGAAAATAAATGGTATTCTATAAGAATAATTGTTTATTACCAAATTTAATATACAGTTTAGTATATCTACGGCATATTATTAAACCTGTTTTCATATGGGATATTTAATATAAATGTCTGTGTATGTATATATAGATTTCTCAAATCAAAAGAATGAATATTAAAATGAACGAAAAAAATTGTACGAAATTGTGAAGACACATCTTGTGTATATATATATATATATATATATATATATATATATCAACACAGAGGAATGACAAAAGTAAATAGACATTTTCTGTTTGACTTTAGATTAAATCTGTAGTGAGCGCCTTTATTTATTTACTTTCTCTTCATTATTTACTCTCTATCGGCTCTTTATTTCATTTAAAGCTTGCTTTCTCTACAATCTTTTTCACTGCATTTTATAAATTTCATGGTAGCTACGCCGAGACTGAAAACCGTTACAACACGAAGGGGGAAGGGGGGGTTTTATTAATACTCTATTTTAACACTTGTGAACGTTTTATTGATTCTGAAAATGGTTTAAGTAATTTAGGGGGATGCGAGTACGGAATTTCTATTATAATAATTTACGTCAGAGAGGAACACAAACAATTAATTACACTTTACGTTACATTTCGCCAACCTTACGCTTAACGCGCCTGCCTCAAGACTGACTCCCTTATGGGGTAGCTGCTCTTCGGCCTCTGTCCAGGATTGCCAACTCTTCCCATTTTAAACAATTTCAAACAATTTCACAATTATTAGTAAATGATTTACATTAAACATTTAATAATTAATTAAACAAAATTAATATTCTTAACTAAGCATTACTACACTCGCATCACCCCCTTGAAAATAAGTTTTTCATTAGTAAAACTTATTAATATCGTTTAACAATTTAATAAATTTATTCAACAAATTTATATATTTTGCAATTTTTTTTTTTTTTTTTCTTTAACAATTCAGAGTTGAGATAGACAAGAAATAATTAGAATGACAAATTCCACACATATATTTTGTATCATATTATAAAAACCGAAAACTTTATAATTTTCACATTTGCATAAAATAACATTTCACACTAATAATTAAATTACAACCTGTAACTAATCTATACATGCCAAAAAAAATAACGGAAAATTTTCTTACAGTGGACACAAATCTCAAGTTCACAATCTATTCCCGCGATTCCTCATCAACGATCGCTTTACATTTGAAACAGTTATTTGTATAGTTATACAGTTACTATCAGGGCGACATAGAAAAAATAAGAAAAAGTTTACATAAAATACTGACCAAGAGCGCACATACTATTCACGAAAAACACAACAAATGGGCAATAATCGCACCCTTTCACTTATAATTTCATTACATAATAATCAGTACATTAATTTGCTGGACGTTGTTTAGATGACACCGCACGCTGACAACGGACTTCAATTTTCAATCGCAGCTCTCCTGCTCACTTCGCTAGAATGCAAGGGATTGCATCAATCAACATGCAACAGGGCAGCACGCTATAATGGTTCCGCTCTCTCTCCAATGGCGAAAAAAAAAACAAGAGACGTCCAATTCTAAAAGGATCAGGGGGGGAGATATCTGAAAGCGGGACCACGCGCTGGAATTGGACGAATTTGCAATTCTAGAAGTCGATGAAGAAACTCGCCTTGTCTCATCTCCACTTTTGTCGGTGAACGCTGCTCTTCCTACGTCCAGCTGAAAGACTCTTCTACTGGCAACAATCAAACGATCACTCCGCCGTAGGCCGTTTCCCAACGAACCTACTGTATGTCTGTATGGACAGTACAGTCGTAGGCACCCGTTCAAGCTCTCGTGGCTTGTCTACCGCGTGCTGACACATATTTAGCGAAGCATTCGAGCAGCGTGACCAGCTACTGCCCGAAAAATACCAGTAGACCATCTTCGATCGAAACTTTCGTGTGCCAAGACCCTGCACACGTAAGTTTCTCTTCTCTTCTCGAAACTGTCCTGCGCCAACTGCTGCGCATTCGGTTCCTCTCTTCTATCTCTTCTCTTCCGAAACCATCCTGCGCCAAGTCCCTGCGCAGTCTGGGTTTCTCTCTCTCTCTCTCTCTCATTGGTGATCGATCACCTATCCGGTCGACTAAACTCACTGATGGAACTCGGATTCAACTTGGTTGCTCCAAACCGAGCCTTTGAAATTTTGAAAAAAAAGTTTATTCGAAACGTGTTTCTGTACTACTGCTTATCATTTCATATTTAATTTATCGAATTTTCTCGACAGTTCACTTCGAAATACTAACTACACATTTGCTCTGGCCAAATTCACGGAAAAAAAAATTACACATCTCAAAATTTCGCAAAAATTTAATCAAATCTAGCTACCAATAAGGTCACTTATGGCAGTTACAGCGGAGAAGATAAAAAAGGTCATAAAACGCACGAAACAAAATTGTACAGTATAAATATAAAAGCGCCCATACATAGTAACTGTTAGTATAATTTAAGAAATATTATTGTTCAAACTATCGTCAGAAATCACATCAATACCTTAAATACAAAAGACAAAAATGAACCCCAGAAACTTCATGTCATCCATTCTCTGACAATCATGAACCCTCTTGCTTTGAGGAGGAGCACACAAAGACGCCACAAAAACGTTACTGGCTATCTAGAAGGCTCCATTTCCGAGTGTACACTTGAGCCAATGTTTCAAATGCATTAGTTAACCCGACTGAAGGTTTAAACAATAATAATTTTCCAAAACAGTTATTAAAAAGTAAAAAAAATTAAATATTACTACCAAAAATTATTTTAATACAGTAATTCCAACTTGAAACTCAAAT
This sequence comes from Bathynomus jamesi, assembly GCA_023014485.1. NCBI lineage: Eukaryota > Metazoa > Arthropoda > Malacostraca > Isopoda > Cirolanidae > Bathynomus > Bathynomus jamesi. Next base: position 1,079,608 of record JAJOZX010000237.1, read on the forward strand.
TTCATATGAATTGAACTCGCAATTCGCAAATTACATCTGAGATACAACTCTCTCCTTCAACAGAAACCCCAGTATGGTTTGCAAATCACAAAAATCCCAGCAATTTATCGTTTCCAAGTGAAACTAAAAATTTGCATAGTTATACTAAATAAGAATAGATAATATGCACTCAAAAATACACGTAACCTACTGTAAACAAACAAAACATTGCCTAATTGAGAGCGGTCGCTTTGTTTGTAAGCGAACCTCTATATATCCCTAACCGAATGAACTTGCATTATATCCTAACATAATTTCGTAATATTTTCCATGCAAACGCTCGAACTAAAAAAAAAGGACATTTTTCATTTCTAATACCCAAATTAAAATATCAAATTAAAACATCCTTTTTAGAATACAATCTAATTCAATAAAAATTTTACCATTGTCATTGAACTGGAAAGAAAAATAAAAATCGGCCTACCTATACAAATAAAATTGATTATTGAATGAATTTATAAAACGTAAAGAAAATATATGAAAAATTTCTACACAATTTCTGTAATTCAAAAAAATTATAATATCGAGATTTAGTAAAATATGTATACCTTAACTCACATAGGTCCCCAAAATAAAAATAAAATTTACTGCGCACTTTTAGACCTATAATTAATAAATTCAATGTTACGCGTGGAAAGCACAATTTAGAATTTAATGCATAACATTTGTGCTTATTAAAGAAAAATCCTATGATTATTTATGTTAAACCAATTAAAATTTTGTTAAATAACTAAATTTACTACTCAATAGACATATACCGTAGTAACGGTTAATCTCCGAACAATATTTAACGATAGGCCTACAAGAAATCCTTCAGTACAATACAATAGCCATTTTACAAATATGTCGGAATTGTCGTGAAATGAACGAAAGAACAGAGAGAAAAAAAAATAGATAATCAGCCTACCTACCAAATTTTGAGTATATAATATATATAATTATATATATAACTAATATATACGTATAAGTTAATAAGTAATATATAATTAATGTATAATTAATGATATATAAAAAAAAAAAAAAAAAAAAGAAAATTTCACAACACAATTTCTCTATTTCAGTTAAACGAATTCTGCTTATTTTGAAATTAACACAATCCTATACGGCCAATCTGACAAATTAATATGTTTAAGATTATTTTTCGATTTGTCCCTTAAATGTAACGTAATCCTATTTTAGCGCGAAGCGAGCGAAGCAAAAAGCCCGTAAATCTATATAAACAATTATTTAAAATAAGCCTATCATTATAATTTATGTACAACCAATCGAAATATAATAAAAAATCTGCTAATGAAACCCAGAAAATTTGTCATGTTCATGAAATGTTATATGTATATATACCTAGAAATGCGGTACAAATTTTCGCTGAAACATTTTGAAAGGACCATATAAAATGTGTATCATACTGTATTTAAACTAACATACTTGACTTACGTACAAATCCAGTAAAATTTATTTATTAATCATTATTCTTAAAAGGTAAGCTGAAACAGGCATAACAGTGGAAGAGACGAAAAAAAGAAAAATTGAGTCCTCAGGCAGCACGATAAATTTTCAAAACTATGTCCTCTCCGACCTAATGAACGAAATTTAACGTAATAATGACTCGCAATATTGAGTCGGACAAGTTTTTCTACCGACTCTGTAACGACTAAAAGAAGTTTTGAGTCTAGACTCGATCTCAAACAACAAATTTTGACGCGCGAAATTTTGAAGCGACGTGACTCAGAATAATTTGGAAGAAGGGCGCCATTTTGAAATTACATTTATAATGAATTTTAAGGAATGAAAATCGAAATTTGCCTGCAAACGGGGTAAACTTTGCATTTAGATATTTTAATAATCGAAATAAAATATTCATTAACGCTATTGACTAATATACCGGGTTGGAAGAATTTTAATCGAAATACTAGTCACGTGGGTAAGCCTCATACAAAATATGATGTAAGACCACCGCTAGCCACCAGATGTAGTGATCGCCTTTATTATTTACTTTCTTCATTATTTACGCTTCTTTCTACTCGCTATTTCATTTATCTTTACACTCTCTTTACTCATTTCCACGATACTTTACGTTATATTCATGGTAGCTACGCCGAGACTATGAAACCGTTACAAAAAGGGGGAAGGGGGGTTTATTAACACTCTTTTAACACTTTTTTTATTTATTCTGAAAATGGTTTAAGTAATTTAGGGGGATGCGAGTACGGAATTTCTATTATAATAATTTACGTCGGAGAGGAACACAAACAATTAATTAAATTTACGTTACATTTAACCTCACGCTTAACGCGCCGCCAGAGACTGACTCCCTTGGGGTAGTCTGCTCTTCGGCCTCTGTCCAGGATTGCCAACTCTTCCCATTTTAAACAATTTCAAACAATTTCACATTTATTAGTAAATGATTTACATTAAACATTTTAATAATTAATTAAACAGAAATTAATATTCTTAACTAAGCATTACTACAAATCACTTTACTGACATGTACTTTTATATGCTAAGGGCAACCGTTCTAAAGTACAAGATGTCAAGTAGCATTGTTTTTGAACCATTTCGCTGAAAGTTTTCGCTGAAATTTATTTATGAAAAATATAGAAGGTGTATAAAAAGGATTGTCAAAAGTAAATAGACACAGTATACATTCTAAGGTGTTAGAATAAATGAAAGCGTTTCATGAATTATAGGTAAATTAAATATTATTCTTAGAGAATGTTATTGGAATTATATACAATATAAAGACTCTTGTGTATTTCTTTTATTATTAATATTAAGTTGAACGATTTCTTTTGCTAAGCCATGGATTAATTTTCTAGTGTATTTCTTTTATTGTTAATATTGTGAATCGTTTAAATAATTAGTTCTCTTGCTGAACAACTTTAAGGAGAAAGTCGCTCTTGCCTTTAATAAATAAATAAATAAGTGGAAACTCGTCTAAATAAGTTAAAATAAATGGCGCAACCTGGCAACTCACCCTAACAAGGTACACCTGAACATAATTAAATTAAAAAACATTATTTGGTAACTCATCTAAATAAATAAATAAATATATAACGCTCTCTGGTAACCCCTCCATATATAAATAAGTGATATCTGGCGACTCACGACCCTCTATATAACCGCTGCTTGTCCCCTGGACGCTCATAATGCGTCTGGCTGGAGCCAGGCGAACATTCCTCTTCTTCTTAGGTTAAGGCTTAGGTTAGGTTTCCCTTTGGTGGGGTGAGGACATCCTAACTTCTCCCTCAAAGACCCTCCTCCTTCTCCTTTCTGTTCCTCTCTTAGGTTAAGGCTACCCCTTTGGGGGGAGGTCATCCTCCCTTCTCCCCCCGAAGATCCCTTCCCCTTTGCAGCATTAACTTGCTGCATAACCCCTTCCCCTCTACAGCATTGATTTGTTGCATAACCCCCTCACCCTTTGTTGCATAACACATTGCAACATCCCCCTCCCCTTCATTGAACGACCCCTTGCAACATTTCCCCATCCCCCATTTGTTGCATAGCCCATTTGCAACATTGGCCAACATTGCATTGCAACATTTCTGCACTCTCTCATTTTGCCGTCATACTACTGACACGCAAAACATTTGCGCTCAAATTAGTTTATATATATTGATTGCAACATTACTTCTTGAAATACAAGATTTCTAGTTATTCTTTCACTAAACACTGTAACAGAATCAAAAATTTTCACTCTAGAAAAAGCTACATAAAGCTGTCCATGTGTAAAAACAAGCTTAGGAACATAAATACAAAACATATGCGGTTCAATTAGTATCTTTATCAAGGCAGCCTAAGAGTAATGCAACAAAATTATCAAGACGCTATGGCAGTTTTAAGAAAATTTCGGGAGCTGGATCTATTTATTGCATTTACTCGCAGTCCAAGATGGACTTAAATCGCTGAAAGCTTATCAAAGACCAGAACATAGGCCAGATATTATTGCAAGAGTTTTTCACATGAAACTAAAAGAGCTGCTTCATGATTTAACAATAATGTGCATTTTTGTATGAAATTCATGCACCTTCAAATTTCAGCTGGCGAGATCCGCCAAAAATGAAGGGTTGGAGTTTCCTACATGTCCCACACTATCCCTACATCCCACTGCGCCTAAAGAGACCAAAAGGAACATTTTCTCTTCTATGAACTTTTTCTCTATCTGGCTTCGTTTAAAAGCTGTTTATATGCATGCGCACACGCGTGCGAACGAAAAAATAATATCCTACGCATCCTCCCAAAAAAGAGACCTTTCCAACGTTGTTGAACGTTGAGCGGTTTCCGAGAAAAACCCATCGATGTAGAATCCTCCAAATAATTGGCAAGACGTGTAAACCTACAATTCAGTCACCATTAACACCAACCAGGCACAAGAAGCAGCGGTTGAATGGGCGCATCAGTACGTGAAAACAGATTTTACAATTGTATTATTCACCGATAAATGCAGAGTAGCCCTTGATGGATCTGATGGTTGGTCGAGAGAATGGATTGCTAGGAGTCAACCTCTACCATCGAGATTAAGACGCCAACAAGGTGGAAGTGGTGTCATGTTTTGGGCAGGATTGATAGGCAATGAAGTTGTTGGCCTATACAGAGTGCCTGATGGTGTAAAAATGAGTGCCCAGTCTTACACGAACTTTCTAAAAGAAAACCTCATTCCATGGTAGAGATTGACCCTTAGTAATCTATCCTCTTGACCAACCATCAGGTCCACCAAGGGTTGCTCTGCATTCATCGGGGAACAATACAGTCATAAAACCTGTTTTCACGTACTGACGTACCCATTCAACACGCCGTTTCTTGTGCCTGTGTGTTAATGGTGGCTGAATTGTAGGTTTACACGTCTTGCCAATTATTTGAAGGAGTCTATATCGAGATGTTCTTGGTACATTATGTATGCCAGCCTACTCAAAAACCTCTTTACTTGAGTACAATGGATGCTTTGCACCTTGTGCTTTATTACAGATATCTGCCGCCTTGTCACTTTTCTTATAGCTCCTTTATCACTTCACTGCCTCAGTTTGGTACCCTCCGCTGCAAACTTCTTTACAGTTCGATAATCCCTGCCTAGCTGCTTCGCAATTTCAATAAATTTTATATTTTCAGTGAGTAGTTTGGCTATTTTTCTTTTCTCAGTTGCGGTCAAATCCTTCTTCTTACCCATTTTCACCATTTAGATCTGTAAGTAGAATACCTGCTTAATTGGAACACCATATTTTACATATTTTTCAATAAAATGAGATAATTATTTTAATTATCAAAATATTTTATCGAAATGAATACCATCAATGCTGCTATATATATAGTGATTATTTGCTATAAATTTCATTGAAATCGGTGAAAAACTTTTGAAGACATTGAAGAAAATGTAATCTGCTTAATAATTTGGAACGTAGTGTGTGTGTGTGTATATATATATATATACACGAGGTGTGATCAAAAAGTTCGGTAAATAGTCCCGCAACTAATGAACGCGTGTCACTAGGTGATGTCAGTGTGTATGGCTGATGACGTCACCGTGGCCACTTGCTAGATGCCAACAAACACCATTCTGGCGATTTTGCAGAAAATGTCGAAATTTGAGCAACGTGCAAACATCAAATTTTGTTTTAAACTTGGTAAGACGGCTACAAAAACGCACGGAATGCTTGCAGCTGTCTACGGAGATGAAGTTGTTACAAACAAGACTGTTTACAAGTGGTTTGGAAGGTTTCGAGAAGAAAATGAGTCTTTGGAAGATGATGAAAGAAGTGGTCGTCCGTCCGTTTTGTTTGTATCATAACTCCTGCTCATTATCATGTTAACAGACATGGACAGCGGAGTAAACAGCAACAGTATAGTAACATCCTTTGCAGACGATACAAAGATCAGCAGAAAAATCAGCGATGTAAATGAAGTGGAGGCCTTGCAGAGGGACACGAACAAAATGCAGTATATAAATGTTCAGAAGACAACAACATGACATTTAACACCGAGAAATTTCAGCTCTTGAGATATGGTAGAAAAGAGGAACTTAAACAAACTGCATATTATGCTCCAGACAGACAAGAAATTCAGAGAAGCACGAAAGCGATCGATCTGGGGGTAATGACCGATGATGCGAAATTCGAAACACAAAATCAGATAGCGATAAATAAAGCAAAAAGAGTCGCGGGACAGGTACTCAGAACGTTTAAAAGAAGGGACAGAACAGTAATGATTTCCCTGCTAAAAACACTGATTATACCAAAACTTGAATACTGCTCAGTTCTGACGTCCCCATATAAAAAGGGCGAAACTAATAAACTAGAAGAAACTCAGAGACATTTCACAGCAAAGATTTATGGCTGCAAAGGACTCAACTATTGGGAAAGACTACATAAACTAAATCTGTACTCTCTGGAAAGAAGAAAAGAGAGGTACACCATAATCTACATATGGAAAATAAAATGATCGAAAAACTGGTACCAAACCTCAAACTAAACCCAATTACCATTCAAACAACACTGGAAAATAGGAAAGGCAGGATGTGTAGTGTTCCCAAATTAAAGGCACGGCAAGGGACCTCCTCAACAGTGAAAGAAAATAGCTTGGTTGTCAGGGGGCCAAGACTTTTTAATCAGCTTCCTAAGGATCTCAGAAACGTTACAGGAGTCAAAGTTGAAGTCTTCAAGAGAAGACTAGATGCCTGGCTCAGGACGGTACCAGATGAGCCGGGTGTACCTGGCTATGTGCAGTGGAGAGCGCAAGAAAGCAACTCGCTCCTCCACCAAGCCAGACCTAGAGGCGGGGCCACCAGCTTGACCTTCGTGTGAAGAGAGACCAACGCACGGAACAGCAACGAGGTTAACGAGGTGTAAATTTATTTATTTATAAGGGAATGCCTCAAAATTCGTCGTTTCGAATTTCTTCGTTTCGCAGATTCGTCGTCAATCTTTTACTACCTATAGTTTCGCAATCCGTCGTCCATATTCGCAGATTCGTCGTTTTTTGAAAAAATGTGAAAAAAAACTGTCGAAATTGACGAAATTCAACTGTTTACCAACTCAATATACATTATATTTTGCCGAAAAACGAGTAGAATTTGATTAATTAATCTATTTAATAACATAATACAGTAAAATGTTTTCTCATTGAAACATGTTATAATCTACCTCGAATTTCGTAGTTTCGTATTTCGCCGTGTTATTTCGGAACGAATTAACGACGAATTTCGAGGTATTCCTGTATAAACGATCTCGACACAGACCTCGTAAGTAAAATCTGGAAAGTCTGCACAAGAGTAAAATAGGAGGTAAGGCGATTAACAGTTAGAATAGAGAATAAAATTGAAAATGATTCTAATAAAATAGTAGCATTGACAAAGAAATGGTAAATGTAATTTAATGTAGATAAAATGTCAAGTTACACATTTTGGGGAGCGCAATTTAGGGAGTTTTGTCACAAATAATCCAAAGTTTGAAAGCAGTGTGTTGAGTCATATAGTACATTGAACCAAATAAAAGATTAGTTTCCATTTCACGCAAATTCGACTACAAATTAAAAAATGTAATTGTACCATTATGTAAACCACTCGTAAGTCCTGATTTGAAGTCTACAATTCAGTTTTGGTCTTCGTGTATGGGTTAAGTTATAGAAATGGTTCGAAAGAGAACAGTCAAGAGTTACAAAATTAGTTCCATCCATTAGAAAAAACACAAAGATAGATAACAGGAATTAGTTCCGTACGAGTATTCTCTTGAGATGTGGTGCTCGAAAGGAGAGCTAATTCAAGGTTTTAAAAGTACTAAATACTTCTTCTGACAATGTAAATCACGACCATTGTTTTTTAACTCTTGGAGGCCAGTATGGGATCGCACACATACCGACTAGTGTCGGGTTTGTACGTAACCCTATAATGAAACTTACATTTGTAGGTTGAATTAAACAATTTATTATTACTGAATAATGATAAAAATTAACTTGCGTACGGTAAAAGACTTCATTTAAAAAAAAAATTACTTTTATTGTAGTAGGCCACGCTGGCTTTCTTGGGTCAATTAAACTGTACAAACGTGACGAGAAATAACGGAAAAATAGTAAAGCTTTGAAACAAATGTTGTGAAGAACTTTTTCACTTATAAGATCAGCGAAAAATGGAATAGTTTAGCAGCGGAATTAGTCACGGGTTCGTCCATGAATATACTGTATTTAAAAATAGCCTAGATAGGTATTTTATAACTCTGAACTTACTATTATAGTATATGAGCCTAAATAAAGCAAAGAGCTCAGGGGCACTGATAACGGATAAAGATGAAAACGATCTCACGAAATTGACGATGAAAACGATGAAATATGGCAGCGCATTGATGACTTCCTATTTGTATTATTATTAAAAAAAAAATCCTTAAAAAGTGTATGATGTAGATAAGCTTTCGTAGATAAGAATTTCATGTTATCTTTACTTAAACTATTCTTTATGAGTGATTGGGTACACGAGATAAGTGTATGTATCGTGTGGATATTATATAAAATTTTCCTTTTCATTAATTAAACTTTCAAATTCTTCCATACCTCTTCTTATAAAACCCTTTTCTGACAGATGAGGCTGTCGGGAGAAAAAGGATCTCACCCGTCCTGTACTTTATCCCACTTTTATTCCATTGTGAATATTTCATACTTTAAGAAGCGTAACTACAATATCAAAGTTCGTTTCCTTTCTGAGCCATTTTTCTTTGCCATCTTCTCTCACCAAATTTCCGCTTCCTAGGGCTAACCTAGAATGGATCTTAGGACGTTTGTTAGTTTGTAGTTTTGCAATTAACTTAGCTCAATCTTCGTTATAGTGTTTTTATCATGATATTTAATGATTTTAAATGAAGAAAATAAGTCGGAATATGGTGAAACCGTTAATGTTGCAACACGCACATCTGTGTCATACTGAGCATCGTATGTATCCTAAAGATTGTCACGAAGACGTAAGATAGCCAAGAACACATAAACACACACACCACACACACACACACAATATATATAAATATAAAAAAAAATTTATGAAGGAAGGAGGGGACAAGGGCGACCGCTCGCAGAAACGCCCCCACCCCCACCCCCCACCTATATAAGAAGGAGAAAACCAAAATCAAGGTCTCTGAGGCCCATTTTATTTATTTATTTATGATTCCATTTTTTTTTTTATAAATTTGAAAAAGATTGTGTAGTGAATGCATATATGTGTAGTGAAGAATGAAAGGAGAAGTGTGTGTTTGAGAGGATGCTGGACTGCTCACAGGGTAGATGAGACACGGAAAAAGACCAGCTAAAGACGACAGTGACAGAAGAAACGGGAGTTCTAGCACTCCCTGTCTTCTGCCTAATGTCCCCCCCCCCCCCCCGGAGTACTTCCCTGGTTGATTTGTGTTTACAATCTCCACCTATATATTTGTGTGTGTGTGTGTGTGTGTAGAATGACAATCATAATACAGGATGTCCACCTTGTATTTCTACGAACACACTGCAAGTGCAATAATATATTTGCATACACATAAATTGTGGAGCTCTTTTCTTTTTTACTTTGTTTACAAAGTTGTTGCATTTTACAACTCTCTGAAGAGCGTCATAAGAGAGAGGGGAGGATTTTCGGCATAAAAATTGCAATAACAGTTTTCTGAACTCAAATTCTAAAGGTTAAAGCAATGTGATAAATAAGGCATTTCCGTATACAGGAGATTTACGGTGCTTGAACATAATGATTTGTTATAACGAGAAAAGCGTCATATAACAAGGCAATTATAATGATGCAATGAATATATATATATATATATATATATATAGAGAGAGAGAGAGAGAGAGAGAGAGAGAGAGAGAGAGAGAAAAGCGAGCCTGACCTCCGTGGAATAAGGGGTCGATGAATGAAACTGCTACCGAATATATGCAAAAACTCTTCTTTTTTTTTTGAGTATGAGTGCCTTTCACAACTACTTCTCCACTAGTTTCTTCCTTTTTTCAAATAAAACTCTTTGAAAACTTTACTTTGAAGTTTTAACTCTTCTACTTAACCAGAATATAAAAATACACTATTTTAATATGATTTAAGCGAGTGATTAATTAAAAGAAAAGTAAATTTTAACACTTAAATCCGTAAACTGATAATCTTAAAATATTAAATACTGTAAAGACTTTAACTATTATGTGAACCGCATAAAAAAAATACAAAAGTACTTTTTCATACAAACATTATTTTTCTGAACTTACGTGGAAGGCAGTATAAAAGCAACTCAGTACCTTTGTGAAGTAAAAAAAAAGCTAAATTGATTTCCGACCTGCTCGAAAAATGAAAATGGCTTTCTCGTCGCTCAAACGGTTTTTATTTTATGGGTGGTTAGAAATGCTTTTTCGTAAACATACAAAAATATCCTTTTGTATAATGACGAAGCTCCAGTTTAAAATGCTTCCAATGTTGTTATTAGAGAAGGCACAGAAAATCATCTTAGGAATTCCAAAACAGCCATTATATATATATATATATATATATATATATATATATATATATAAATATATATGGAAAAACCACAACATGGTATCATATGTGGTACCTTTATTTCATAATTAAATATAAATTATTAATTAATTGAATTAAATATCTATACAAAATTGGCTCGGGATTGGCGACATAGCCTAATGGGAATGAAATGATTGCCATACATACTGTACATAGAAATCGTATGTAGGCGTCGGGTCTGTACAACCACGAGAAACCTTCATTTATATCACGTGAACCAAATTTTCCATTTGCTAACCCATGCAAAATACAAGGGAGAAAGAGTCAAGAACCTTTGCAAAATCAGCAATTTATACGAAAATATGAAGATATATTAAAGGAACGGCTCTCAGGGCTGTTTATGTTACAGCAAATGCTTTAAACAGGGAAGATGTGTTTTAAGTCTTCCCCCAAGTTCTGAGTGAATTCCTTATAATAAAATTAATACATAAAATAGGATAGGCCTATCCCCAGAAGTGTCTATATTGTGACAGCCCATATTTATTACAAGACGTTAACTCATTGCGTAACTCCATCGTGGCGGCCCTACACCGAAAAAGATCGTAACGCCCTGCATCGAAGCAAACTAAGATCCATCAAAATTAAGGTGAGGCAATTTCATTTTCATTCTAATATTGGGCGTCTAAAATCCCGACGCTAAAATTACCATAAACAATTAAATATAAAGAGGTCCTTTAAAGACCTACATATTCATAACTCTCTAACGAAAAAATATAGGGCTTTTGTCGTTCACTCTCCACTGAAATCTGCTGGACATTTCCAACGGATGAGGGTAACAGGCAATCAACCCATAGCTCTATATAGTTTTTCATATGGTGGCCCGTGTGTGGGGAAGGGTTATTTGCTGTGAAAACCTTAACCTTGAATAAAATAACAAAACAGAATTAAAACAAACAAATAATAATAAAATTACGCCTTATCAAACATTTTGACATCTGAACAGAATTTATTCCATGTTTGGCTTTTTCATTACATATAAATAATAATAAATTACGAAGCCTACCTCACAAAGTAGACCCTACTCTTTACACTCAAGGCCTATTCTAACTAAAAACACTAAATTTTTAATTCAACCTGTCGTGTAGGATATATAATTTATTTCAGCAATTTAACTTACTCATAAGACTCATTAACATCACAAAAAATTAAGTGCAGAACTGTAACATCACAAAAATTAAGTGCAGAACTGTAACATCACAAAAAATTAAGTGCAGAACTGTAACATCACAAAAAATTAAGTGCAGAACTGTAACATCACAAAAAATTAAGTGCAGAACTGTAACATCACAAAAAATTAAGTGCAGAACTGTAACATCACAAAAATTAAGTGCAGAACTGTAACATCACAAAATTAAGTGCAGAACTGTAACATCACAAAAATTAAGTGCAGAACTGTAACATCACAAAAATTAAGTGCAGAACTGTAACATCACAAAATTAAAATTATACATACAGTACCTATATAAATATATACAAAACAAAGACTGTGTTAATGAAAACAGGGCTGGAGTATTGTAATATTTCCTATGGAAAATAAATTAAATTGCAACACCCTTTCATTTTGGAAAGAGTGAGGACTTTATAAAATGCTACACTTTTTATATTAAAAAGTGAGGAAAAACAAAAATGGAATAACAAATAAAACGTAAATTAATTATAGGTAATCTAAGATGGGTTTTGTGGCCTTCCCTTGGCCACAGCCCAAACTATTACAAGGGTTTTGTGGCCTCCCCTTGGCCACAACCCAAACTATTACAAGGGTTTTGTGGCCTCCCCTTGGCCACAGCCCAAACTATTACAAGGGTTTTTGGCCTACCATGGCCACAACCCAAACTATAACAAGGGTCCTGTGGCCTCCCCTTCCACAGCCCAAACTATTACAAGGGTCTTGTGGCCTCCCCTTGGCCACAGACCAAACTATTACAAGGGTTTTGTGGCCTCCCCTTGGCCACAGATCAAACTATTACAAGGGTTTTTGGCCTACCATGGCCACAACCCAAACTATAACAAGGGTCCTGTGGCCTCCCCTTGGCCACAGCCCAAACTATTACAAGGGTCTTGTGGCCTCTCCTTGGCCACAGACCAAACTATTACAAGGGTTTTGTGGCCTCCCCTTGGCCACAGCCCAAACTATTACAAGGGTTTTGTGGTCTCCCCTTGGCCACAGCCCAAACTATTACAAGGGTTTTGTGGCTTCCCCTTGGCCACAGCCCAAACTATTACAAGGTTCTTGTGGCCTTCCTTGGCCACAGACCAAACTATTATTACAAGGTTCTTGTGGCCTTCCTTGGCCACAGACCAAACTATAACAATGGTCTTGTGGCCTCCCCTTGGCCACAGCCCAAACTATTACAAGGGTCTTGTGGCCTACCTTGGCCACAACCCAAACTATTACGAGGGTTTTGTGGCCTCCCCTTGGCCACAGCCCAAACTATTACAAGGGTTTTGTGGCCTCCCCTTGGCCACAGCCCAAACTATTATTACAAGGGTCTTGTGGCCTTCCTTGGCCACAGACCAAACTATAACAAGGGTTTTGTGGCCTCCCCTTGGCCACAGCCCAAACTATTACAAGGGTTTTGTGGCCTCCCCTTGGCCACAGCCCAAACTATTACAAGGGTCTTGTGGCCTTCCTTGGCCACAGACCAAACTATTACAAGGGTTTTGTGGCCTCCCCTTGGACACAGCCCAAACTATTACAAGGGTCTTCTGGCCTCCCTTGGCCACAACCCAAACTATTACAAGGGTTTTGTGGCCTCCCCTTGGCCACAGCCCAAACTATTACAAGGGTTTTATGGCCTTCCATGGCCAGAGACCAAACAACATAAAAACAGTACAGGATTCAAAGCCCCAAGCCCTCCAGATCTACCTGTGGAGGAGTAACATTTACTCCACTAAAATTACGGGTATTGACTAGTCTGAAGTGGTAGGAGGTTTGAATACAGTACAAACTCTTTCAACCAAACAACATAACATGGAAGTACAGTACATTTCAATTAATTCACCAACGTAGAAGTCACTTTAATTAAAACATAAATCATTAACAAAACAAAACATGACGAAACTCCAAAACAACATTAATAAACCAGCATTTAAAAATTGGTGACATAAAATTTACATCCATTTCACATGGTTTAAAACACACAGTTTATAAAAAAATTTGATCTATAGCATACAAATTTTTCTCCGGCCTCCCCCAGTATATGGAAAAACCACAACATGGTATCATATGTGGTACCTTTATTTCATAATTAAATATAAATTATTAATTAATTGAATTAAATATCTATACAAAATTGGCTCGGGATTGGCGACATAGCCTAATGGGAATGAAATGATTGCCATACATACTGTACATAGAAATCGTATGTAGGCGTCGGGTCTGTACAACCACGAGAAACCTTCATTTATATCACGTGAACCAAATTTTCCATTTGCTAACCCATGCAAAATACAAGGGAGAAAGAGTCAACAACCTTTGCAAAATCAGCAATTTATATGAAAATATGAAGATGTATTAAAGGAACGGCTCTCAGGGCTGTTTATTTTACAGCAAACGCTTTAAACAGGGAAGATGTGTTTTAAGTCTTCCCTCAAGTTCTGAGTGAATTCCTTATAATAAAATTAATACATAAAATAGGATAGGCCTATCCCCAGAAGTGTCTATATTGTGACAGCCCATATTTATTACAAGACGTTAGCTCATTGCGTAACTCCATCGTGGCGGCCCTACACCGAAAAAGATCGTAACGCCCTGCATCGAAGCAAACTAAGATCCATCAAAATTAAGGTGAGGCAATTTCATTTTCATTCTAATATTGGGCGTCTAAAATCCCGACGCTAAAATTACCATAAACAATTAAATATAAGAGGTCCTTTAAAGACCTACATATTCATAACTCTCTAACGAAAAATATAGGGCTTTTGTCGTTCACTCTCCACTGAAATCTGCTGGACATTTCCAACGGATGAGGGTAACAGGCAATCAACCCATAGCTCTATATAGTTTTTCATATGGTGGCCCGTGTGTGGGGAAGGTTATTTGCTGTGAAAACCTTAACCTTGAATAAAATAACAAAACAGAATTAAAACAAACAAATAATAATAAAATTACGCCTTATCAAACATTTTGACATCTGAACAGAATTTATTCCATGTTTGGCTTTTTCATTACATATAAATAATAATAAATTACGAAGCCTACCTCACAAAGTAGACCCTACTCTTTACACTCAAGGCCTATTCTAACTAAAAACACTAAATTTTTAATTCAACCTGTCGTGTAGGTTATAAAATTTATTTCAGCAATTTAACTTACTCATAAGACTCATTAACATCACAAAAAATTAAGTGCAGAACTGTAACATCACAAAAATTAAGTGCAGAACTGTAACATCACAAAAATTAAGTGCAGAACTGTAACATCACAAAAAATTAAGTGCAGAATTGTAACATCACAAAAAATTAAGTGCAGAACTGTAACATCACAAAAAATTAAGTGCAGAACTGTAACATCACAAAAAATTAAGTGCAGAACTGTAACATCACAAAAATTAAGTGCAGAACTGTAACATCACAAAAATTAAGTGCAGAACTGTAACATCACAAAAATTAAGTGCAGAACTGTAACATCACAAAAATTAAGTGCAGAACTGTAACATCACAAAATTAAAATTATACATACAGTACCTATATAAATATATACAAAACAAAGACTGTGTTAATGAAAACAGGGCTGGAGTATTGTAATATTTCCTATGGAAAATAAATTAAATTGCAACACCCTTTCATTTTGGAAAGAGTGAGGACTTTATAAAATGCTACACTTTTTATATTAAAAAGTAGGGAAAAACAAAAATGGAATAACAAATAAAACGTAAATTAATTATAGGTAATCTAAGATGGGTTTTGTGGCCTTCCCTTGGCCACAGCCCAAACTATTACAAGGGTTTTGTGGCCTCCCCTTGGCCACAACCAAACTATTACAAGGGTTTTGTGGCCTCCCCTTGGCCACAGCCCAAACTATTACAAGGGTTTTTGGCCTACCATGGCCACAACCCAAACTATAACAAGGGTCCTGTGGCCTCCCCTTGGCCACAGCCCAAACTATTACAAGGGTCTTGTGGCCTCCCCTTGGCCACAGACCAAACTATTACAAGGGTTTTGTGGCCTCCCCTTGGCCACAGACCAAACTATTACAAGGGTTTTTGGCCTACCATGGCCATAACCCAAACTATAACAAGGGTCCTGTGGCCTCCCCTTGGCCACAGCCCAAACTATTACAAGGGTCTTGTGGCCTCTCCTTGGCCACAGACCAAACTATTACAAGGGTTTTGTGGCCTCCCCTTGGCCACAGCCCAAACTATTACAAGGGTTTTGTGGTCTCCCCTTGGCCACAGCCCAAACTATTACAAGGGTTTTGTGGCTTCCCCTTGGCCACAGCCCAAACTATTACAAGGTTCTTGTGGCCTTCCTTGGCCACAGACCAAACTATTATTACAAGGTTCTTGTGGCCTTCCTTGGCCACAGACCAAACTATAACAAGGGTCTTGTGGCCTCCCCTTGGCCACAGCCCAAACTATTACAAGGGTCTTGTGGCCTACCTTGGCCACAACCCAAACTATTACGAGGGTTTTGTGGCCTCCCCTTGGCCACAGCCCAAACTATTACAAGGGTTTTGTGGCCTCCCCTTGGCCACAGCCCAAACTATTATTACAAGGGTCTTGAGGCCTTCCTTGGCCACAGACCAAACTATAACAAGGGTTTTGTGGCCTCCCCTTGGCCACAGCCCAAACTATTACAAGGGTTTTGTGGCCTCCCCTTGGCCACAGCCCAAACTATTACAAGGGTCTTGTGGCCTTCCTTGGCCACAGACCAAACTATTACAAGGGTTTTGTGGCCTCCCCTTGGACACAGCCCAAACTATTACAAGGGTCTTCTGGCCTCCCTTGGCCACAACCCAAACTATTACAAGGGTTTTGTGGCCTCCCCTTGGCCACAGCCCAACTATTACAAGGGTTTTATGGCCTTCCATGGCCAGAGACCAAACAACATAAAAACAGTACAGGATTCAAAGCCCCAAGCCCTCCAGATCTACCTGTGGAGGAGTAACATTTACTCCACTAAAATTACGGGTATTGACTAGTCTGAAGTGGTAGGAGGTTTGAATACAGTACAAACTCTTTCAACCGAACAACATAACATGGAAGTACAGTACATTTCAATTAATTCACCAACGTAGAAGTCACTTTAATTAAAACATAAATCATTAACAAAACAAAACATGACGAAACTCCAAAACAACATTAGTAAACCAGCATTTAAAAATTGGTGACATAAAATTTACATCCATTTCACATGGTTTAAAACACACAGTTTATAAAAAATTTGATCTATAGCATACAAATTTTTCTCCGGCCCCCCCCAGTATATGGAAAAAACACAACATGGTATCATATGTGGTACCTTTATTTCATAATTAAATATAAATTATTAATTAATTGAATTAAATATCTATACAAAATTGGCTCGGGATTGGCGACATAGCCTAATGGGAATGAAATGATTGCCATACATACTGTACATAGAAATCGTATGTAGGCGTCGGGTCTGTACAACCACGAGAAACCTTCATTTATATCACGTGAACCAAATTTTCCATTTGCTAACCCATGCAAAATACAAGGGAGAAAGAGTCAACAACCTTTGCAAAATCAGCAATTTATATGAAAATATGAAGATGTATTAAAGGAACGGCTCTCAGGGCTGTTTATGTTACAGCAAACGCTTTAAACAGGGAAGATGTGTTTTAAGTCTTCCCTCAAGTTCTGAGTGAATTCCTTATAATAAAATTAATACATAAAATAGGATAGGCCTATCCCCAGAAGTGTCTATATTGTGACAGCCCATATTTATTACAAGACGTTAGCTCATTGCGTAACTCCATCGTGGCGGCCCTACACCGAAAAAGATCGTAGCGCCCTGCATCGAAGCAAACTAAGATCCATCAAAATTAAGGTGAGGCAATTTCATTTTCATTCTAATATTGGGCGTCTAAAATCCCGACGCTAAAATTACCATAAACAATTAAATATAAAGAGGTCCTTTAAAGACCTACATATTCATAACTCTCTAACGAAAAAATATAGGGCTTTTGTCGTTCACTCTCCACTGAAATCTGCTGGACATTTCCAACGGATGAGGGTAACAGGCAATCAACCCATAGCTCTATATAGTTTTTCATATGGTGGCCCGTGTGTGGGGAAGGGTTATTTGCTGTGAAAACCTTAACCTTGAATAAAATAACAAAACAGAATTAAAACAAACAAATAATAATAAAATTACGCCTTATCAAACATTTTGACATCTGAACAGAATTTATTCCATGTTTGGCTTTTCATTACATATAAATAATAATAAATTACGAAGCCTACCTCACAAAGTAGACCCTACTCTTTACACTCAAGGCCTATTCTAACTAAAAACACTAAATTTTTAATTCAACCTGTCGTGAAGGTTATAAAATTTATTTCAGCAATTTAACTTACTCATAAGACTCATTAACATCACAAAAAATTAAGTGCAGAACTGTAACATCACAAAAAATTAAGTGCAGAACTGTAACATCACAAAAAATTAAGTGCAGAACTGTAACATCACAAAAATTAAGTGCAGAACTGTAACATCACAAAAATTAAGTGCAGAACTGTAACATCACAAAAATTAAGTGCAGAACTGTAACATCACAAAAATTAAGTGCAGAACTGTAACATCACAAAATTAAAATTATACATACAGTACCTATATAAATATATACAAAACAAAGACTGTGTTAATGAAAACAGGGCTGGAGTATTGTAATATTTCCTATGGAAAATAAATTAAATTGCAACACCCTTTCATTTTGGAAAGAGTGAGGACTTTATAAAATGCTACACTTTTTATATTAAAAAGTGAGGAAAAACAAAAATGGAATAACAAATAAAACGTAAATTAATTATAGGTAATCTAAGATGGGTTTTGTGGCCTTCCCTTGGCCACAGCCCAAACTATTACAAGGGTTTTGTGGCCTCCCCTTGGCCACAACCCAAACTATTACAAGGGTTTTGTGGCCTCCCCTTGGCCACAGCCCAAACTATTACAAGGGTTTTTGGCCTACCATGGCCACAACCCAAACTATAACAAGGGTCCTGTGGCCTCCCCTTGGCCACAGCCCAAACTATTACAAGGGTCTTCTGGCCTCCCTTGGCCACAACCCAAACTATTACAAGGGTTTTGTGGCCTCCCCTTGGCCACAGCCCAAACTATTACAAGGGTTTTATGGCCTTCCATGGCCAGAGACCAAACAACATAAAAACAGTACAGGATTCAAAGCCCCAAGCCCTCCAGATCTACCTGTGGAGGAGTAACATTTACTCCACTAAAATTACGGGTATTGACTAGTCTGAAGTGGTAGGAGGTTTGAATACAGTACAAACTCTTTCAACCGAACAACATAACATGGAAGTACAGTACATTTCAATTAATTCACCAACGTAGAAGTCACTTTAATTAAAACATAAATCATTAACAAAACAAAACATGACGAAACTCCAAAACAACATTAGTAAACCAGCATTTAAAAATTGGTGACATAAAATTTACATCCATTTCACATGGTTTAAAACACACAGTTTATAAAAAAATTTGATCTATAGCATACAAATTTTTCTCCGGCCCCCCCCAGTATATGGAAAAAACACAACATGGTATCATATGTGGTACCTTTATTTCATAATTAAATATAAATTATTAATTAATTGAATTAAATATCTATACAAAATTGGCTCGGGATTGGCGACATAGCCTAATGGGAATGAAATGATTGCCATACATACTGTACATAGAAATCGTATGTAGGCGTCGGGTCTGTACAACCACGAGAAACCTTCATTTATATCACGTGAACCAAATTTTCCATTTGCTAACCCATGCAAAATACAAGGGAGAAAGAGTCAACAACCTTTGCAAAATCAGCAATTTATATGAAAATATGAAGATGTATTAAAGGAACGGCTCTCAGGGCTGTTTATGTTACAGCAAACGCTTTAAACAGGGAAGATGTGTTTTAAGTCTTCCCTCAAGTTCTGAGTGAATTCCTTATAATAAAATTAATACATAAAATAGGATAGGCCTATCCCCAGAAGTGTCTATATTGTGACAGCCCATATTTATTACAAGACGTTAGCTCATTGCGTAACTCCATCGTGGCGGCCCTACACCGAAAAAGATCGTAACGCCCTGCATCGAAGCAAACTAAGATCCATCAAAATTAAGGTGAGGCAATTTCATTTTCATTCTAATATTGGGCGTCTAAAATCCCGACGCTAAAATTACCATAAACAATTAAATATAAAGAGGTCCTTTAAAGACCTACATATTCATAACTCTCTAACGAAAAAATATAGGGCTTTTGTCGTTCACTCTCCACTGATATCTGCTGGACATTTCCAACGGATGAGGGTAACAGGCAATCAACCCATAGCTCTATATAGTTTTTCATATGGTGGCCCGTGTGTGGGGAAGGGTTATTTGCTGTGAAAACCTTAACCTTGAATAAAATAACAAAACAGAATTAAAACAAACAAATAATAATAAAATTACGCCTTATCAAACATTTTGACATCTGAACAGAATTTATTCCATGTTTGGCTTTTTCATTACATATAAATAATAATAAATTACGAAGCCTACCTCACAAAGTAGACCCTACTCTTTACACTCAAGGCCTATTCTAACTAAAAACACTAAATTTTTAATTCAACCTGTCGTGTAGGTTATAAAATTTATTTCAGCAATTTAACTTACTCATAAGACTCATTAACATCACAAAAAATTAAGTGCAGAACTGTAACATCACAAAAAATTAAGTGCAGAACTGTAACATCACAAAAATTAAGTGCAGAACTGTAACATCACAAAAATTAAGTGCAGAACTGTAACATCACAAAATTAAAATTATACATACAGTACCTATATAAATATATACAAAACAAAGACTGTGTTAATGAAAACAGGGCTGGAGTATTGTAATATTTCCTATGGAAAATAAATTAAATTGCAACACCCTTTCATTTTGGAAAGAGTGAGGACTTTATAAAATGCTACACTTTTTATATTAAAAAGTGAGGAAAAACAAAAATGGAATAACAAATAAAACGTAAATTAATTATAGGTAATCTAAGATGGGTTTTGTGGCCTTCCCTTGGCCACAGCCCAAACTATTACAAGGGTTTTGTGGCCTCCCCTTGGCCACAACCCAAACTATTACAAGGGTTTTGTGGCCTCCCCTTGGCCACAGCCCAAACTATTACAAGGGTTTTTGGCCTACCATGGCCACAACCCAAACTATAACAAGGGTCCTGTGGCCTCCCCTTGGCCACAGCCCAAACTATTACAAGGGTCTTGTGGCCTCCCCTTGGCCACAGACCAAACTATTACAAGGGTTTTGTGGCCTCCCCTTGGCCACAGACCAAACTATTACAAGGGTTTTTGGCCTACCATGGCCACAACCCAAACTATAACAAGGGTCCTGTGGCCTCTCCTTGGCCACAGCCCAAACTATTACAAGGGTCTTGTGGCCTCTCCTTGGCCACAGACCAAACTATTACAAGGGTTTTGTGGCCTCCCCTTGGCCACAGCCCAAACTATTACAAGGGTTTTGTGGTCTCCCCTTGGCCACAGCCCAAACTATTACAAGGGTTTTGTGGCTTCCCCTTGGCCACAGCCCAAACTATTACAAGGTTCTTGTGGCCTTCCTTGGCCACAGACCAAACTATTATTACAAGGTTCTTGTGGCCTTCCTTGGCCACAGACCAAACTATAACAAGGGTCTTGTGGCCTCCCCTTGGCCACAGCCCAAACTATTACAAGGGTTTTGTGGCCTACCTTGGCCACAACCCAAACTATTACGAGGGTTTTGTGGCCTCCCCTTGGCCACAGCCCAAACTATTACAAGGGTTTTGTGGCCTCCCCTTGGCCACAGCCCAAACTATTATTACAAGGGTCTTGTGGCCTTCCTTGGCCACAGACCAAACTATAACAAGGGTTTTGTGGCCTCCCTTGGCCACAACCCAAACTATTACAAGGGTTTTGTGGCCTCCCCTTGGCCACAGCCCAAACTATTACAAGGGTTTTATGGCCTTCCATGGCCAGAGACCAAACAACATAAAAACAGTACAGGATTCAAAGCCCCAAGCCCTCCAGATCTACCTGTGGAGGAGTAACATTTACTCCACTAAAATTACGGGTATTGACTAGTCTGAAGTGGTAGGAGGTTTGAATACAGTACAAACTCTTTCAACCAAACAACATAACATGGAAGTACAGTACATTTCAATTAATTCACCAACGTAGAAGTCACTTTAATTAAAACATAAATCATTAACAAAACAAAACATGACGAAACTCCAAAACAACATTAGTAAACCAGCATTTAAAAATTGGTGACATAAAATTTACATCCATTTCACATGGTTTAAAACACACAGTTTATAAAAAAATTTGATCTATAGCATACAAATTTTTCTCCGGCCCCCCCCAGTATATGGAAAAAACACAACATGGTATCATATGTGGTACCTTTATTTCATAATTAAATATAAATTATTAATTAATTGAATTAAATATCTATACAAAATTGGCTCGGGATTGGCGACATAGCCTAATGGGAATGAAATGATTGCGATACATACTGTACATAGAAATCGTATGTAGGCGTCGGGTCTGTACAACCACGAGAAACCTTCATTTATATCACGTGAACCAAATTTTCCATTTGCTAACCCATGCAAAATACAAGGGAGAAAGAGTCAACAACCTTTGCAAAATCAGCAATTTATATGAAAATATGAAGATGTATTAAAGGAACGGCTCTCAGGGCTGTTTATGTTACAGCAAACGCTTTAAACAGGGAAGATGTGTTTTAAGTCTTCCCTCAAGTTCTGAGTGAATTCCTTATAATAAAATTAATACATAAAATAGGATAGGCCTATCCCCAGAAGTGTCTATATTGTGACAGCCCATATTTATTACAAGACGTTAGCTCATTGCGTAACTCCATCGTGGCGGCCCTACACCGAAAAAGATCGTAACGCCCTGCATCGAAGCAAACTAAGATCCATCAAAATTAAGGTGAGGCAATTTCATTTTCATTCTAATATTGGGCGTCTAAAATCCCAACGCTAAAATTACCATAAACAATTAAATATAAAGAGGTCCTTTAAAGACCTACATATTCATAACTCTCTAACGAAAAAATATAGGGCTTTTGTCGTTCACTCTCCACTGAAATCTGCTGGACATTTCCAACGGATGAGGGTAACAGGCAATCAACCCATAGCTCTATATAGTTTTTCATATATATATATATATATATATATATATATATATATATATGCGCCTCGGTGGTATAGTGGTTAGCGTCACTGATTACGAATCCATCGGCGCCGGGATCGAGACCAGGTGACGACAGGCGGCGTGCAGCAAAACCCAATTGTTCATCCTTCCACACAATAAAAATTGGTCGGTAGATAAATGGGTACCCTGGGTAGCCTAGTGGTTAAGACACTGGGCTGCTGGTGGGGCGTGGTTCAGATTCCACATTAACCCTTTAGCGCCCAGTGTCACTTTAATGATTTGGTTCTGGCTAACGCCAAACGATTTTATTCAAGCTCGGAAAAGACCTCCGGGCGCTAAAGGGTTGAACTGTGGGTCTAAGGTGCAGTGACAAGCTTGACCTTCGTCAGAATAAACAATTCGGGCGGAAGCAAAGCCAAGGTTAACCAAGGTGTGTATATATATATATATATATATATATATACTCCTTCTCCTTTTTACTTCTCTGATCAAAAGACTAAAAAATTGAGTGCATTTTCTCTTCCGACCTTCCAATTAATTTAGTTAATTTGGGAGTGGAAATCCACTCTCAGATTTCGATACATGGCAACCAAAGATCTTTTATTATTTTTATTTTTATTATTATTATTTTATTATTATTATTATTATTATTATTATTATTATTATTATTGAGAATGACAAAAAAATTATTGGTAGATAGTTCCCTAACACCTTTCAAAAAACAACTTACATATTTAATATATATTTAATGAAATTCACAAAAATCAATGAAGAGATAATAAAAAGATAAATATGAGACAGACCTATTTATAACTACAATTAAAATAAATTACTATTATTATTGTAATTATTTCGGCTATTAATTTTTGTGCTACTTTTTTTAATTGCTGCTACTTTTTTAGCGCGCACCGTTGTCCCAAAATATTCAAGGATGATGAATGATCATTTATATTGTCAAGGTCTTAACCGAGGTTCAAACATTTAAACCCTAATATGAATTTACTGACGCGTAATTTTTAATTCCCGTATTATAAATTTCGCAAACCATTCATAAAACAAGTTAGGATAGTTCTTAATTAGCTCAACAAGCTCAGGCCAATACGAACAGTCTACATTTTTCAGTTTGCTGCCAGCCATATGAGCTTAACATGAAAATAGTTAGGCGATGCGTGCCTGTGTGGTAGCATAAGTCTGCTGTAGGGTTTAGTTTGTTATTATATACAGAGATGTAAATATTAAGTTAACGATATTACAAATTGCTGAATTTAAAGGAATGTACAATGTAATTCTGTAATTATGCCATACATTAAAAGAACAATTAAAAAGCAATGGATTAACTTGCGCTCATAAAACTTGGCAAGATTGATGTGGAATAATGAGTCTTTTTTACAGTATATTCACATAATATACTAAAAGTGTTTTTCTTTCTAGGAGATTAGGTGATAAATCTAGATAGTGTAATTTCTTATCAGGCCTCCAGTGTGCGATCTTTGGCCCAGTCTTCATTAGCACGACAATGACCCAAAAACGATTACCTCCGCATCCTTCAAGAACGGCTCATTCCATTTCTTATGGACCAAGACACTGATATGGGCTGAGTCTGGTTTCGGCAAGACAGCGCAGGGCCTAGAGCAAATGTCATTTTGGCGTTATTGCATGAATACCTCTCTAACAGGTATCGGCATCGCACACCCCACACCCCACACCCCGGCTTCATGATTTATTTTGCACTGCCTCCAATGTTACTTGGCCTCAATCCCTGTCAATTCTTCTTATAGGGTTATCTAAAGGACAAGGCTTTCAAAGGAAATCCCAGGATATTGGAAACTCTAAAAGCAGCGATTGAACACAATCGAAACGCTGGAAGCCTTGACAAAAACTTACATTGCCGAATTAGCTTCATAATATCGTAAAGACGAGAACACTTTGAACATGTTGTGTAGCTGTAAAAAAGAACTCCAATTCTTTCATGATAATCGTGCCATATTTCATGAAAGTAAGTTAATCTTCATTCCTAACTGACTTTTGAAAGTGTGGCATAACTAAAGAATCACTCTGTAGGTCGTATAGGTATATAGTCTAAGTGTAGCTGCTTTGAACTGCTCACTGAGTGATAAGGCCCTCAAGCTCTTAACTTTATATTTATTTTGTGGAAATCTCAAGACCAGACTCAGGACACAATATCCGGAGGTAGGGGTTCTCTAAAACCTTACAAAATTCCCTACCTTTAAACTTAGGATATTGTTTTTCTTTCTAATTAAAAGTTAATACCGGCTGTACATAAAGTCAGGATCTATTTTTGTGAAGCACTTGGAAATTATATGGAATTCAATCATAAAATGATAAAGTGGTAACATTTATTAAATAATTAAGAGTAGGATTCGACGTGACGCCCATCAGTATCCCTGCACAGCTCAAATCGTTCCGCAGCATTTCTAAACACATTCTGGAGCATTTGCGGGGTTATGTTATCTGCAGCAGTTCGTATACGTGTACGTAAGTTTTCAAGACTCGTAATCTTCGTCTGATAGACGTGCGATTTGATAAAGCCCCGTGCAAAGAAATCTAAAGGGGTTAAATCTGGTGATCTCGCTGGCCAAGGTCTGTTGCTTCCGCGTCCGATCCAGCGATTTGGAAAACGTCCATTTACATAATCCTGAACAATTTTGGCATAGTGACAAGGAGCACCATCATGTTGATAGACGACGGTACTAACAATCCTATCCCCGTAGTCTATCAACATGATGGTGCTCCTTGTCACTATGCCAAAATTGTTCAGGATTATCTAAATGGACGTTTTCCAAATCGCTGGATCGGCCGCGGAAGCAACAGACCTTGGCCAGCGAGATCACCAGATTTAACCCCTTCAGATTTCTTTGCACGGGGCTTTATCAAATCGCACGTCTATCAGACGAAGATTACGAGTCTTGAAAACTTACGTACACGTATACGAACTGCTGCAGATAACATAACCCCGCAAATGCTCCAGAATGTGTTTAGAAATGCTGCGGAACGATTTGAGCTGTGCAGGGATACTGATGGGCGTCACGTCGAATCCTACTCTTAATTATTTAATAAATGTTACCACTTTATCATTTTATGATTGAATTCCATATAATTTCCAAGTGCTTCACAAAAATAGATCCTGACTTTATGTACACCCGGTATTTAAGCCGAGATACTCTCATTTAATCTGAAGTTATATGCTGTTGTGGACATAAAAATATTTTGTTCCGATATGTGTATAAACTGTATATGTGTATTAATTCGTAAATCTGTTTGGTTCGAATCCGGACTTACTCTTTGAATATTAGGAAGGATTTGAACGATTTTGAATAAAAGACAAATTTCGTAACACATATAAGTACTGTATGTGTGTAGACGTAAAGAGAAA
The DNA here is from genome assembly GCA_023014485.1 of Bathynomus jamesi. Classification (NCBI taxonomy): domain Eukaryota; kingdom Metazoa; phylum Arthropoda; class Malacostraca; order Isopoda; family Cirolanidae; genus Bathynomus; species Bathynomus jamesi. The sequence continues at coordinate 1,105,947 of JAJOZX010000237.1, forward strand.
AAACGGATTGGTTACAAATGTAATAATTGAGAACAGAGATAGCCTCTAATATAACTCATTCAAAATAAAAATTTGTGGGATCATTAAAGTTCTTCCTAAATACACATTTTTAATATGAAGTTTTGTACTCTGTTTATTAAATTTATAATCTAGAAAACGAATAGTTACATTTATCAACTACAGACGTAGACAAATGATTATGGACTTTAGTCCATAATAATCTGGCTACGTGTGTGCACATACCCTGTGTGTATCATGAGATAAATAAGGATTTAACATGGACGTGCATTCCTTTTTCATATTAATAGCTCAATGCCTATAAATACATCATTATGTTTGGGCAAAAAATTTACATACTTTAATAACTGTATACTATATTTATTAATAACTTAATAATAATAATAATAATAATAATAATAATAATAAGAAGAAGAAGAAGAACAAGAAGAAGAAGAAGAATCCTTACTACCTCTAAGGGCTTACCAGTGAGCAAATGCTTCTCTGAATCGATAGCAAACGAAACAGAGCAGATTAGGACCTCATGACAGGGTCTAATTACTAAAGAAGGGGCGGAAAAATGGTTGAAGATCCAACTAATAAAAATTCTAAATTGAATACTGAGATAGAACGGTTCTTGTCATCAATCATAACAGAAACTGCAACACCGCCATTGAATCTTTTCCTTGTTATCCATATGTTTGTAATCTTCTTTATAAAATGCATAAATCATAACGAACTTCCCCTGCAGTGCCGGTGCCAGAAACTTCTTCCATGCCAAAATTGAAGCGATAAAATATGGCTTCAAAATAGTGAAGAAAGTATAATAGGATTTGATGGTAATTAATGAGAAAAAAATTGATGAAACAAAAACCAAAAAAATATTCATGCGACATGGAAAACCGAAGTCTGCATTTGCTGGCCATGATGCACCGCCATCGCTCGATATCTACGGAGTTAATGATGTTAAAGATATTTACGATGACTTAAAGGACAGTCCTTCTATAGAGACAGACACGCTCTTTGAGGAAGTGGAAATGCAGTTCAATGAAAGTATGTGTAATTGCATGAAAATTTAACTCTTGTTTCGGTAGCCAGTTTTTCTGAATTACCTCTAACTTTCCTTTTCAGAATAATAAGCCTTACACATGAATATAAGAATTCTTACTGAATGTGCAGTTTCGGAAAAGGTTCACCTAGAAGTACATTTTCTAAAAAGCATAAAAATTACTGATCAGTAATGACTGGATTAAAAAAAAAATAAATAAAAAAAAAAAATATATATATATATATATATATATATATAATCACCAAAAGGAATAAAATATTCAAAGAAAAAAAGAATATTACCAATTAGTAATTTCTTATACTTTTTAGAAAGTTTAGGTTTCTAGGCGAACTTATTTCCAAAATTCTACATTAACTAAAATTAGACTAACTAACTCCTACCTTTCCTTCTTAGTCGAGATGAAGTACACAGTATATACTAGCTAAAGTGGGCCCTACGGGCCCATTTAGCTAGACCTGCGGTGCTGGGGCCTTCGGCTTCAGTAATTGGAGTCTGGGGAGCCACCGGCACCCCAATTACTGGGGAGTCAATTATTCGGTCAATAAAACTATAGAAAAGAACGCTGCCATGAAAATCTTAAGCTTCACAAATCTTGATACAATGGGTTCGGATATGAAGCTTAAGATTTTCATTGCTGCGTTCTTTTCTACAGTTTTATTGACCGAACAATTGAACCCTCAGTAATTATGGGGTCAATTAGTCGGTCAATAAAATTATAGAAAAGAACACAGAAGTGAAAACCATAACGCGCTAGAGTAAAAAGTTGAAACAAAACAAAGCGCATTTATTTCTATGTTCAGAATCGCTTAATAGTAAATACATGGTGTCTACAGACGAACGGACAGACAGGACTGCCTTTTCATAGTACAGAGTAGCAAAACTATCCGTCCTACTCGCGGGATCTTCTTTAAGCGAGTTAGTGTTTAATATTTACAATTAGCTCACGAATCGCTCATATCTTAAATGCAGCTTCACAGATTTTACTTGAAGCTCACGAAGCATTTAAATTTCAATCTCTGTAGAAGCGTGTTGGGACTTGGTGTATTTTTAAAAAAATTTAGAAGTTCAAAATCTTGAAATTTAAGTGTAGTTTTTTATCATTAATAATTTTTGGGGTAAATTGGAATAAATATTTTTGGGGACACCCGATCTGAAAAAAAAAATTTGCTTAAAACACTCGAGGGATCCTACAGGTGTTGTCATCAAGGTTCATGAAAATGGGTTCAGCCGTTTGAACCTGAAAAGGAGACAAACAGACAGACAGACATGCGGTAAATTATGGTGTGATGATGAGGATGAGGACGATGATGACATATATATATATATATATATATATATATATATATATAGAGAGAGAGAGAGAGAGAGAGAGAGAGAGAGAGAGAGAGAGAGAGAGAGAGTATATACTAATATATGCTTCTAAGACAGGGGTGGGGAACCTGCGGCCTTTTGGGGTACTAGTTGCGGCCTTCTGCCTACTTGACATTCAGAATTCATACCGTACGATAATGGACAGCAACTGATACCCCTGAAGATTTACAGATGGAGCTGATTGAGCTATTAGAAGATAATATCCTTAAGTCTCTATTTGATAGTAAGAAGGATCCTGTTGAAATATGGAAAAATGCCGTTGAATACCCACGTCTGCGCCAACATGCTCGTCGAATGTTGTCTTGTTTCGGCACAACCTACTGTTGTGAATCAACGTTTTTGTATGTGACTCAAATCAAAACGCGCTTGAGATCTCAGATGACGAATATGCACCTGTAGGACCAACTAAAACTACGGTTAACGATGTTGGAACCAAATGTACGACTCCTGTCCCGCAATAAGCAGTCACAAAAAAGTCATTAAATGGTTTATCACTTTTTCACTTAATATTAACATCATTTCACTTAATATCATTTTTCACTTAATATTAGTTCTATTGTCAATTATTCCCCCCCCCCCCCCCAAAAAAAATAAATGCACTTGCTGAATTTTTTATTTATTATAAAAACCCTCACGTATTATCAAGTTTGATTTAAAATTAGTAAATATGTAGATTGTAGACTAAAATATTACATTTTTTTGTACTGTATATGTTAAATACTCAGCATGCGGCCTAATAGGGTCTTGGTTAAATGAAATGCGGCCTTCCAATGAAAAAAGGTTCCCCACCCCTGTTCTAAGATATGGTAATAACAAGGAGCTGCAGAATAAAAGGTACAAAACTCTGCAAGACAAACAGATAACACCAGATCTACAAGTTAGGAATCTGGGAGCAATAATATCGTTGGATTCAGAATTCAGAGAGCACTACAATATCAAAATTACAACGGCTAGAAAAATAATGGGAATCATCTGGAGGAGCTTCCGCAGCAGAAAAGCAAATATCATGCTCAAATCATGGAAGAGCCTAGTCCTACCAATAATTGAGTATTGATTGCTCAGTACTCACAAGTCCATACAGAAAACGAGACATTGCGAACATTGAAGCTATACAAATGACTTTTACGTCTAAAATAGAAGAAACGGAAGGTGAAGACTACTGATCTCGACTACAATCCCTGAAACTCTACTGTCTCGAAAGAAGGTGAGAGCGGCACACAATAATATACATATGGAAAATACTTGAGGGCTTTGTCCCTAACCTTAGAAATGAAAGAGAAACAAACTGGAATGAGAGAAAAGGCAGATTTTGTACAGTCCCAGCTGCTGTGGGTCAGGGGGCCATGAAAACGAGGATGGAACATACCCTCAGAATACGAGGTCCAAAGCTTTTCAATGTCCTACCGAGAGAAGTAAGGAATCTCCAGCACACCTACCTGAATAACTTCAAGAACGACACCTGCCACCTGTGCCAGGACACACCACAAACAATTGAACATATTATGACAGACTGTACCGCTCTAGCACAACAACGAACACAACACAACATCACTGGTGCGCTGAACCTCTGGTCCACTCCGGAGAGGGCGATCGGTTACCTGCGTGCCGCCGGCTTGCTCGATCAGGGTGGGCTGATCGGCTAAACAACAACAACTTCAAGAACTAGCTGGACAGATTCCTGTGCAAAGTCCCTGACTAGCCATGCGTGGCTGTTTACGAGGGCAGGAGGAGATCAGACAGCAATTCCCTCCTTCACCAAATCCCGCAAATGAAGCGGGATGCTGCAGAGGGGTCGACCGCAGGTCGATCCTGAACCGTCGTTCGAACTCACACAAAGTAACACAAAGTAAGTACATATGACGTTTTGCTCCAATCACTGGAGCATTCTCAGGTTTGAGAATAAAGCTTCAGAATGCTCCAGTGATTGGAGTGAAACGTCGCTACTCCTGCTTTCATTTTCCTGCGTGGAATATCTGAGCACTGAAACAAAACCATGGATTTCGCCGCACATACTCGTATATATAATCGTGTGTATATATATATATATATATATATATTAGGGCAGTTCACAGAACTATGGTAATGTTTCATTCGTAGCCAAATCATTGAGCATTTTGTTTTTTGAGTCGGTTTTGATAGTTACAACTTACATACCAAATCTCTACTTGATTGATAATTTTTACTGGGTGCTCAAAGCCATCATTTACCCTATAGAGCTGATCAGCAGTATCTCACTACAGGTCGCTGATGTTTCTCAATCCGCCGAAACCGTAACGGTTATAAGAGATGCCAGATATCACTGGATTAATTTTTTAGCCACTGTTCAAACCTACACTCCTTTAGTGGTGTGATGATGAGGATGAGGATGATGATGACATATATATATATATATATATATATTATATATATATATAGAGAGAGAGAAGAGAGAGAGAGAGAGAGAGAGAGAGTATATACTAATATATGCTTCACAGATATGGTAATAACAAGGAGCTGCAGAATAAAAGGTACAAAACTCTGCAAGACAAACAGATAACACCAGATCTACAAGTTAGGAATCTGGGAGCAATAATGTCGTCAGATTCAGAATTCAGAGAGCACTACAACATCAAAATTACAACGGCTAGAAAAATAATGGGAATCATCATTATTACACTACTCAAACCAAACAAAAATCCAACAGAACCAGCTTCCAAGAGACCCATTACTTTACTATGCACACCTTCCAAAGTAACAGAAAGACTAATCTTACAAATCCCACCCACACATTCCCTATCGCTACTCAACATGGATTCAGCACCCACCACTAATCACGACATTACTCACTAACCTCACGCAGCACATCATGGATGGCATCAACTCCAGACGACCAGCTCAACGTACCTATTAGCAACAATAGACATTAGTAAAGCATTTGATGCTATCCCCCGCTTCCCTCTCATAAACAAAATGCTCAACACAAACATGCACAATAACACCAAAAGGTGGCTGAGCAACTATCTTTCAGGAAGATACTCACATGTCACATTTAATGGCATGTCATCCAAAAACAAGCTTTTTCCGAACGGGGTCCCTCAAGGCTCTGTTCTCTCACCAACACTCTTCAACTTATACATGCATGACATTCCAACACCCATAGATAACAAGCTTACCTTATCATCATATGCAGATGACATCACTCTAACATCCACCCACAACAACATCGAAACCGCTACAAATAACCTACAAACATACTGTACATAAACAGTATACAAGACTGGCTCACACACAATAGACTCAAAGTAGCGCCCACAAAATCAACCATCACCTTGCTTACAAGCAACACAAAAGAACACCAGGTAATTCCACAGCTTACATTGAACAACATCAACATTCCACACACTCACAGAACCAAAATACTTGGGGTCACATAAAACACATCATTATCTTTTGCAAACCACATTCAGGACATTAAAAACAAATGTACCTCAAGACTTAACACGCTTAGGGTACTAACAGGCACAAACTTTGGACACCAGCAGGAAACAACATCACTCATATACAAACAATATATCCGCTCAGTTATGGACTATGCTAGCCCATGCTGGGCACCCATTATCTCAAACACACACATAAACACCTTACAGACAATACAAAACAACGCACTTCGTATCATTACAGGATGCACTCAAACAACACCAATAGAACACCTGCACACAGAAACAAAAATACTGAAAGTTAGGGAACATTTAGACATGAGGGGAACACAATTCATGGCAGCAGCGACAACTAACCCACAACACCCTTGCCACTACATGTACAATCATGCACCAACACCTCGCACCATTAAGGTAACACCAGAGAGATATTATAACCAAATACTCCATTCCATACCACGCCCCACAGACATCACACAGTACAGAAAACACATACACACACACCTAACTCACAAAGCACTGACACGACTCTGTCCGAATGCGGTCCTAGGTGCGAAGCCGCCACCCATTAACAGGTCAGAGATCAGCCTGAGAAGATCGGATCGAGTTAACTTACTACGATTCCGATGTGGACATCACCCCAACTTACGGACATATAAACACAGACTAGACAACTCCATAGACGACACCTGCCACCTGTGCCAGGACATACCACAAACAATTGAACACATTATGACAGACTGTACCGCTCTAGCACAACAACGAACACAACACAACATCACTTGTGCGCTGAACCTCTGGTCCACTCCGGAGAGGGCGATCGGTTACCTGCGTGCCGCCGGCTTGTTCGATCAGGGTGGGCTAATCGGATAAACAACAACAACAACAACAACAACACTCCTTTAGTAATCTTGTTGCTGCTGAAGGGGATTGTCATGTGAGTATATACTAGACTATTAATTAATACAGAGTTGATATATGTTGTAAAAAGAAAAAAGCATAATTTTACAATAGTGGAAGTTCGTGTGCATTATTACATTTGAAATTTTACTACGTCATATTAATTGTATTATTTTATATTTACGGACATTAATTTCTTTTACAGATAACTCCAACATTATAATGAACCAAGACGGTAGATCTCAGATAGCAAACTAATGCTGTCGATATCATGACATATGGCATGTAAGTATATGCTAAAGTGTACTAATAAAGATTCAATATATGTTGGAGAGAGAGAGAGAGAGAGAGAGAGAGGAGAGAGAGAGAGAGAGAGAGAGAATTAAGACACCTTAATTGGTGTCATCTTACGGAAGGGGCTTAATAAAATTTTGTTTACTTTGTTACCTCAGAAATTTTAATACATCATACTGAACTAATACATAATTATATTGTAACTAATACTGAATTTTGTTTTTTACAGATTAACTCTACCACTGCACTGAACCAAGATGGCAACAACCAAAACTACGAGGCTTTCAACTGATGTGTATCTTATTGGTCAGCCTACTTCATGAACACTTCAGTGGAAAAAATCTGCCGACTACGCGAGATATAATGCAAGTGTTTTTTCACTACATTGGAAATAAAAAGGAATCCAAAGCAAAAGAAGAAGTAGTTAGGCAACTGTCAGAGGTGTGGGCAAATGCAAGAATCCCTACAGGAGAAAAAAGAAGCATAATAGCAAAGTTAACCTTTGTGATTAATAACTACAAGAAACTGAAGAAGAATAGAAAAAGGGGAGATGTTGCCCAAAAGGCGCGTGAAGAAAAATTTATAGATGAAGCTGAATCATTGTTTGATATTGCCCATAAGGAGGCCCATAACCTGATTAAAATTGAGGAGGATCGAGTGTTTCTGACAGACCAGCGAACTAACAGAAAGTGGGAACTGGCCGGGGTGGACAAGAAAGTCAGCAATATTGAGAAAAGAAGTCGAAGTAGAATGGAAGAATTTAAGAAAAGAGTGGAGAAGGAAAAGGAACGCCAGTCTGAAACAGCAAAGAAACTAGACTCTATTCCCATATCATCAACATCAAGTAACAGTAGCTCAGACAGTGATATGAATGATGATCCTGAGTGGAAAGGCAGTTCCTCTGGAAGCAAATTATTGTCAAATCCTCACAAACGTCAAAAGACAGCAGAGGTTTTGACTTCTGAAGTAGCAGCAGCATGTGATAGAACCAATCTGAGCCATGGACAAGTAGCCCATGTAGTTAGTGCAACTGCCAAAAGTCTTGGAGTTGACATTGGAAAAGTGTCCCTCTCAAAGAGCAGCATCCGTCGTCAGCGAATAAAGCACCGTACATCTGCAGTAGATTATATCAAGGAAGCTTTTCAACATGATACAAAGGAAAGAGATGCATGCCGTGTTGTCCACTGGGACGGAAAAATACTGCTTAACTCGACGAAACAGAATGATGAGGCAACAAAAGTTGATCGCTTTGCCATCATTGTGTCAAGCCCAGATCTTCTGCAAAAAAAGTTACTTTGTGTTCCAAAGATCACTGCTGGTACAGGTGAAGTGATGGCGAGCACTATACACAAAGTTTTAGAGAACTGGAACATCAAAGATGAGATTGTTGCAATGTCATTTGACACAACATCATCTAACACTGGATATCAGTCATACTGCTGTAAGTTATTAGAGCAAAAAGCTTGGAAAAAGGTTGTTGCATCTAGCATGTCGCCATCACATTATGGAGATTGTGTGTGCTCATGTTTTCAAAAATCTGACTGGCCCATCTTCAGGACCAAACATCCAAATATTCCGACGATTCCAAGAACACTGGCCAATGATTAATACAACTTATTATGAAGCTTGCCATGACCAAAGGCTTACCATTTCCGAGAAAACCAGGACCCTTAGGGAATCTTCAGTGCTAAACATCCTGGATATTCTTCAAATCAATCAAAATGTGACTTCATTGCCAAGAGCTGACTATCATGAATTGCTAGATTTGACACTTATTTTTTTGGTGAAATACCACCTAGTGGAGTAAAATTCAAAAAGCCAGGCGCATTTCATCATGCAAGATGGATGGCCAAGGCCATTTATGCTTTGAAAATCTACATATTTCGGAAACAGTGTCAAATGTCAAGAAGTGAAGAGAAGAACTTGCTCGAATTCTTTCTCTTCATTGCACTAGTCTATGTTAAAGCATGGTATTCTGCGCCAATGGCCCTCGATGCACCTGTCAATGACCTCAACCTTTGCAGGCAGCTTTGTGCCTATAATGAGTTCAACGTTGATGTCAGTAATGTTGCCTTAACTTCCTTCAAGCGACATCTGTGGTATCTAGGATCTGATCTGGTTGGCTTGGCTTTATTTTCTGACAAGGTATCAAGTGAGACAAAGTTGAAAATGGTTGAAGCAGCTAAAACCTTGGAGAAATGAGTATACAAAAAGGATCAGAGGAAACATGAAGGAAAAAGTTCAGTAGAGAGTATGGATCTCGACGACTTTGTCAACTGGACATCACTGAAGTTACTGGATACTTTCAAGATCAGACGAGAGTTCTTGGAACTTCATCCTGATGAGTGGGAAAATCAACCAGCCTACAGAGATGGAAAGAGTCGTCTATCAAGACTCAGGGTAATCAATGACAGTGCTGAACGGGGTGTGTCCATGATAAAAACCTTCAACGAAACCATTACCATAAACGAAACACAAAAGCAGTTCCTCCTACAAGTGGTTGAGATGCACAGACGCCAATTCCCTGACAACAAGAACTCAACACTGGCAGTAAGCAAATTCTCAGATGACTACATTAGCTGCATTTGAAGACAAATCCATTACGTGAAAACTAAAGCTATTTTGTTTCAAATAAACAGCTCATTATTTTTTGTTAAACAAAATATTTTTCCCAACATTTTTGCCAATGTTTGAGCACCCAGTAAATATTATGGGAATACCTTGAAATTTGTATATAATATTTGTAATCTTATTTCAAATAAAATAAATTGCATGCTCACGAAAATGTTTAATTTTAATTTTTTTGAACCACCCTAATATATATATATATATATATATATATATATATATATATATATATATATATATATATATATATATTACCTCATTGATTTAACTCTTGTTTTCAAGAAACAGACTCCCTTATTATTAGCAAGTCTTCTTCTGCTCATTGTCAATCTTAATAAAGGGCTGAGCGAAGCAACAATGCAAACAACATCAAATCACTAAATGAGGGCTACAATCCGACTGCTCCCGCAGTAGCTGGCTATGCTGGTATATCTAGCAGATACCTAATCCACCAACCCACGAAAAAGCTGGTTTCATTTAGCGCTACCTTTATTATTCTTCTTTTTCTTTATGTCAGCCCTTTTGTCGTTGGGAAGGATTCTATAGACAGAAGGAAAGGGAGATAGTTTTGAAACTAACTCCAAACTCCAGATGCGTCTTTACTAACTCTTTCGCACTTTTTGCCGTCATTTCATTTTGATGAAACGTCCACTTTATCACAAGTAAAGAAGAGAAAAGAATTCTAACTTAGCATATTTTTCTTCTGTTGCTCATGAATGCCATTTCGTTATTCGTGTTGGTATTAGAAGGAAGAGAGACGAGTCTAGGATGATGACCACGTTTGTTTTCTTGATCAAATCTAAAATACTTAAAATAAGGTCCGAATTGGGAATTTGAAATGTGAGGAAAACAGAGTAAAAGGGATTTATATGAGCGCATATAATCTACTCTATAAAAGCAAATTGTGCGTGATTTGTCTGTCTGTTTGTTAACTTTTGGGTCTCTAAAAAGAGCTGATTTTTTTTTAAAATACTGATAATATTAAAGAAAAAAAAGTTGAGGGAATGATTATTAGTAATATTAGGGGCGGCAATGTGAAGCTTCAGATTTTCATGACTGCGTTCTTTTCTATAGTTTTATTGCGGTGGTTAGGCCTTCGGGCCCAGTAATTGGGGTGGGTGGGGGGCTGGTCACAGATATATTTTTTGTCCATTATTCATCACCCCAATCCACAATACGAAGTTTGGTCGAAATCAGTTCAGAAACGTAAAAGTCTTTTCTGCGAACAGACGGACAGCGCTAGGTATATGTATCATATTTTTAATCTAAGGATTGATACGACAAAAAGTAAAAAATTATTTGAATAATTAAAATTTAATACAATCAGCCCACCCCAAGCAAGTGCTCGGCATAACAACTAGTATATATCAGTCATATATAGGTATAACTAAAAAAAGAAAAAGCACTTAGAAAGTATTTCTGAGCGGAAATGCTATTAGTTATTTTTAAAATTGCAAATAAATTCGTTTCCGAAAGTGCGCCATTTTTAAAAATATCGCATTTTCAATCTTGATGTATTTCATAAACAATAAAACGCAAACAATTTCCTAATATTTGAATTACGCTTTACACTAATCTTGTTGTCGATCGTAGATTCATACGAAGTTCACTGTTCATCCTCTTGAAGTCTGTATACCTTCACTTATTATGATAAAACATAAAACTGAACTACTCATATATTAAGATTTTTAAGACGCATCGAATTAATTACAGTAGGTTTCCTCGCAGGTCGAATACAAGTCGCCTTTTAACTCAAATAACGGTCTCGCATATATACTTTTATAGCCTAATCATATTACCTTAAGACTATATTATTTTAAACATAGAATTTTCATATACAACAAATTATATATATATATATATATATATATATATATATATATATATATATATATATATATATATATATACACACACACACACACATATATATATAATATGTATGTATACACACACATACACACGCACACACTGTATACTGTATATGGCTACGTCGTGGCTAGTATTGTAAGCACTACTGTTGGGTGAGGGACCGTCCTTTGCCCTCCAGTTTATGTAGCTATCTGTAGTTCGGATTCCATATAAAGCTGTATCCCCTCCGTCATATGACCTTATATGTTGCGAAGAACGTTAAACAACCCCATCATTACATTTCACACATATATATATATATATATATATGTATATATATATATATACTGTATATATACTGAAGTGTATATTGACATAAAATAAGAGAAGTAATGGGCGCTGTCTGTGTGCGCTTCAATTTTGTACGGGAAAAAAAAAGAATGAGACAATTGAGAAGTCAAAAAGGTAATAAATTCAGTGTACAGACTCCAACTTCTTTTTCCACAACTCATTTTCTTTTCTTTTTTCAGCTGTTCGTCCTTTCTTCGCTCTCTAGCCTCTTTTTAACCGAAAATGATAAAAAAGAATCGCAAAAAAAGACTCCAGAAACCCAATAAACAATAGAACCTTCCATAACGCGACCATCGTTCGTTGGGAAACGAACATCTCGTACTGGAAAACCAAATGCGTATTTTGGGTCTTCCCAGTTGCCAGAAATCGACCAGAGATCTTATCTGGAAAAGGGTGCTTGGAAAGAGGTCTCACGCTAGAACGAAATATGATGATTGGGTATACATGCCAGCGTATCTTTCCCCTTGGGGGTTTTTCTAGGTGGTTCGAGGCGGTTGCGGGCAATATCAGAGGGTTACAGGAGGTTGCGGAAGGTTGGAAGAAGGTGAAGCGCGGGAGGTGTGAAGAATGTATATGAATATTGAAGAAGGTTTTATGAAGGTTCGTTTATGCATGAATTCAGGAGGTTAGAAGAGGTTTCGGTTCGGAGTATGAAGTATATTGAAATTTATGAGAAGAATCTCTCGCTGTCATTTCAAGCCTGGAAAAGGAATTAGGAGGCGTTTTGTTGCTGGTTTAAAGTAGGAAAAGAATGAATTTGTCGCAACAGACATTTAAAATTCGAAGTAAAGAGCGAAAAATTTAGTATCGCTAACTGATAAGAAATTGCTTTCTTAAGAAATTCAGATCACTTTATACAGACAGACACCCGCAGGAATAAAATGAGCACACACAAAATTTTGCAACAATAGGAGTTATCATTTTATTCCCGCCGTGATATATACATATACAACATAACATTAAACTATTAAAATAAAAGTAATGTATCTTTAAGGCAACTTAGAGTGTAACAGAGTCCCACATGCATAAAGGATGACTCTCAATGTAAAAATTGATTAGAGAGTGTTCCCTTTTGAGAGCACACATCCAAGAAAGCGTCACTCGCATAAAAATTCCATTCTTTGAATTGATATTCTGAACGAAGAACATCATAACAGTTTCGAGAACAACCCCCAGAGACTATAAAAAAAAGTTTTTAAAACCCACCTTCAGAGTCTTCTCAAACTATTCGCCGATTAAGAGAGAGTAAATGGCTAAAAACTGCACTATTAGAACCCCGCCTCTCTATACACACACACACACACACACACACACACACACACACACACACTGTGAGACTTTAGTCGAGCTGATCGGCTTTATTTAACCATTTTATTTTGGTCTCTCTTCATCGACAGATTTAGCTTTGGGGCTTGACATTATATATATATATATATATATATATTATATATGATGAATAAAACCACGAAGGAAAGGAAACACAGAATGGTACTCAAGCGCTTTCGTCTAATGACATCCTCAGGAACACTGAAGTAAATAAAGAGTTCGAGACTATATATAGGTCATAAAAAAAATATATATAATAAATATAGAAATAAAAATTGTGGGAGGAGCATACAAATTTGTAAGGAAAACTACCAATTTTAGCACTCTGCCCTTCTTGTCTAAATCCGTGCAGAACGAATTCAAAACAACAGGATCAAGTGGAAAAAGACCTTGGCTCATGTTAAACTTATTTGTAAGTTGGATAAGAGCAGACTCAAGAGTATTTCTATTAACAATGTTGCTAGAGTGGAACAAAACTGAAGCATTATTCCAATCAATACAGTGGGATAACTCTGACAAATGGATAAAAAGGGCAGTGGACGACTGTCCCGTTCTAACACGTGTTACTTTCGTGAAATAATTTTCATATATATATATATATATATATATATATATAATATATATATATACCTTACCTTATGAACCTTATGTTGTTTCGTGTGTTGGTCTCTCTTCACACGGAGGTCAAGCTGGTGGCCCCGCCTCTAGGTCTGGCCTGGTGGAGGAGCGAGTTACTTTCTTGCGCTCTCCACCGTACATAGCCAGGCACGCCCGGCTCATCTGGTACTGTCCTGAGCCAGGCATCCAGTCTTTTCTTGAAGACGTCAACTTTGACCCCCGTTACGTTTCTGAGGTCCTTAGGAAGCTGGTTGAAAAGTCTTGGCCCCCTGACAACCAAGCTATTTTCCTTCAGGGTTGAGGAGGTCCCTTGTCGTGCTTTTAATTTGGGAACACTACACATTCTGCCTTTCCTATTTTCCAGTGTTGTTTGAATGGTAATTGGGTTTAGTTTTAGGTTTGGTACCAGTTTTTCGATCATTTTCCATATGTAGATTATGATGTACCTCTCTCTTCTTCTTTCCAGTGAGTACAGATTTAGTTTACGTAGTCTTTCCCAGTAGTTGAGTTCTTTGCAGCCATCAATCTTGGCTGTGAAATGCCTTTGCGTTTCTTCTAGTTTATTAGTTTCTTCCTTTTTATATGGGGACGTCAAAACTGAGCAGTATTCAAGTTCTGGTATAATCAGTGTTTTTTAGCAGGGGAATCATTACTGTCCTGTCCCTTCTCTTGAATATATATATATATAGGGTGAACCAAATGTAGGTGGACAGTAAATGATAACGTTTATTTTGAGAATACATATTTAATTTTTTTGTATACTATAATACAAAATAAAATTTAAATAAATTTAGTTATAATATTTAATATAATAAAACACAAACACCATAGTTATAATGAACACCATAGTTATAATATAATATAACACAAACCGTATTCAACCTACTGTCCACCTACTTTTGGTTCACCGTGTATATATATATATATATATATATATATATATATATATATATATATATATAACGCGAAGTTTATTATTTATAATAAGTTTTTTTTGTGAGTAGATATGAAAAAATGAATAAAAGAAGATAAAAATGAGAGGACCATTTGAGACGCGTTCCAAGTATATATTTTAACATATTTTATAATAAGCGTTCAGTATTTTTCAACTTAAATTTCGAATTTATAATAGGTATTGTTGGAACATAGGAAGAATAGGAAACTTTTATTGCAAAACGACATGTGTTAAAAGTAATGTTATAAGATGTGCTCTATATATTCTCCTTTCACTTACAGAGATATAGAGAACATACAGAGCACATCTTATAACGTTATTTGTAACATTATTTGCTCCTATCCTTCCTATGTTTCCAGACTTTTGACTCACCCGGTGTGTGTGTGTGTGTGTGTGTGTGTGTGTGTATATATATATATATATATATATATATATATGTATGTGTGTGTGTGTGTGTATTTGTTACAACTCAGAATGGTCTTCTGAGATACTTTTATGTTTATATATATATATATATATATATATATATATAATATCTGTTAACGGCAATAAGGTGAAAACTAAGAATGCATATAGCGTTAGTTACAATGGTCACTTTCATTGTTTATTTTAGGTTAGGTTAGGTTATATTTATTATTATAGATATATAAATAGGCATTATACTTATGATTATATGCATTCTTAGCTTTCAGCTTATTGCCTAGACATTAAGATTAATGCCGGATTTCGTTTATTGCTGTTAACATATACATATCCAATTATATATATAGTGCTGGGCGTTGAATTACTGGAAAAAATTGCCATCTCATACTGTAGTCATACTGAAGTCATTAATGAAAGTTCATAACATCAGGAATGCAATATGGCGGCACAAAAATGTCAGTATGACTGATACCTTTTAGACAGCAAACAAATCGACACAGCGAGAGAGAGAGAGAGAGAGAGAGAGAGAGAGAGAGAGAGAGAGAGAGAGAGAGAGAGTGGAAATGAGCTTTACAATTCATTGAACTACTGAAGACGTTTATCTTTTGGCACTGAAATGTTGATGGTAAAATGTTGATGGTAAAACGGAATGTATGTTCAGTGACTGCATGATTATTTCTCGTGTGATTGCCTCAAAGGTAGTTTTACTCGAATGTTCAGAAGGCGAAAGAAGAAACCTTTGAAGATATTCATTAAAGAAACACTTGATTAGAAGGAAACACGCAAGGAAGGAAAATATGGCTTAAAATTAATGTATTATATTTAAAGTTATTTAAAATAGCCTCAGTTTCTCAGTTTTGCTGAAATATTTATCTTCATAATTGAGTAATTGAGAGTAATCGACTAAATAAAATAGATCGTTCTAGATCAGCGACTTTTAAAAAAGTTATAATCAGTTCTACTTTAAGTAATCGAGATTTTTATTTTGGAATATCCACAGATTCATCTTTGCACGTTCAATTCAGATTAAAATAATGAAATCAATGCAAAGAAACTGTAAAAATCAGTTTGCATTCGATAACTAACGTAAAAAAAAATCACTGTAAATATTTTTTTTTAATTAGATTCCGACTTCTTAAATCAGTTATAGGAAAAAACATATTACAATCATCTGTGGTGACATCACCACAAATTTCAAAATTTGATAACGAAATAAAAACTGAAACTCGAAATAAGAATGAAAAGAAAAAGAAAAACAAAACCAAGTTCGTTATCGGAAGAGAACGAAAGTAAAACCGGCGAAAAAATCCCTCGGAATGACGTTAGAGAACTGTGCACTAATTAAAAACCTTAAATACCAAAATACCGGGTGGTATTTTTTGAACAGTCATTAACTACAGAATTTGAGAAGTTCGAAATTCCAAAATTTTCGAAAAGACAAAATGAAATTTTCTTTTTTCCTTTAAAATATTTAAATAAATACTAAATAAATAAATAAAGGAAAAGATAACTATTCACATATTTCCGGAAAAGTTTACGTATAAAAATTAAATGAAGCATTTTACGTAATATTCCATATGGAGAAAAGTTAGACAATATACAAAGAACCAAAGAGCTAGTAAAATAATAATATATATATATATACATATATATATATATATATATATATATATATATATATATATATATATAATGTTAATAGGAATTAGGAAGGCAGAAGACTAGAGGACAATGGCTGAAATCATTATTTTCTGGTTGACTGGATCCAATATGGACTTTTAGTTCCGCATTTCGAGATGATGAGCAAATGCTTTCGAATTATTTCACGCTTCAATGACAAATATTTAAGTAATCCACGCTTAAAATCGTGTTCGGTTCATGTCTGTTTAGTCTCCCCTCATTGACTTCTGATATTGAGTGGAAAAGTTTGTTTAAAATTTGGTTTTCTCCTGCAAATATGGCATGTACTCTATATGGGATTCCATTATGTTCGCTTAGTCAATCCGGAACCACGAAGAGAATCGATTAGTTTACTGCTTTTATTTGTTTTTCACATAACAACTGCTGATATTTGTAAAAAAAATAACTAGGACATTTTCTACTACTTTGCGGGTCTTCATTTAGATCTAAATATAGCAACGCTATGACGGACCTTCAATTTGACCAAGGCACGACAACGTTCAACCGGAATGTGCCCACAAGATGACTCATAAATTATCATTTCAGTTTTTCAACACTGGTCAGCATTTTGTCTTTAATGACTTTAACAACATCCTTCCACACATGTTGTATGAGGTTGATGTCTTGGGGGATGGGCTGGCCACAGTAGAGTTCCTGGAACACTCTACTTTTACACCTCGAGGTCTGTTTGGTGTTACTGTCTTGCTGCAAGATCCATTGACGTCAATCACCCGCTGGACAACTGGAGGCATGGAGTATTCCAAAAACTTTAACGTACCGAAGCAATCCATTATTCCTTGATTCGGCGAATCGATTTTCAACCTAGAACAGTAAAAGAACCCCAAACCATGGTTGACCCCACTGCCTCCCTTGCTTTCTTGACTAGACACTCGCCCTTCTCTTTCACTCAGTTTTTAAAGTTTTTAGATCCTCATCGGCTATGGGAGCGTTACAAATTTAGACGATCTTCCAATGGCGTTCTGAAGTACTTTTCTTGAAACATTAACGGAGAGCTAATGAAATAGGTGACCATCCTTCCTGATGAAAAATGGCTTGATGGTTTCATTGAGATTCTGTTAGCTCCATATTTTGTGGTCTTGTCCTCCGCTGAAGTGCTTGAAATAAATCTAAAACGATCTATTTTATTTATTCGATTAAATAATAAGTTATAGAAACTAGACTAATTGTAAGTGAATAACGGGTAAAACTTAGGAATAAATCTCTTTAAAACCTTTGTATAACATAATCTACATTTAAACAAAAATAAAAGTATTTGTTTGACGATTATACAAAAAATTTTCTTTCGTTTAAAATCACACATGCAGACACTCATCAAGAAACTGAAGTTAGTGCCATGTAATCAGTGACGGCCCTAGGGTTGCTGGCGCCCCGGGCAAGCTGAACTTCGGCGCCCTTACAAGTATAATTTTAAAATTTGTTCACAATGAGGAAAAACTACAAATGTAGGAATAAAGAGTTTATTACAATTAACGATAGTCACTCAAAGTACAACTAAACATTCTCAAAATGGAACCATGTATGAAAATATGAGAGACAGTGTTGCCACTTTTGTCTGAGGTAAATCCACAAAAAAATGTAAAAATTCCACAACGTGGCAACACTGATGAGATATCATAGGATGGCAGCGCTGCCAGGCGTATGTAATTTGTGCTCAACGCTCACCTACGCGGCCACATCAACCCATGTGACATGTCATCCCATGTCGGGTCAAACTGACCTTAGCTTTACTGGTAGTCTCTAATGCTATTGGCTAATATAATGTTATAATCCCTGAAAATTTTACTCCACATCAGGAAATTTTCACATTTGACTTTTATTTCATTTTATTTTATTTATTTATTTTAAAATTTTTCGCTTTGTATTTGGAAGATCCCAAACACATGACGTGGTGCCCCTTAGCACGTGGCGCCCCTGGCAACTGCCCGAGTTGCCGGTACCTTGAGCCGGCCCTGCATGTAATCTTCTAATATTTCGTTTCCAAAGCATGTTGTAATACTGAACTAAAGTTTAACTTAAATGTCAGCTCAAATAATCACCTAATGACCGACTGTAAATTAGGGATTCAAAAGTAGCAGAACTGGCACCAGAATTTTTGTTATTGACTACATATATGTGTATAGGCAACTAGCCATAAGTGAAGTCGAATGTGTGATAATTCACAGAGGTAGAGAGGTATATTTTTTCTGCACGAGGTAACACTTTGGTTCCTCGGAACACTAAAAAAAATTATATGAAAAATTTCCAAATATTTTTTATATCGAAAAAACATGTTAGTTCTGATTAAATTATTTTACGCTAGCTTCGGTTACGTTAGATTTGATGAGGTAAAGTTCGGATATATCAGAATGTACCTCACTACTTATGCACTTCACAGAAAACACCATTTGAATCCTCAGTTATGTCCGGGACACATCTTTCGTACTTCTTAGTTCAATGACACTAAGATTAGGTTGTGTTAGCTTAGTTTTAGTATATAAAATTAAAGTGGTCGGTACTTCACTGATATATGTGTGTGTGTGTGTGTGTGTGTGTGTGTGTGTTTACTAAAGGTATAGTTAGTTATATTCATGAGGTGAGAAAATTCATAAAAGACCGAAATTACAAACGTCGTGGTGTCTTACAAGTAACTTTAGTATGGTTTGTCAGAAACGAGAACTTGGAAATTCGGTTTGTTAGTTGCAACGTCGTATTCATGTTTTTTCATTATGTCATGTCATGGTTACCTTGAAAGTTTTCATGGTGTCCGAGAAAGTCAAATTTCGTTTCGCAAGCTCTGCATTCGGTGTGGCGTCACGATTATTTTCTGATGTCACTCGTAACGTCAAATGTCAGTTCAGTAATTTTAAAATTGATGTCGATAGTTTGTATAATCCCATTAGCCTAAAGTGGATAGGCAAAACTTTACAAATTTCTGTGAACTCATCTCAGAAGTAGTCTGCCAAAAATCCTGAAATCGTCAAAAAAACCACCACGATTTTTGCAACACCCCTCATCTGGAGTGCAGAAAAATAAGCATAAAATCAGCGAAATTGTTCTTAAAAGTTCAAGGAAATAATATGATGTCTCTTAGACGCATCAATCAACGACCATTAAATGTAAACCAATTATGCATATTTAAGTGCACAGTTTTGTTTATTTCAGAATATACTGTAGAAAGAAACCCGCAGCAAAAGATCAATTGCGATAAGAATTAGAAATAAAATTTTCAGTGAAATAAATGTGTAACTACTCGTTCAGAATCCATAAACTTTTAATGAATAGCCTTCATGACATTTATAATATCATTAATCTTTGGAATTTATATGGACAGCGATGAGGACGACGGCAATAACGGCAACGGGAGAATCGTTTGCGTCTTTCAACAACATCTGACAATAATAAGGAATGCAAATGATAAAACCTGATATTCTCGTTTCGTCTCCTCTGGCTGTCGTATGAGAGAATACATAGTTCGAATCACTCGGAGGCAGAATCCTCTTATTCACTGTCGAGCTTTGTCGAGTTCAGAGAAAAACACAAACCCCCATACAAAATTTAGAGGATGTTTCAAAATTCTGGAATCAGAGGAAATAGTTTTAGTCATTTTTTATGCAGGAAGGAGGGGGCCAAGGGCGAATGTACGCAAAAGCGCCTTCCCTCATAGAAAAAGAAGAGAGCCAATATAAGGGTCAGGTTTTCGAGATGCCAAGACACTGCGTTTGAAATATTGGAGATAATAGATAGAGGGAAAGATGGAGTGAGGAAGATCTACAGATCTACAGAAGCTAAGGTTAACAAAGACCCTAAGATCCACTCTAAGGTTAGCCCGAGAGAAAGGAAAGAGTAGGGGGTTAAGAGAAGAGAAGAGAATAAGGGGTTAAGTAAGGAGGAACACCTATCACTCGTGGGTTAACATTCATTCAGAAAAAGAGAAAAAAGACTCACCATCATCATCCGCCGGCCACTGCCGACTAGTCAGAAAAATAGTCGGAGAAAATAGGAGAGGGGTGAAAGATGAAAAGAAGTAAAATAAGAACGCTTACAAACCATGCAAACACGGTCTTAACTCAACACCGGTTGAGTAGATGAAAGATTGAAAATACCCATTAACCCTTGCGTTAGAGAGTTGGACAGAAAAGGAATGAGAAAGTGTCGAAAGTTTGGTGCTGTGTGCTTTCCTTAAAGGAGGACGCATGCAGTTAGAGAGTTCAGAAAAGCAGTGTCCGTTAAAATAGCGATAGCAAAGAGAGAAAGATAACATTGGGGTGAAGAGAGAGGGAATGAAGACAGTTAGTAAGAGGCAGAGAATTGCTGAAACGAAAAGACTTTGATTCCACC
The DNA here is from genome assembly GCA_023014485.1 of Bathynomus jamesi. Lineage (NCBI taxonomy): Eukaryota > Metazoa > Arthropoda > Malacostraca > Isopoda > Cirolanidae > Bathynomus > Bathynomus jamesi. The sequence continues at coordinate 1,127,164 of JAJOZX010000237.1, forward strand.
CGCTCAAGTACGGCTGTGTGGGTTGAGCCACCCCACACATGAGAAGCATACTCCATACAGGGGCGGACAAAACCCCTTTACAGAGAGAGTAACTGAGCGGGTGTGAAGAAACAGCGGAGGCGGTACAGCACACGTAACCTCTTAGAAGCTGTTTTGGAAAGAGAGTATATGTGATCTTTCCAGGAAAGATCACGAGATAAAGAAATGCCAAGAATGTTAAGAGAAGAGGAAGGAGTGAGTTGTGTATTGTTGAAGGTAAGGGGATAGTCGTGTGGAGAAGATTGTGAAGAGTAGACAGATGGAGAAACTGAGTTTTTGAAGCATTGAAATCAGGTATAGCACAAAGACTAGAGATCAGGTGTCCCATATCTGTCCTACGCGAATCATGGAGTGGCTGTTGAGAGGGACGCTTTGGGAAGCGGGTGGAGAAGTGAAGAATGGAATCATCGGCATAGGAGAGAGAATCACCTCCGTGATGCGCTCAGCACACTCTGAAAGGCCCCAGCCACTGAAGCAGTAATCATTCCATGGAAGGTCAGAGAAGTTCTGTTTAATGGCCTCCCAATCAACGGCGCCAAAGTGCCAAAGGCGCCTCCTCTTGGGAGGATCCAAAGGAGCGATAGGACAGGAAACAGATATAAAATTGTGGTTGGAAGAGCCCAACGGAGGAAAACGTTTGACAGTGTAAGAAGAAGGATGAGAGGTGAGAAGTAAATCTAGAATGTTGGGCCTATCTCCAAGGCGATTGGTGATACGAATAGGATGCTGTACAATCTGCTCTAAGTCATTTAGGACATAAAAGTTTTCATCATTACACTTTTAGTTAGTCAATTATAATTACAATTTTAGTTAGTCAATTGCAATTACAATTACATTTTTAGTTAGTCAATTACAATTACTTGAAAAAGATAAATCAATTACAATCAATTACAGTTAGAAATTACAATGACCCCATGCCTGATATATATATATATATATATATATATATATATATATATACATGCACGGTGTGTTTATATAATTGAAAAATAAATATACCTATAATGCTGGACTTTTGAAACATGCGCCCGATGAAGTACATGATGAAGTGAATAATGAAACCAAAATCATAGAAAAAATAAAACGGAAACAAAAATCCCCAAAAAGACATGAATAACATGTCCGTTTTTGCACGAGGGAACTGCAGACATGAGGGAAGAAGTACATCGTGGCCCGTCCAGTTTTATGCAGATTTCATAATAAATTTGGTCGCAATAAATTAGAAGAAAATGTAAGTTCCAGGATTTCACCACCCGCAAATACTGTTCGGCCTGGAAACTGTAAATATATTAAAGGGAGCGTTTCCTATAACTTGGCAGAATGCAATCCGATTGGCATCCGAAAACGTAGCCTCTAAGAAAATTCAGTGCTTTGAAATGTAATCTTAGATAGTTCTTTTAAAGTTTTTCGAAAAATTCAAGTACAAAAATTATTCAGCATCCACAAAGAGAGAGACAGATATCTGAAATGAAGTTTTTCACTTCAAATCGAGTAATAGCAGTTATTGAAAAATTCTCTATGGACAATAGTAAAACAAATTTTTACGATGAAACGACAAAATACGATCTCATATTGGATGATAAATCAGGCACAAAACAATAATAATAAAATGATAATTATGGAGGAAAAAATAAAGCTGTTATTCACAAACATAAAAACCTAAATTTAAACTAATCGTAAATTGCTTTTCTAACTAAAGGATCTAATGGAGGAATCAATACTCGAGTTGACTTCCATATCGGAAACAAAGAAACGTGTCTAAAAATTCTCATACAGATGGTGAAAGTCATGAAAACTAACTATATCCTGTTGGAAGGAAACAGTAATATATGACAAGCTGAAAGAATTGGAAGGCGAAAAGGAGAATGTAGTAAATGTCAAAGTTTAAAGTAACTTATAATAATTATATGGACAATTACGGAAAGAAATTCACAGAAAAAAATAAAATTTGAAGATAACTTACTGTATTATTGATAGAAAAAATAACTTTATGCCATGCCTACGCATCTTTATGATTGGTTACCAAATACATTGGTTTCCTGAGACACGATCCTTTTCAGAGAAAGTAGATAAAAATAAAGCTAAAAAAAAGTTCCCAGTTCCTCACTGCCTCCATAGTTCATATGCAAATGATTTATGACCGGACTGAATATCATTCAGAATTTATATCAAAAAGTTTGTATGTATTGTATCAATGAAACAAAGTTGCAAATATGCTTTAAGAGTCTGAATAAATAAACTCTTCCTTACGAGTTTCCTTTTATTATTAATAAACAAAGATAATGCATAACCTACTATGTATATATAAAAAAAATTTCGAACTTTAAGGAATTTTTCTAAATTTTATACGCTCTATACCAGCGTTTTCCAATCTTTTGCGGTCACGGACCCCCTTTCTGATCCTGGTAACTTCTGCGGGCACCAAATTTCAGTCAAGCTTGGCTACCTTCGGCTAAATTTACCAGAAGCGTCATTTTAAGGAAAATATTATTAAAAAATTAATCTTACGATTAAGAATTTCGCAGATAACGCTAATTCCAATATTTGACAAAATTACACGAATTATTATTTTTGTTAGTGTAGTAATATTTGGAATTTTGTTTGGAGATACCACCACGGATTCTCTGAGATGTGAGCACTGGCCCCGTGGGGTCCATGGACCACAATTTGGGAGGCCCTGCTCTATACTTTTTACCGACGCGAGAGGGACAAAAAATTATAGTTGGTTGGGTAATATATGAGTTTATTGAGAAGCGTAAATTTTGTCAGTTTTTCTTGACAGACACCGACGTAGCATGCAATATTTTAAATAATTTTTGTTTGATATATTATAATTCTATTATAGCCTAATTTTTCAAGTAAACTTTGTTATTTTTCATAACCTTAAACTAGCGGTAACAAACAAAAAATATATTCTTTACGTTTGAAGAAGCGTTGTTGGCACGTTTTACTGAAGCTGTATTTTGTTACGCTTGATTCCTTTTACTGAAAAACATAATGCTAATAGATCATATAATCAGTGTTCTGTTTTTAAATATATTTTTATAACTCTCCAAGTAAATATTATAGCTATTAAATGCGCTGATTTCTCCAGCGAATTTTAAAATATGAAGCAGGCAAATAATGGGAAGGTTAAAGTTTGGGGAATGTGTTTAAAAAACGAAACTTCACCGTATATCTTTTGAATTATCTTTGTTTATTAATACAAGCAACTTACGAGCAAAGGTTTATTTATGCAGAAGGTTTAAGCATATTTGTAGCTTTATTTCACTAATACTATAACTCAAAGTTTTTAGGCATAAATTTTTACTGGTATTCTTTTCCTGCATAAGTTACGCTTTGTATCAGATATGCAGACAGGAGGGAATTTAGGAAGTTTGTTTTTCCGGGTTTTTTTAAATTTTTTAAATTTTTTCATTTTTGTTTCAATTTCTGTTGTTGTCGTCGTTGTTCTTGTTGTTGTTGTAGTAACTGTCTTGGGGAAAATCAATGCATTTGGTAAGCATTCACGAAAATGTGAAAACGTGCCATAAAGGTACTTCTACACCAAGAATAATTTTTAACATTCATCTTTTCAGCGAACTTCTTTCCGCACCTCTACTCCTGGTAACAAACATCGAAAATTTTAATAAAAGTCCCAGCCGAAATATTTTGTGGCATCATAAATGAGATTAGACATTTGATAAAAAATTTTACAAGCTCCCAATGTGATTTCTTATATGAGAAATCTGCAAGATTTATATATATATATATATATATATATATATATATGCAAAGAAATCACAAAGCAACACGTGATGTTTTTAATAAGCAAAGAACGACAGGGAAAAGGAAAACGAAACACGAGGTCCGAGCGCTTTCCTGATATATTCACATCTCCAGGGACAAGAGAGAAATAGACAGAATTTACAAAATAAATGAGTTAAATACACAAGCGTAAAAATTCTCCAATAGACAACTCAATCTAAAAGCAATAAAAACAATCTAAAACTTCCCCGATAGATAACTTAATCTAAAGGCTACTAAATTATTGAATACATAAAAACTATATAAAAGAAATTATACAATTAACATGTACACATAAAATGATAACAATTATTAGAAATATTATTTATTTAATTAAACACATTTAAGTGCCAAGAATGCAGTAGTCTAAGGAAACAAAGGACATGGCGCCATCATCAGCACGTGCTATTTCCAAAATATTCCGTTACCTATTGGGGAAGCGAAAAATCCCCCAATAGGCAACTCAATCTAAAAACAATCTAAAACTTCCACAATAAAGTCTAAAGTCTACTAAAATATCGAGTACATAAAAACTATATAAAAGAAATAATACAATTAAAATGTACACATAAAAATGATAACAATTATTAAAATAATATTTATTTAATTAAAACAAACAATTAAGTGGCAAGAATGCGCTCAGAATATTCTACCACTTTTCTGACAATGTATGAGTCTAATTTGTAAAGCCCAGGGCTAATACTAAGAACAAAATCAACATTATTCTTGATCACACTCGATTCAGTTATATTTCTACTAACAATAGATTTACTAAAACTTAATTTGGAGGCATTTTTCCAGTCAATGGGATGATTAGTATCTCTTATGTGAATGAAAATGGCGTTAGATCCCATTTTTAAATGTTTTAATATATAGGTCGGAAAAAAGTTTTGGTACAATATTTGCAGAAAACCCACTAATAACTGTTCCTATATTCGTTATTATTCGGCCCACCACATTAACGTAAAACGAACCGTTTTTTCTACTTTGTTCCTAAGATGCTTACGAATTTGTAGCCCAGAGTTTATTGATGATGAAATTAGTAAAATATATAAAATTGCATTTGATTTAAAATATCCAAAGAACTGCATAGATAAATCTTTAAAAATGGCAAGGAAAACCTTCTACGAGGTAAAAGACAAGACTCCTTATACCACAAAAAACGTCTTAGCATTACCATTTAAAGAAAATTTCCTTCATCTGCCGAAATTGCTGAGGACTTTTAACGTAAATATCGCGTTCAGAAATTTACATGTAATTAAGAATTCGTTGATTAAAAACTCCCCTTTAAGTGAACAGGGTTGTGTATATAAAATTCCATGCACAATATGTACTAAATTTTACATTGGTCAAACTGGCAAGACATTAGAATTACGTATTAAGCATCATAAATACAGTATAAGAACCGGCCAGGAAACTAACGCCATTTTCATTCACGTAAGAGATACTAATCATCCCACTGACTGGAAAAATGCCTCCAAATTAAGTTTTAGTAAATCTATTGTTAGTAGAAATATAACTGAATCGAGTGCAGTGGCGGCTCGTGACTAAAAATTCTAGGGGTGCTGTCTCTAAGAATGGATTGAAATAATTACTGAAATAAAAGGATGAGCATTGAGCAATGAATAAAAGTTTCAAAAGTTATTGAAAAAGTTATTCAGTGAGCTCATCCTTATAGTGTTCTTGATTATTTCAATTGTAAATAAAAAATTTAGGGGTGCTGCAGTTCCGCAGCGCCTACCGACGAGTCGCCACTGATCGAGTGTGATCAAGAATAATGTTGATTTTGTTCTTAATATTAGCCCTGGGCTTTACAAATTAGACTCATAACATTGTCAGAAAAGTGGTAGAATATTCTGAGCACATTCTTGCCACTTAATTGTTTGTTTTAATTAAATAAATATTATTTTAATAATTGTTATAATTTTTATGTGTACATTTTAATTGTATTATTTCTTTTATATAGTTTTTATGTACTCGATATTTTAGTAGACTTTAGACCTTTATTGGGGAAGTTTTAGATTGTTTTTAGATTGAGTAGCCTATTGGGGGATTTTTCGCTTCCCCAATAGGTAACGGAATATTTTGGGAATAGCACGTGCTGATGATGGCGCCATATCTTTTGTTTCCTTAGACTACTGCATTCTTGCCACTTAAATGTCTGTTTTAATTAAATAAATACTATTTCTAATAACTGTTATCATTTTATGTGCACATGTTAATTGTATAATTTCTTTTATATAGTTTTTATTAATTCGATAATTCGATTAAGTTATCTATTGGGGAAGTTTTAGATTGTTTTTATTGTTTTAAGATTGAGTTGCCTATTGGGGAATTTTTACGCTTGTGTAAAAAACTCATTTATTTTGTAAATTCTGTCTATTTCTCGCTTGTCCCTGGAGATGTGAATATATCACATAAGTGCTCGGACTTCGTGTTTCCTTTCCTGTTCCCTGTGGTTCTTTGCTTACTGTATATATATATATATATATATATATATATATATATATATATATATATATATATATATATGTGTGTGTGTGTGTGAGGTAAAGAAAATATGGCACTGGAGAAGACCCCAAGGAAGAGAGAATATTGCTGTTCTCTTTATATGAGTTTGTGCTAAAGCGACATATAACAAAAATACGAGAAAAACACTGTTTCAACGTATATTTACGATAATAGGTTTATTGATATACAAGTAAAACCTTCTCCCACAATAATATAAAATACAACACTACTGAAATTATAATATAACGAACATGAAGATTGTAAGTAAAAAACATCACATTGACCTTACTTTGTTAGTGAGTCTGCAATGTAACTTTTATTATCGAAATAGTTAGTTGGCCGCAGGGTTTCCCAAAATACTTGTGCAGAAAAAAAATCTGAAAACTATAGTCCATATAACGAGTGATTTAGAGTAAGTTGCAGTACGCAGGACCTGTACACAGAAAACAAAGACACCCCGCAACCTTCTATATACAAAAATATTATCTTCTATTGTCTCAGATCACTAAAAAAAGGTTTTGAAGACCATTTCTCTCTAAAAACGTTATTTATCATTAAAAGAAGTTACTGTATCATCTGACAAGAAACTCTGTTACCCAAAACACGAAAAACTTCCACTAGAATGCACCCACAAAAAGAAGTTATAAGTTCTAAATTTAGAAGATTTTATTTTGAGTGTATATTCATGTATACGTTAACTCAACTTAAGATTGTCTTTTCGCGTTCTTTTGTTCACTGAAATCTTTTCTTTCCTTTGGAAATAGGCAACAAACGTGTTTTCCTTTCTTTCCATCATCTCAATCAATCTTTCGAAGCTCTTTTTTTTACTAAATATTTCAGATGCTACAGCAGTTCCAGTTGCTTCCTGCAGGTTATGTTAAAGGTCAGATGTTTTTTGCGGTCTTTGAGGGAGAAGCTTTTTTTAAATGTTTGTCCTCATGATGCGTTGACAACCTTTCTGACTAACGCGTGATCTGATAGCATGAGATTTTGTTCTTTGAACCTTTTTGTCGTTGTTTGGAGTATGCAGCTGGCGCGTTTTACGTTTCTGGCAATAACACATGGAAAAATTTCAGCTGAGAGAAGATGCTTTGTATCTGAATTCAATCGCCTTTGTTTAGTTCCCATTTTTTTGGTATTTAAATGTGCCCGGGAATTATAATTTTACCTGACATAAGGAAATATCCCTTCATATTTTCAAGTAAAACAAAACATTACAAATGATGTATTCAAATCCTCACCCGTGGATATCTAGAATCATCCCCTTTTGGAGGTCATCTTTCAATGAAACATACTCATAATACCCCTTTTGTACGGTCATAAATAAATACAGAAAATCATTAACAAGAATTGTATATCATCTTCATATTAGAGGTAAGTTTAGTAGTGATCTAGGCCAATTCGTCACCGGTCAGATCGTCATCCGTCAATTCGTCAATGTTCAATTTGTTCCCAGGTAATTTTGTCACCCGGTCATTTCGTCACTGGTATGTAAATTTTAAGTTTTTGTTTGATGTTGGTTACCATAAAGGCTTACATAAATCACATATAAAATCACATAAAATCTTATAAAAACACAGTATCTTAATATCCGTGTGCATGTTTGTCCATTAACAATCAAGTTTAATGTCCTCACATAATTAGAGTCAATTCTTTTGTGCCAGGCTGTTTTCCTTTTCTGTGCTTCAGGGATTTAGGAAATGGTAACGACACACCTGTTTCTTTATTGTAACCTGACCTTAACCTAACTTAACCTTACCAAACCTAACGTAAACCTAACCTAACCTTACCTAACATAACGTAAACCTAACCTAATCATATAATTATTAATAAAAACATATAATGTATTAGATATTAACATGGTAACGAAACGACCGCTCACAAAATTGACTGGTGACGAATTTTTTTTCTTTTTTAAGGTGTATAAAACATCTTGGTCATGGGCACAACCGGTGACGAATTCACCGACCACCGTTTAGTAGAGGCCAAATATCTTTTGTCAATATATACTGTGTATATATATATATATATATATATATATATATGTGCTACAAACCACAAGGAAAAAGAAAAACGATTCCAAGGCCTTTCGTGTATTCAGAGCTACACCTCGTCATTCCCTGACGAGGTGTAGTTCTGAATACACGAAAGACCTTGGAATCGTTTTTCTTTCTCCTTGTGGGTTTGCAGCATTCATTCATTTCACGTGTTTAATTGTGAAATTCATCATATATATATATATATATACCGGGTGAAACAAAAGTAGGTGGACAGTAAATGATAACGTTTATTTTGAGAATACATATACAATTATATTTAATTTTTTTGTATACTATAATACAAATAAAAAAAAAATTAACTTATACCAATACAATACAAAAGCACTGAAAATTTTATCAACGCAGGTGCTCAAATTGCTATCCATCACAATTTACACAGCTTTGAAGTCTACCTTTCACACTTCGACAAACATTTTTGCACAAGTTTCTTTGTGCATTAATTTCTTGAAATGCATCTCTGATGTAATTTTTCAAATCACCAACACTTCGTGGTTTTCGACTATAAACTTTGTCCTTGAGTACTCCCCAAAAGAAAAAATCCATTGGGGTAAAGTCAGGTGAACGTGCAGGCCATTCAATTTGACCTCTTCGGCCGATCCATTTCTCGGGAAATGTTTCATCAAGATACTCACGGACTGCTCTTGAATAATGTGGAGGGGCCCCATCTTGTTGGAAATAGAGGTCATGTGAATTAGGCTGTTGTTGTAAGTGTGGAACAACTTCATTCATTAGAATTTCGAGATACTTATCACCTGTGACTGTCCCATCAACAAAAATTGGTCCTAAAACACCAGAACTTGAAATACCACCCCAAACAGTGACACCAGGCTGGTTTAGTTGCTGCTCTAATGTTAAATGCATGTTCTCACTATACCAGTAAACACAATTATGTCGGTTAACATGACCTGATAATTTGAAAGAAGCCTCATCGGTCCACACAATGTTATCTAAAATTATTGGATTTCCTTCAATTTCGTTCAGCATGATCTCACTAAATTGCAGCCGCCTGTCTGGATCATCCTCCAATAAGCCATGAATTAGCCGTGGACGATAAGCTTTCAACCCAATAGATTTCAGAATTCGTATAATATAATATAACACAAACACCATAGTTATAATGAACACCATAGTTATAATATAATATAACACAAACCCTATTCAACCTACTGTCCACCTACTTTTGGTTCACCTGGTATATACAGGGTGGGCGGAAAGTAGCTCCCTATTTTGGATTGGTAAAAAAATACGTATATTATCCATTTATTTCAGAAGAAATAATATGAAAAGGTAGGCATACATGGTAGGTTTTCTCTAAAATTCAATGTGGGCTCCAACTCTTTCCACGAGCTTCTGGAGCCGCCCAGGAATGGCGTCCACTGACTTTAGCAGGAACTCCGGCGGGATGGAGGACATGACTTCCCGAATTCGGTCCTCCAGTTCTTCCAATGTCCTCGGTTTGGTGCGGTAGACTTCTTCCTTTACCCACCCCCAAAGAAAGAAGTCGCACGGTGTCAAGTCGGGGCTCCTGGCTGGCCATTGATGTGGACCACGACGACCCATCCAACGCCCAGGGAAGTGGGCATCCAGCCACTCACGGACAACAAGAGCGAAGTGCGGAGGGGCGCCATCTTGCATAAATATCAGATCTTTGGGGGTGGGTAAAGGAAGAAGTCTACCGCACAAAACCGAGGACATTGGAAGAACTGGAGGACCGAATTCGGGAAGTCATGTCCTCCATCCCGCCGGAGTTCCTGCTAAAGTCAGTGGACGCCATTCCTGGGCGGCTCCAGAAGCTGGTGGAAAGAGTTGGAGCCCACATTGAATTTTAAAGAAAACCTACTATGTATGCCTACCTTTTCATATTATTTCTTCTGAAATAAATGGATAATATACGTATTTTTTTACCAATCCAAAATAGGGAGCTACTTTCCGCCCACCCTGTATATATATATATATATATATATATATTATATATATATATATATATATATATATATATATATTATATATTATTTCAACTGCAAAGAACACGCAGTATAAATAACGTAAAGAACGACGCTTGTATAGGAGAACATTCCGCGCAAGATGAGAAGAGAGAACGAACAAATGAAAAAAATGAGGTAACCACCCTGGAATCGAACCCGGGATCTTCCGATTGCCGGTCAGATATGATAACCATTACACCACGGGCCTCACTCGAACAAATGCCGTAATTCCTCTACATACGCGCAGAAACCAATGCCCCAAGGGGGCACCTCCCGCATGCCGTATCTATATATACATTTCAACTGCAAAGAACACGCAGTATAAATAACGTAAAGAACGACGCTTGTATAGGAGAACATCCCGCGCAAGATGAGAAGAGAGAACGAACAAATGAAAAATGAGGTAACCACCCGGGAATCGAACCCGGGATGGTTACCTCATTTTTTAATTTGTTCGTTCTCTCTTCTCATCTTGCGCGGGATGTTCTCCTATACAAGCGTCGTTCTTTACGTTATTTATACTGCGTGTTCTTTGCAGTTGAAATGTATATATAGATACGGCATGCGGGAGGTGCCCCCTTGGGGCATTGGTTTCTGCGCGTATGTAGAGGAATTACGGCATTTGTTCGAGTGAGGCCCGTGGTGTAATGGTTATCATATCTGACCGGCAATCGGAAGATCCTGGGTTCGATTCCCGGCTGGTTACCTCATTTTTTCATTTGTTCGTTCTCTCTTCTCATCTTGCGCGGAATGTTCTCCTATACAAGCGTCGTTCTTTACGATATATATATATATATATATATATATATATATATGCTTTTTTAGGCATTGCAAATGTACTTAAACTTTTTGACATTAATGTAGTATTTCCATATGACGATATCGTGAAAAATGTCATAATAAAGAATAGTCCTACCAATAACTCAGGCATTATCTATAAAATTGGCTGTAAACAATGTGACTTCTTTTACACTGGACTGACGGGAAAAGACTTGAACACGTGTGTAAAACAACTTCAATATTCCATTAGAACGGGACAGTCATCCAATACCCTTTTTGTCCATTTGTCAGAGTTGTCCCATTGTATTGATTGGAATAATTCTTAAATTTTGTTTCACTTGAACAACATTGTTAATAGATACATTCTTGAGTTTACCATTATTCAACTTACAAACAATTTCAACCTTAACCAGGGCTTTTTTTCGCTCGATCCTTTTATTTTGATTTCATTCAAAACTCAAAACAGATTTAGATAAGAAGGGTAAGGCGCTAAAGCTCTGGTAGCTGTTCCACGTGAATTGTATACTCTTCCTAAAAATTTTCCTCACCAATCATATTACTCGTAATTTTATTTTTTTATTGTGATCTATATTTCGTCTTAATCTTGTGGTTAATTTCAGTGTTCCTGAGGATGTCTTTAGACGAAAGCGGTTGAGCACTATTTCGTGTTTTATTTTCCTTCGTGATTATTTTCATCATACATATTATTCACGTGTTACTTTATTGAAATAATTTTCATATATATATATATATACAGTATTCTGAAATTAATGTTGTAGAAGAAGGTTACAAAAACATGATAAAATACCTCATCCATTTAAAATTTACATAAAAAATATTTTTCAAGACCGAAGCAATTTCTTCTTTTCTTTGTTATTTTCTTTCTTTTTGTCTTTCTTTGTGTCATTGAATATAAAACTAAAGCAAAAAGAAATGTGTCACACACACACACATATATACACACCACACCCATATATCACACACACACACACACACACACAAGGAAAAAGAAAAAGAAAATTCATCCCATGTACAGTATTATATATATATATATATATATATATATATATATATATATATATATATCCCACAATCAAAGTTTGAGATTCAAATTTTGGTGCAAAACTTATACACTCTGAAGGAATAAAGAAATGCAAATAAAAGTTGGTTCAAAATATATAACTTTGAACATACTTGATTGCATAAAAATATTTCAACAAATTCTGCGGTACTTGTCAGAAAAAAAGGTTTATTAGTTATTTTTTTAGTAAAGAGTGTGTTATTTATCATAACTGCAGTGTGTAAAAAAATATTATGTAACGGCCAAATTTGCGTTGTCCTTTACTGCACAAAATAGGCAAAGCGTATAAAGAAACTGCGTAATTTGTGTTCTCATTTGTAACGCAATAGTGCAAAAGCTTTTGCAGTGAGGTTGGTGTAATTTTTACCCGATCTGCTTTTCTAATCCCAATACAAACTCCGTAAACCTGGGGAATGTTTACATAGGCTGTAAAAATAGCACTCTTATTTAAAATATATTTACATGATGGCTCATAAGTCCCAATCGGTTATAATTAAAGCGAAAATACAAAAAAAAATCAAACGAAGTAAAACGTTTATAATAAGTTTAGAAATATTTATTAATGATTAAATGTAAAGTATAACCATCTCGACAAATATCCTTTCCTTTTTTTTTAAATACGACAGGTAGATTTTCGCTTTAATTATAACCGATTGGGACTCATGGGCCCCCTGTAGATATATGTTTTGTTCTCACTTTTTTAAAAACGTTCAAGGTCAGATAAGTGAGGTTAAGCGATGTTGTATCTGTTCATTCGTTGGATGGATAACCCGCCTTTGCCTTCAAATGATGTAGCGACCCGTGGTTTTTACTGCGGAAGTAAAGCTGTAGGTCCCCTCCGTTACGTAATACTTTCCGTTTTGATGAAGCTTAATCAACCCAAAACATAATGACTATTATTAATACGTTCTTCTGAACAAGTTTAAAAGTTTAATATGTTTGATATACTGCTGCACTATAACTTACGAATAATTGAATATAAATTATAAAATACACTTTACAACGTTATTTCGCTAATATGTAGTTTCGTGGCCACCAGGCGTTTGGCAAAGTTGGAAACCACGCCTATTTCATGCCTCTTTCAAATCAGAGTCTCTTATGCCCAGGTTAGGCGTAAGATAGGTTAGATGGTCGTTCAAAGTTGGTTAGTAATTTCGTAAGTCACCAACTTTTGTCCAATCAGGGGTCTTGGGAATGACAAAAAATAGGTGGTCCCAAAACTACATATTTACCCTTTATTTATGAAACGGGAAATACTTTTTACGAATAAGACCTTTAAAAATATCGTAAAAGTCGTACATTACAAAATTTAACAATAACACATTAGACATTTAAGTCGAGGAATTCTGAATATGTCTACGTATATTAAACTTCATTTCATATTTATCACTTCAGAATTAATATGTTTTACTTTATGAAATATTTATCGTAACACATGTTTATTATTACATTTTATCGCAAAACGTAAACATCACTTCTAAACTTCTGTTCAATGGCACTGACGTTAGGTTAATTTAATTAATTTTGCAATATATTGAATTAAAATAGTTAGTACCTAACTTATGCGGAGATGTGTGTGTGTATGTGTAATCATTATATAATTAGTCGGTAAACATTTTAATTCTAATAAAGCTGGCATTTCTTTTTCAATCGTATTAGTAAGTTGTGGAATGGATTGTCGTCCAGCGTAATTCAAAAGCCTTCGAGTCCTTTAAAATAGATTAGATGCTTTTCTTGCCTTAAACCCCAAGTTAGAAGCATTTGTTGGAATGTATGATAGAAGTATTGTAGAATTTTTACTCGGATTCTCTCCTCTTCGTTCTAAAATTTTCACTTGTCTTTAAATTTTCTTCCATCCTTTAAAGTTCTTCTTTAAACAGACATCCTCGTAGGAACAAGCCGGTCAGTTGCTGTTTGGTGTCCTTTGTATTCCTTTGTATAATTAGTTTCAGTGACCTTCACAAATATTGTAATTATTCGCGACTCCGATTTCCCTCATTGGACCATAACACAGTGCCCATTTACGCAGTACAGAAAGGCAGTGGTATTTGTTAATATTTTGAATCGTGAATTTGTTCAAATTTCATTGTATCGAAAATCACACAACTTTAATTCCGTACGATACATAACTTTCGAACGCTTAATATCCGGTTTAGCATTGCCATAAGAGTCCTTTAAACTGCTTGTATTTAGTTTTTTACATTTTCCGTTCCCATCATATTTTTAAGCCTATTTTAAATATTAAAAAAATGAAGGGACAAACTGGTACCAAATTTAAAAACTAAACAGATTCACAGTTTCACTCATCTTAGCCCATTAGTGCCCAGCGTCACTCTACTGATTTTATTCTGGCTAACGCCAGTCGATTTTATTCAGTCTCGGAAAAGACTTCTGGGCACTAACGGTTTAAGATAATCAAAGTATTCTTGAAATAGTAGTGACATTTTTTTTATTATAAAATTTACTACATATTCTACAATGAATATTTCATTTAATTTAGTTTGAACTTTGGTTTGAACTTTACTCTCCTTTTTTTCTGAGGGGATATTTTCACATGTCACTTATTTGAAAATTTTTTGTTTGAATCTCCCACGTTTCAATTCAATAAAAACTTTCTTTTTCAAACAATGAAGCAGCTCGACCCTTGTTTGACTATTTTTCTCTTATAAGTTTTAAAACCTTTCGTTAACAAATATTTTTTCTTTGAACAAAAAAGTAAAAGATTTATTGTTACTCAAAACCAAATATTTTAGTAACTACTCACTTTCATTACACACATTTTGGGTTCCTTTTCTGGCAACTAAATTAAACCTATACAAACATGTTCGCTAGACTTAAGTTATCCGCGATAATGGGGCGAATACTCGGCCGGATATCTTACTCTCGCATATATTTTAAGCCTTTATTAAAAATACATAGACTTAACGAGTCGTTTACATTTGCTAAAGACAAGATTGTTAAAATAGGGAACAAATCCAAAAGATACATAATAATTGAAGAATGTGTTCGTTATCCATGTCCTTTTGTTGGTTTACCACCAAAATGGGGATCATAGGCGGATCTAGAGAGGGGGTCGGCGACGTGTGAACCGTCCCTCAATTTCATGCAAGTGCACTTTTTTCAAGTGCGAGTGCCCTATTTGAATGATGTGTATGCTTCTGAAAACAAATTTTGTTCTTATAAATAGATCATGGTTATTTTATTTTATTCAAATTCCATTTTGAGTCTTTATCCGTATACATTGTACAGTACTTCCAAATTTATAGTTGTAATGGTTTTCATAGGTGCCCTTAGTACTACTGGTGCAGCCATATCACTATTTTTATCTTCATCTTATTCTGGTAGTCCTTTTAATTGGCAAGTCACTTGTAATTGTTTGAAAAATTTTCTGTGACAACTGTTGTACCCAAATTAGATTTTTATTTTGTATCATCTTTGAATGAGACTGAGCTAATAAAACAATACCATTGATTTTACACTCCCTCATTGGAGGTCTGTTTTAAGAAAAAAATTTGAGCACTGTACCCTTTTTATTTTAGGAGGTACCCTTTTTTGGGGATCCCCCTTACTGAAATGCCTAGATCCGCCCTTGAGGGTTGCCTGAGAATTTTAATTAAGAGGTACACTAACAACGGATGCTATGACGAATCGCGGCTATTGTAAGTACGTCCTTCCGGATTTAGTAAGTGCACTTCATTTACCAAATAGTGGCTACCTTAATCGCGGATATCTTAATCTTTACTGTAGAAACATTTGTAGAAAAGTTGCATTTTAGTACGATATATATTATTATTTCCTGTAAAACATTACGGTTCCACTGTGACTGAAAGCGCGAAGCACAAAAAAATTTATGTCACTCTGCAAAAGGCTCAGATACACAGGGTCAAAACGGTCGAATAACATGCGTAGCGCTAATTAATGTATGGCCTCGGGGCTTACTCAAATTTGCCTTTGCGAAACAATAGATTTCTTATTATGCAACTTAATTACGTTATGCTGTGTAAATCATCATCGTATAACGCGTTATTTTCCCTATACCTTATCATAATACAGAAAAACGATGCGTTACGATAGAGAGAGAGAGAGAAAACAGCTTTGGTATTTGGCTACTCTAAAGATTTAAGCCTTTTCTTTTTCTTGATAAAAGCAGCCTAAAGGTATTAGACTGATCGTTTGTTCTCATTTAATTCATACGATTTTACATTTCATATGTAATTAATTCATTAATTTTGTTTAATTATCCGGCCATTAAATGAGGTTAGCCTAAATTTCAGATGTTACCCGAGTTCTAATCGAGTAAAAGAGAAAGTTAGTTTCTCCGTTTTAATTCCTGTGGGACGCGAAATAAACTAACACACTACCAGTCAGAGTTATCGTTCCGAATATTTATATTGAGGCATTAAATTAGTTTCCATGCTGTAACAACTGAAAAAAAAATAAGTGAATAAAAAAAAAATATATATATACTGTATATGCAGTGGTGGGCACCGTTAACCAAAAAGTTAACTTCGATAACGATAATCCGTTAACCCCAATTTTTAACTCCGATAACGATAATCCGATAATTTTACTACAAAGTTAACGGAAGTTAACGATAATCCGTTAACGATAACTATTTCTTTACTAACATTTAAAAAAATCAAGGAAAAAAAGCTTTAAAACCCATAGAAAATGTTTATTTATGCAAAATCCAACAATAAATAGGTATTTAACTATATTTTTTATCAAGTTTTGCAACTTTTTTGCTTAATAACTTTTTTTTTATTTTTAATAAAAAATGTACTGATTATATGTTTTGAAACCCTTGTAACCACTAACCATTAACTAAATTTTAATTTACCAGAGAATTATTATGGCGGGAACTGAAAGGTAAAATTAAATTTTAGGCACATTTATTAAAGACTATGACACAATGTGCTGGTTGCCCTTCAGAAAGACCAACTTCTCAAAGTTAGGCCCAACTGCCAGTCTTGACCTCTTGGGCCTCAGGATGTCCTTGCCGAGAGAGAAGAGCCGTTCCACTGCGGCAGAGGACGGAATTGGCGTATTGTACTTCAGGAAGAGGTTGATGAAGATCTGCTCCCCCATGAAGTCAGAGTCGGCCATGTCTACCTTCCCATCAGTGTCCAGCCAAGTGTCGACAAGTCTCTTGGCCTTCTGCTTGACACTGGTACTTGAGCCACCGGCCGTCCACCCAGCGAAGAGGTCGTCAGGCATGCTGCTGTCGCTAGAGCTGGTGGTGCTGTCAACGTTCCGGTTCCTCAGTGCTCTCTCGACCTCGTCCTCCATGGCGGCCCTGACAGAGACAGTTTGGTCGCTGTCGAACCTGCGCAGCCAGTGGAGTTAACGTGTTAACGGACTTTAACAGACTAAATATCGAGTTATCGGAAGTTAACTGGTCCGATAACGATAAATGGAAATTAACTTCCGTTAATAGTCCGTTAAAAAAAGTTAACTTCGTTAATTAACTGTTATCGGATTAACGCTTTAGTGCCCAACACTGTGTATATGTATGTAAAGAACGACGCTTGTGTGGAAGAGTGTTCCGCACAAGATCAGGAGGGAGAACGAGCAAATGAAAAATGAGGTACCTCCCAGGAATCGAACTCGGGATCATCCACTTGCCGGTCGGATATGTTAACCACTACACCAAGGACCCCGATTAGTCAGTACTCGTAATTCTCCTACATACAAGCGGAATCAAATGCCCTGAGGGGGCACCTTCGCATGCCGTACATACTGTACATACATTTTAACTGCAAACAACACACAGTATAATTAATGTAAAGAACGACGCTTGTGTAGAAGTGTTCCGCACAAGATGAGGAGGGAGAACACTCTTCTACACAAGCGTCGTTCTTTACATTAATTATACTGTGTGTTGTTTGCAGTTAAAATGTGTATATATATCGAAAAAAAAGTAGAAAATAATAGTGGAGGCGAAATACAATGAACGTAAAAATATCTCTTTCCCATTTAATTCCAGACTTTTGCTCTCGGTTCCAGAAAAAAATATTCTTTCCCTGTAAAAAATATGTGTCTCCGTTTTTAGAAACTAATTTTTTCGCGAACTTGAATTTTGAGTCTATATACGTGATAGAAGACGTACAAGTATAAAAAAAAAATTAAAATACGTTCTGAAATTGAATATGCAAATACATTTCCTTCTTCAGCTTCAAACATAAAAAATAAAAGCGAAAAAAACAAACTATTAGATTAACATAGAAACAGAAAACAAGGATTCGGATTCAAAAAGCCAAACTGGAAATTCAATTTGAGATACTGACAATTGAACGCAACTTATCAATTTTTAATCAAATTAAGAGACTTAAAAAGTAAAAAAAAAGATTGCTAACTGCTCCTGACCCCATTTGTGTCTAAATGAATCCAATCCTTCCGTTTACGAAATATGAAAGTAAAATAAAAATGGCGAAACCTACATTGCGAAAATGCACACTAAGACCCTTTCACGTCACTGAACAGATTTAATATGCATTAAAATGGCAAACAAACGCATTTGGGCCAACGCGGAGGCACTCGCAGATAAAGCGATCGATGCCTATACATCAACCTTACATAAATAATCATTATGTACAACGAGAGAGAGAGAGAGAGAGAGAGAGAGAGAGAGAGAGAGGAGAGAAGTAAAAAAAAGCCGTTAAAAGATGCGACGTAAATTGGATCCGTGTTTTTAGCACTGAAGACAGTTCGCTTTAAAATGTAAATAGTTCATTAGCCTTCTTTTCCTTATCTGAATTACCATTTAGAACACGTTCTTTAAATAGGAAGGAATTCAAATGTTGTAATCCTCATTACCTTCCACTATTTCAGTAGCCAATAGTGGGAATACGACCCTATATTCACCACTAATAACATTAACGATAATTTTGCAACACCCGTAATTTCCCTGCAGGGTTGTAATAACACCGTTAATAATGCAAACTGTATCCAGCCATTTAATTTATGTTAATATAAATATATATCATAAAACTCATAAAATAACATTCCATAATTCTTTATAGACATATTTACTGCTTCGGATGTGCATCATTATTAGTTAATGTGTTATATGTGTATCTTTTTAATATAGAAAAGTTTACAAATAAATTTTCATAAAATATAAGTTATTGGGCTTTGTTTAAAACATACACTATTTAATATCTTTTATATCATGAAATATAGCTTCTTAAAATTACGAACAACATGTGTGAAAGCCCTGTTATATATATATATATATATATATATATATATATACAAGAACAAAATGTTATCTTCTCGCATATAAAAGTTTCAATCGATGCATGGAGGAGTTGAAATCTGAGTTGAATTGCTCGACGACAAAGTCGTTTCATCCTCACAAATCAAGGTATTACTTTCGTAATCTTTTTAACAATGCAGGCTTCTAAACTTGTCGGACGCACGACCAACATTGCCCCGTGGCGCCATATATATATATATAATATATATATATAATATATATATATATATATAAGAACAAGAAAAACCCACAATGACGATACTGTCCTCAAGTTCAATTAAGTTTACTAATTAAATAAAATCAAACGAAAACTGAAATAAATTACAACCACTTTGCAAAATGAAACAGACTTGAGAATTATGGAGTCCTTATATGTGTATATATAAACAAAAGCCGACGTTAAATGACGATAATTCCGCGTATATTTTAAACATAGTAAGTTTTTATGTATACATAGTAAGTAATTTTATGTATACAAACATATTGCAATTTACTTCAATTTTCACTTGATTTTATATATATATATATATATATATATACTGTATATAATATATATATATATATTTTGCCTCGGTGGTGTAGTGGTTAGCGTCGCGACTACGAATCCATCGGCCCCGGGATCGAGACCCGGTGACGGCAGGCGGCGCGTAGCAAAACCCAGCTGTTCATCCTTCCACACAATAAAGAAATTGGTTGGTAGATAAATGGGTACGCTGGGTAGCCCAGTGGTCGAGACGCTGGGCTGCTGATCGGGAGGTCGTGAGATTGAATACTGGGCAAGGACTTTGTAATTTCTGACCACCCGTGGTGAGTCGTGGTTCGGATTCTACGTTAAGCTGTAGGTCTATGGTGGAGGAACAAGCTTGACCTTCGTTCAAATGAACAATTGGAGCGGAAGCAAGCATCAAACCAAACCAAGGTTATATATATAAATTTCCATCTTACTTTATAACGAAATGTCTAAATAGCGAACCAAACTTTGTGAATAATTCAAATGTATTTTTACATCATAAAGTTACGAAAATGAGGTATTTGGAGGTCAATTTATTTCATGTTTTCCGTGAAGCGTTTTTAAATAATTTATAATTTAGATTAATGTCTTTACAGCTTATCTCATTGGAAAATTGACGCATTCATCACATTTTCTTTCCTCTATTTCATGGATAGACTTTTATAATATATTTGAGCGGCGTTGTGAATAATATTAAAACAGGCTAACGAAACGTCCACCTTTTTAGAGCGAGGAAATGAAATTTCTTCTCCTTGGCAGTAACTTCCTCTTAGACTTATTTTATGACATTATCTGAAAGAGTTTGTAAGAAAAACTAATATTCATTTAACTCGTTGAAAAATTTTATTTTTTTTTTCCTTTTCAACCTCATTTTGAATAAAAGTTTCGTTGTCAATAATGGTTTTTAAGACGCATTCGCAAATTTATTCCCGTACATCATAAATGTGACTCTGTTCCGCATGACAACAAATTTTCATTAATTTTATAAGTTCAAACTGACTTTCGAGAAAAGTAGTGAATTTAAATGCAAATTTAAAAAGAATTTTCGGAATTGATAGTAACGCTTCTTGACATCTTGTAGAGCCTTTATTACGTAGAAGTTATAATGAAACTATATAAAAACATTAATAATTTGAACCCTACATCAGTGTACGTATAATGTACTTTATATGAATAGAATGTTAAATTAATTAGTTATAAAATTCCGTTATCACCATAACGTGATATGAATCACAGAAAATGCACGAGACTTCTATTAACTCTGTAAGTAAACGAATTAAATTGTTCACGGAAAAATGCATATTTATATAGAATTAGAATCTGTGCTTTAAATTCAGTCGCTTGCGTATATCTTCCAAATTTACAACACCTTTCAACTGTTTTCACATTTTTAGATATTTGTTGTTAAAACTATCTCTAAATTTGAAACTACAAATTTACGCGTGTGATGTAAAGTTTTAAGTTCATTTGACGATAAACAAGAGGAAAATAAAGTAGTTTCTCGTCTCTTCTTCCATTGTTGATTCCCGGAATAATGCATTTATTTGAAGTACAATTTTCTATAATATTTAAGAATTTTATTACATGATATTAAAACACTGCAACAGAAAAGGTATTTTCGCGTGTATACGCGTATCCTATATGCGTAGGATGAAGTATTTTAACTAAATTTTAGTACATCTAGCTTCGCGCTGTTTTATGTGGGATCCAGCAGGGATCAAACGGGAATTTCATGGAGGTTCGTGTTGCCATAGAAACAAAGTAAAGAACTGAAACCTGTTATTCATAATCTCGTGTTTACCTTTGGTGAATTGCTTTATATTTCGTTTGTATAAACGTGAGCTAAGGTTATGAGCTTTATAAGATAAGAATTTCAAAGTTCGAAAGGATTATGTAAATTTCAGAATCAAGGTTGTGTCAGCGAAGTTTGTCATGTTATCTACATCTTGAAAATACATCAAAGTGAATAATGGATTCTATGGTTCTCTGTCCATATTTTCTATTTGTTTAGTTTAGGGACGCGATCACTTTATTGCCGATATCATTTATATTCCACAGGAACTGAGTTGCTATCATTGCTTTAGATTCACTTATCTCAGCGAATGGCTTTCCATTATTTCATAAAAAAATAAAATAAGTTACAAAAGGGTCGATTTTATTTGAAATTTACGACGTAAACTGATACACACACGCGCACGTGTGTGTGTGTGTGTGTGTGTGTGTGTGTGTTGCAACCAAATACAAACTCAAATCCGTCTCATAAAATCCATTATTAATTTATCAATATAAGCTATTTTACCTATCAAAACCTTAATGCCTGCTTAACATATAGATTGTTTGTTGAAATTTTGTAATAAGCTGTAAGACGGTGGCAACTTTCCCCTTTGTTTTCATTAATTTCGGGCATTTTAATTTTTCCTATTTCAATTAAATATTAGTGTTAATAACCATTATAATAATTTTTTTAGGTTTTCTGTACTGGTGTTTTGTCTAATTTCATCTGTATAGTAATTAATCAGCCTACAGATTATGTTTTCTATTTGTTATCTACGTCATCTATTTGTTTTTCATTAAATTCTTGCCTATTAATTGCCTGTTTTAATTAAATATTAGTTCTAATAACCATTATAATAATTTTTGTTCTCTGTATTGGTTTTCTTTTTGTCTAATTTCATCTATACAGTATATATTTTTTATTCAGTTATTTAGCTGCCTACAGATTATGTTATCAATTTGGAAAAAAATATCTTTAGAGGGCTTTAAGGCCTTTAATTTGAGGTGCCAATTGTGAATTTTTTGCTTGTCTATTTAACTCAAATACTTTGTAATCTCCGTCTATTTTCTGTTCCTCCTTGATAATGTGAATATATCACGAAAGCGCTCGGACTTTGTGTTTCCTTTTCCTTGTGGTTGTTTGCTTATTAATAAGGTCACGTGTTATTTTGTGATTCTAGTGCATATATATATATATATATATATATTATATATATATGCCATAAAAATCTGGATCAATGAAAGAAAGCCACCCCAAAAGTTTCTAGTAAACAATACCACCCTAAAAAATGATCAAGTAAACAATGCCACCCCTAAAATCATTAAAGTAAAGAATGTAAATAAAAACACGTTCATGAGGAATTGTTTATTATTTATTACTGTATGCCCTTCAAGGCCTTCATGATTGGTTAGGTTAAGTCATGATATTTTTATTTAAACTAACTAAAATATCACAACTTGACCTAACCTAACCTAAATAACCTACCTATCTAAATAACATACAGATCAATGAAAGAAAGCCACCCCCGAATTGTGTCAATGAAAGAAGCCACCCCCGACCCGTTTGGGGGTTGCTTTCTTTCATTGATCCCAAAATCTACTTCGAGCAACAAAACTTTCGGTAAAATTTCGAATTTTGTTATCCAAATCCTTATAAAGAGGATTAAATTCCCTTTACTTTTGGCTTTAATGTCAAACTTGAATTATATTACTTCTTCACTTTTACTTTCTTATAGCAAACACTACACACAGCTCTCTCTCTCTCTCTATATATATATATATATATATATATATATATATAGAGAGAGAGAGAGAGAGAGAGAGAGAGAGAGACCCTTAAAAACAAGAGAAAATAGGTGATGGTCTTTTGGGATGCATCTCGAGACTAAGAGTTCAGTCAATCAAACAAAATTATTCATACAATTGGAGTATGTATATATATATATAAACTAGACCAGGGCTTCTCAAACTTTTTTCACTTGCGACCCCTTTGGATCAGACAAATTTTTTCGCGACCCTTCACTCAATGTCATAAAAGCAATAGGTACTAACACTGTATATTTATGAAAAAAATAATATTTTCAAATGTTTCTGCGACCCCCAATAATATTTACGCGACCCCCTGAGGGGTCGCGACCCCTAGTTTGAGAAGCGTGGAACTAGATAATGTGAGAAAAACACGCGAATTCGGGTTTTGCATTTTGTTATTTTTACCTTTGATCTTTTCTCTTAATTTCAACGATAAATAATCTTTTTATTTCTGTGTCCACGAGGATCACTACGCCAGTAAAATAACTGATCCTACTAAAGTAAAGCCCTCCGTAATAGCAGTCTTCTTAAAACTGCTCGTTTTATTCCTCCAATCCGCAATAATGTTGAGCTTATTCCACTGATCGACCGTCCTTTAAGAAGGAAAAAAATAAAAGGTGCTCAATCTCTTATCCTTTAATTTTTTCATACAAAGCTTATATGGAATGAAATACTTTCTTGTGTTTTGAGTCGTTCCGTCTTAATCTCCTTTCTTTTATATTAATGAAATAGTATGATTCACAGCTAGAGCGTTCCTTCATAAGGTTTATTTCGTAATTCAAGTATTTGTTGTGTATCCATGAACGCTCTCTAACCTTGCTTTTATCTCTAACCTTGTTTTTATCTTTATTAGAGTTAGAAGAACAGAATTAGACGACATATTCTAAATGAAGTCTAACTATTATGGAATTAATACAAAAATCTTAGTGTTCATAAACAAAGTTCCATTTGCAAACTGTTTTCGCGGAAGAAAACCGTTTTTTAAAGATTGAAAATCTCTTTTTTGACACTGTTATAATTACATTCAGAAGTTCTTCGCTATAATGACTTTCCTTTATCGTCTTTTATTCAAAATTTATCGTTACATTTTTCGTTTCTCGGTACTGTATATGCATTGACTTTCATTTGACAAATGTTCTACTATTCATTCAATTTGTTTTCCTCCAAGGGCCAATTCCAGTTTACAATATATTTTTCTCTCATCACTGACTTCGATATTTTCACCTATCTCCAGATTCACGGTTCCCAAAACGCGATACCCCTTAAGCTATGTATTCACACTGACAAAAAATAATTTCAATAGTCAATAATGTTTTTCTTGGGATTTCGTTATTTAACGGCAATATTTTTTTTTTTATGTATGACAAAATGAAAAAGCTCATTTTTATGACTTAAGAAAAAATATTATGACGTTATAAACTTCAGCTTAAAAAAAACATTTTGCAGGAATTAAATTTTCTATTGTCTATGTTTACAAAAGAAGTTTCTAAAATTTAAAAATATTTCTTTTTTTACATTCAATATGCATTATGGCATCACTAAAAAAATCTATTAAATTAAAACACCTGAAACGCATACAGGGTGATCCAAAAAGGTGTTATCAGAAATAACAAGTAAATATTTATGGGAACACCTTTTTTATCACCCTGTATTTTATAATGTAATTTCTGGTCTTATAACGAAATGGGGCCTGTAGAGTTTTCATTGTAATTTAAACCATGACCCCATTGGGGAAAACTCAAAATTGTAACTACCTTCAGAATTAAAAAACGGTGCTTTGCTTCTTGGGGGTTATATACAGGGTGAGTCTTCTAAATGTGTATCCAAAATAAATAATAAATACAAATTAATGCTAATTCATTACTTGGGTACACCTTTAAAAAACGCACACACCCTATATATATATATATATATATATATATATATATATATATATATATTATATATACTCATATATACAAGGTAGGTAAAAAAAAGTGACCCCTTAGAGGTAAACTGTCATATTAAAAAAAGTAAGTGGACTAGAGCTCCCAAAATTCATAGATGCTTACCTTAGCATGTTGTTCGTCTTGATTGAGAAGTTGCTCGATGTCTCCCCCTTCCTGCTCAACGCAGGCCTCCAAACGTAGACGTCGCTGATCAGTACACCTGTTTACATATCGTTGAGACACCTTCTCCCAGCCGAGCAGAATTCTTTCGCGTAGTTCATCTGTCTCTTATATTGGTACCAGGGATGTAAACTTTGGACTTCAGGGCTTCCCAAACACCATAATCTAGTGGTGAAAGATCGGGGCTACTAGCCGGCCACATATTGGGTTCGATAAAATCCGGTATTTCGTTCTCAAGGAATGTGACAGTTTGGCGTGCTCTGTGAGCAGGGACTCCATCTTGTTGGAAAGTATATCTTTTACCACTAATTCGTCGAATATCAGTTAGATAAAGTGGAAGATATACTTTCCAACAAGATGGAGCCTGTCACAGAGCACGCCAAACTGTCACATTCCTTGAGAACGAAACACCGGATTTTATCGAACCCAATATGTGGCCGGCTAGTAGCCCCGATCTTTCACCACTAGATTATGGTGTTTGGGAAGCCCTGAAGTCCAAAGTTTACATCCCTGGTACCAATATAAAAAACATAGATGAACTACTCGAAAGAATTCTGCTGCTCGGCTGGGAGAAGGAGTCTCAACAATATGTAAACAGGTGTATTGATCAGTGGCGTATATGTTTGGATGCCTGCGTTGAGCAGGAAGGGGGACACATCGAGCAACTTCTCAGTTAAGACGACCATGTTAGGTAAGCATCTATGAAGTTTTGGAGTTCTAGTCCCCTTACTTTTTTTAATATGACAATTTACCTCTAAAGGGTCACTTTTTTTTATCCACCCTATATATATATATATATATATATATATATATATATATATATATATATATATATATATATATATATATATATATATATATATATAATGTTAAAAATAGTCATTTGTAATTAATAATATTTAAAACTGATTCTGTTAAATGTTAAAGCTAAAAATTATGTTTAATCATATAAAGAATAATGCACCAAAATAAAATAGTTACCCCAAATTATAGAAAAATGTAGCGTGCAAATGTAAGAGAAGTATAATTTAATATATAATAATGTACAACAATTTGCAAAGTATTTTAAAAGTTTTGGAATAAAGTAACAAATAAGATGGCGACAGACCCCAGTGGCTGGAAACTGGAAAGGATGAGGAATACAGAGGAGAGTAATGGGCGTTTTCTCTTTTGGTCTCCCTCCATCCCGTAGGAGTTGGGAAAACTTTTATGATAACAAGTCGCTCAGAATAATTTTCAGTGTTTTGTAATAAGAGCTCTATTTCTTGCTACCTAAGGCTTAAAATCCCGCCCATAGGCGAAGGCGAGTTTGAGGAAATGATTGTCGTTGACTCTGTTAGGACTCAACTCGTTCAAAAATTAAAGTTTTTGTGTTACCAAAAATGGCCAGTTTGTACCATTGCAACCTGCAACAGCGACATCAGAAATTTAAAATTTAAAGATACAGTGTATAATTTGTTTAAAAAACAGAATGGCAGAATGGCGAAATGGCATTCACTACCTTTAATTTAACCGGGTCAACGACGAGACAAAGTAAACTTCATAAAAAAGTTGAATGAAGTTATGTCTGACGTAAGCTTACGCTAGACCTGTGTTTTCAGTTATCGATAGTTATTGATATCGATGCTACCACTATTTTGAACATCTCATACACAAGATTTAATTTTGTTGCGTAGCCCATTAGGCCTAAGCTAAGAAGGACTTTGAACCTAAATAAATTAAGCGTTAAAACTACTTTACAGCAAATTGTTGAACCGTTAATCCCTACCCATTATAAAAGTTTCGCTGGCAATACCTGGGATACTGGGGTACACCAGTACCCTTGGTAGCCTGGTAGGGTTTCAGGGTTAAGGTGAGTTACTAAATCCGTTGTTACTGACATGTCTGGCTCCAAAAATGCTATTGAAAATAGAGCATATATTACTAGAATTCCTCGCATTATGGAAATAATTTTCGGAGCAAGTGTAATTTACGTCCCCTGTGGTGCCTGAGTGTAGGACAAAAGCCCCCTAGGACAAAAGCCCCCTAGGACAAAACCCCCTAGGACAAAATCCCCCTAGGAAAAATAATAATAAGAGTTTTTTAATCATTATTTTTATTCTTTATTATTTACAGTTTATAGTTTATAGTTTAGTTTATGTTTATAGTTTATGTATTTTGGCTCCCGTCATTTTCGTTTAAACTAACGAAAATATCACAATTTAACTTAACCAATCATCAAGGGCGTACAGTTGACCTAACTGGGCATTCAATTAACATAACAGGTTAATATTGGTTATTTCACCTAAATATCTTCTGATCTTTTCAGATTAGATGTGACACCTGACTTGCCCTACCCAGCAATTTGTCCATGAGGTTTTTGTCCTAGGGGGTTTTGTCCGGACCCGGTGGTGCCTAGTGTAGTTTACGTTCCCCTACATTATCCTAGTGTAGTTTGCGTTCCCTAACTTTGTCCGCGTATACCTAATCAAATTTTCTGCCAGTAAAATTTTCAATTCGGCTTTTACGACTATAAACTTCATATACAGTATTTAGCTGATATTATAGTGAGACCAAAGCCTATCTGCATCTAGTCAGCATGTAGATTCATACTTCATACGAAATATTTTGGACAGAAAATTTTCAATTCACGAGATACTTTGATTTTAAATGTAACTTCAGAAATTTCAAACCACGATCCCTTCGGATGTGAAACTCAAAAGTTTGATGGCTCTATTTTATAAATTTAATAACTGATTGGCTTTTCTGAATTTCACCAAAGTGTATGAGAATTTGTAGAAGCGTGAAAAAACCTATGTTAGACTGTAGACCAATATAGCCTACCTTCAGCCTGTTTAATTAATAAGATTTAGGCTACTAGGCTAGAAGTAATGGACCTTTTCCAGTTTGTGTACCGTTTTTCATATAATTTATTTTTGAGAATATTTTTGTTAAAACTAACGAAAATATCACGACTTAACCTAACCAATTATCAAGAGCGTACAGTTGATCTATTAGTAAATAGTAAATACTATTCCAGAAACAAACAATGTTATAATTAATAATAGATCAACTGTACGCCCTTGATAATTGGTTAGGTTAAGTCGTGATATTTTCGTTAGTTTTAACAAAAATATTCTCAAAAATAAATTACATGAAAAACGGTACACAAACTGGAAAAGGTCCGAATTAATTAGCATATGCCTTGTTAATATCCTGATTGAAATCCTATTTCAAAAATATAAATCCTTAGCCTAAGGTAAAATAGCCCTGCTACAAAGCCGCTGTTCATGGGTCAAATTAGCCTAGCCTAAGTTATCAGCTTGTCATGGAAAGGGTTTGGCATCCATAAATCCTCATATTTTGAACCAATGAAAACAAATTAAAGTTGAAAGGATACACTGATTCAATTTAAATTTAGTTTTCAATTTAAATTTAGTGTCAGACATATTTTTAACGCAAAGGACCATATAACCCAGTCACATTCAGACAATTTGGCCTAAGTTTAGGTTGCCTACACGTGCAGTACATCCTTTATTTATTGACATTTGTTGCCATCTTACCTGAATACATTTTGCAACAGGCCAAGGCCTGTGTACGAAAAATATTTTAAAGTAATTGTTTCCTATAATTTAAAATTTATATATAAATTAGCAGTATCAACACGCCTTCTTTAACTGACGGAGCATATTTGAATCATTCGAGTCACCTATGATTACGTAACAAGGTGGGAGGTGTGGAAAAGAGTAAAGTGGGAGGTTTGGTGACTCTGTTATAAAAGC
Source organism: Bathynomus jamesi (assembly GCA_023014485.1). NCBI lineage: Eukaryota > Metazoa > Arthropoda > Malacostraca > Isopoda > Cirolanidae > Bathynomus > Bathynomus jamesi. Next base: position 1,156,626 of record JAJOZX010000237.1, read on the forward strand.
TTTAGAAATTCGAGTTTCTACTCTGTTTCCTGCGAGAGGTGTTGGTGGTCCTTCGTTACATCTTTTACCGGCCACCTTGCGGGTTTAGTAGGCCCCAGGGTTCGGATCCTAAAATCTACAGCGAGAACTTGCTCTCATCTAGGGAAACCTCGCCGAGCACGCCTGATTGGAACCCGGCATATTTTATCCCTATCTGCTCCCGTTTCTTTTCTCCGCCTTCTCTTCTCTCTCATTCCCTCTTCTCCTTTCTTGCATCTTTTCTTTGCATTTCAGATTCTTACACTGTAGAATCTACCCCTAGTGGCAGATATAAACAGTTTTGGCAAGGTTGACTTCTCTTGTATATCAATTGTTTCCCCAACTTGTGATAACCTGGAAACTTAGTCAGTTCAAATGTTGCAATGCACTCGATATGATGAAATAAATACATAAACATTATGAAAACACATTTTTTTCTTTCTAAGTTTTATACTGAAAGTGGAAAATGGTTAAAACTAGTTTAAAATAAGTAAATGTGACATTAAAATATGACTAATCAGAACCAAGGAATCATCTGATATTAATTAAAATAAAACTTTGCTGAAACATGAAACGCGTTGCTGGAATATATTTTTTCTTCTCATTAAAAAAGGTTTATTGTTCTTATTTGAACTAACTTGCGTGTGTCCTTTATTTAATTTTATTTTTATCATTGCACGTTACGTGTATGGTCGCAGAAATGAAAACCGGTTACGGTTTCCAACCCAGAGTTTCGAACAGTTACGAGAGGCAACCAGTGGATTTGTTTTCAGAGCCTTTCTGGTCTCCGGGTTTCACCATCACGTCTTCCAGGCGTCCTTATGGTCTTTGCAGTTCTTGTACAGATATTTTCAAAGCCAGAGTATTCTGATAGAAACCGTTGTTTGATATTTAAGAAATTTTTTAACTGTTGAAAAAATGTACTTAAAAATGGAACGGAAAATTAAATTCTAGCATTGAATTCTTCCATTAAAAAAGCTTTGGTTTTGTAATTAATATTAGATGATTCCTTAAGTTCATTTATTTTATAGTGCCAAATTTACTTTTCTTTATTTTCAAGAACCAATTAATAAAACCTAGAATAGAGAAAACTGCTTTTGAATATTTAGGCATTTCATTTTATGTCCAGTGCATCGCAACACTGGAGTCCCTATTATCACAACCTTGGGAAGCAAGCAATTTAGGAGGGTCAACCTCGAAGAAATTGTTTGTTGATTGGAGGGTTGCTTCGTTTTACGTTCTTCGCCCAAGCAATGGTTTTGAGACGGGCAGTAATGCCACCAACCAGATAAAATAAGTCCCCTTGAAAAGGAGAAATACATTATGTATAGCGGGCTCGTCAGTGTATTGTTTGTATAGGCCGTTGGGGTGGGTAGATTCCATAAGAATCCAAACAGGGGAAGAAGGGAAACGAGAAAGGAGAAGAGGGGAGACAGAGAAGAAAAAACAAAAAAGAAGAGAGAAAAAATGCCCGGGCTCAATCAGGCGTGTTCGGCCAGGTTCCTCTAGATGAGAGCAAGCACTCTTTGTAGATTTATGGGATTTGAACATTGTAAACACATGTCTAATATCAATTTGTGGATTACAGATCTAAAATCTAAAATCAATTTGTGGATTACAAATTGACATTAGATTCACATTCACGATGGATTTTACTATAGGTGTAATTTCTTTAAAAATAAAACTCGATTTTCTTCCCTTCTGCGATCGTCTGTAGTTTATGAATACAAATGTAGTAGATGTACAGTATATTCACTTATATTGGCAGTCCTACTCGCCAACTTCAAATATGGTCAGACGAACACAGAGGGTGCGGTAATTGCATTGGACATCAATTTTTACCTCCATCTTAGTCCAGCGTACACATTCGCTTTGAAGAGTCGGAACATAGGATTTAAAATAACCACATCAGCGATTAATGTCAGTGACTTAAGATTACTGGAAAATATTTTAATATTTGACGATAAAACCTACTTCAAATAACGTTCGTCCATTTACTAACTTAAATATTTTACTGTAAGATTAATTACTGGTTTTAGCTTTTTGATGTCATTAAATTAGTATATAGCAATATTTTACTTTCTTATGCGTTAATACGTGAAGATTTAAAAGCATAAGGTTGACTTTGTTCATCTTGTTTTATAATTTAACCCTGAAGATGACAAAAGTACTGTCGAACTTGGTAAATAAAAGGTGTTTTAGTTTCGACGGATTTTTCTTTTATTAATATTAAGACTATATGCCTCCGAGAGGGAAATATGAGAGTGCTTTTGAAAACAAATATATTTGGCAATAAACTATAAACCAATCAATCTGCGAATTATTGCATTGTCAAAGAAATTTGACAAGTCTTTGAACACCTACACAAATCTTCACAATAAACTGATCAGGATGCGACTAATTCGAACTTATTAATTAAAATATTAACATATCCAGAGCTGTTGAAAGAAGGCAAGCTGGTATGGAAATCATTTCAAATGGTGACAAAGGTTGCATGGCGTGTTTAGTTATCTGTATGCTATATGGTAGAAGTTTTATTATCATACTTATGAAGCTGGCATAATATATATATATATATATATATATATATATATATACATATACATCACTGCAAAAATTAATTTTATCAACACAAAAATAGCCTCCCAAAATATTTCATGTAAGGAAATCCAACTTCTTTCATGACGTGACGGACAGAGCAACGACCAATAGTCTGAATTACGTGCAAGGCACAGTATAATTCTTAATGTCCCTGAGGTATATTACGTGTTAAAATTCTAAACATGCTCCAGAATTGTCCGTAATGAAATAAATTAAAGCATAATATACTTTTTAAGTGTAGGGTGTTTCTTATAACTGGAGAGTAACATGGGAAAATGATGTTAATACATTTTTCAAAAACTTTTGTTCCTTGATTTTGAAAGTTAATGACACTTAAAATTTAACATTGCCACCGGGAAAATACAAAACATTCTTATTTAAACCTTCGATTAAATAAATTTGTCTTCGTGTCAAAGAATTATTTTACGTTAAGCGCATCATTAACTAAAAGTCACGGATCAAATTTTTTCAAAACTCTACTTACATCACTTTTCCTTGCCACCCTCCAATTAAAGAGTAAAGTGGATTTGCGTGTAATATATAGTTTACAGTGACTAGAAATAATCCGATTAAAATTCTCTTTTATAGATTGGACTCCTTCATGACGGCGTGATACTATTTTGAGTTTCTTTGACAATTGTAACTGGGATTTAAAAATTAAAGTGTGATAAATTGTTTGATTTTAGCCTTAGTTATGACAAATAGTAGTAGCTTAAGGTCATTAATTAAATGGTAATCAAAAAATGATAGTTTTTACTGGGTGAAGCTGAGACCATATGTTGAGTGTTGAGCTGACTAGTTTTGACTAGTACAGGAAAGATGCTTGAGGATTAAACCTTTCCTCAACAATAATGGTGTTTGTGGTTACTGAGCCTCCTTTGTAACGGCAAAGGTTACGTGACGGAGGAAACCTACTGCTTTACGTAGGATCCGAACCACGGGTCGCTACATCATCTGAACGCGAATGATGGTCACCCATCCAGTTACTGAACATACCATCGTCGGTTAAACACGCTGGTCTGACAAGAAGAAACGATGTTCCGACGTGGCCACGATGAAACCCAACCTTTCCTTAAAGATTCTTTTTTAATTAAATCTGACAAATTAACCAACTCCAAAACCGTCATTGAACAAATATTTCGAGGCACCGGCCGGCTTTAACTGTTCTATATTTGTCGACCTGATTTATGCTTGTTTTCTGTATGAAAGAAAGAATATATATATATATTTGTGTGGAGGTGTGTGGGTGTGGGTGCGTAAATTTTTCGCGTCATGGGAACGTTTCTGTCAGACTAATTTACTACGCAATATGATTATATGTTTACCCGCTTGGAAATTTTTTACTTTTTTGGCAATTTTTTTTTTATTTAATGAGCTTTTGTCGTGATAAAGCTGCATTGATCATTTCCCAACATTTTATATTTTGTCCATTCTCAGTTCCTGATTCTGCGGATATATATATATATGTATATATATTGCAATTCAGTAACACAAATCAGATACCGAGTGCTTATTAAAAAGTATATGCTTGTTCTGTTTTCATGTAATATAAATGATTGATTTAAATTCAGAAGAGAGAGAGAGAGAGAGAGAGAGAGAGAGAGGGAGAGAAAGAGAGAGAATACATATATAAAAGTAGATTTAGAGGTACGTATATATTCTTCGTATAAGTTTTATTATTATTTTAATCCCGATGTTGATATGAATCTTTTATATAGAATTCGCATTACAGGTTTCCGTTGTAAAAGAAATAAATGTGGTTTAAACCTTCGGAGTTGCAATACAATAAACGTAAACCCAACTTCTGACAAGGATGTACACAAAAATGGGCAGAAAAGCCTTCAAGAATTTCATTACGTCGATCGTGGAAAAGATCAGAGAATTTCCAAAAATTCGAACGTTTTCTCTCTCTCTCTCTCTCATATATATATGTATATATATAATAAAAGATGCATTTAAGATTGCATTCTTTTACATGGTTTTTACTGGTAAAGAAAACTGTAAAACTGTTTATGGCACTCGAACAAAGACACATCCCAAGGTCTTTCCCATTAAAAAATGGAATTGTGCGTTAAATGTGTATAAAAAAAACATACACAAACCATTTCTGAAATAACTGTTCTTTTTCTTCCTCCGTAAAACTTCATTTAAACCTGTAAGTCACAAGCTGGTTCTTTATTTTTCTCTCTATTACTTACAGTAGAATTCCTCTTAAAACGATCGTATTATTTGATTTAAACCTCCGCGGAAAATTTGCATTACAGTTTTCCGACAATTATTTTAATTTTTTCCGATTGGATTGTACTTGTACGTAAAAAACACGGTATTTTTTTTAGTTTTTACACTATCAACGGACTCTATAAAGGTTTATTTAGTGTGCGAATTTCAAGTTTACTGTTTCGTTTTAATTAAATGAGAATTTCGCTTTCAATGATGTTTGTCTTGGGTATAATTGTAAATTTTTATAATGTGGCAGTTTTCTGATACAGTTAGAAATTTTAATTTTCCTTAATAATTTGGTTATTTTTACGTATGAAGTTAATTCACGTTTCCTCTATGGAAGTATTTACTTTGTATCTACAATAAATACGTTGCTCTTTATAGCTAAACCACGTCCTATATCGAAGTCGTAAATTAGCACGCACGAAAACAGTTTCATCTACGTTATATACTATTCGGATATTTACATATTCTATACGCGATTTGGTAATTGCGCGCGTGGACATAAATGTATGTCTCTAAATTCTTTAAAGGGAAAATAAAATTACCGCCTAAAGAAATATCCATTGCTGGAAAGTCAAACTTTTACGTCCCTTATTACCAAAGTTTTAGAATTAGAAAAGTAAAACTTATTAAAGGAAAAAGCAAAAGAATATTCCATAACACTAAAAATGGAAACATAAAGTTTAAAGAAAGTTTAGAAATATATTTTGAAATTAAGAAAATTTTTAGCATTATTTAAAAGAAAATATATTCGTTAGTTTGAGTGGAGCTGCGCCCCGCCATTCCCCCCTTGAGGCGTTAAAATTTTATTTCTTGTATTTATTCTATGGGAATAAATGAATGAAAGATACAAAATACGTACAATGATTAAGATTTCTCCTTTACTCGCTTTATTCTTGTCTTTACGCGTATTATTTTTTCTTCACTTGTTTTATTTTTGTCTTCATTTGTTTCGTTTTTCTAATGTCTATTTGCCATAAATGATGCGGAATAATTTTTTTTTATTTATTTATATTTGCTTATAAATGTTATACCACAAACGAGGGATACTTTTGTCCTGTTAATTATTAAATTTTGTTTACATGAGCAAAAGAGTGAATATAGTAGATGTAACGAGGACGTACACACTCTGGTTTTGGTGATATTTATTACTTTTTCACTATTTGCTTAATCTCAATTAAGGAAACTTAATCACGTTATTGCTCTAACTCTTTTATCTGAAATGAATATAGTTTCGTTTTGTAGCTTGTATGTAGTATCACGTGGTAATACTACATTTATTGGTGGTCATATCGGTATCCGGAAAAATCATCGCCCACAATTCACCTTCCACAATTCATCGCCCACAAATCGTCGCTCAGGATAATTCATCGCCTAAGTATTATCGGGACTACCAAACTGTTTATGTATTTTTGCTCTCGTCATTTTCGTTTAAACTAACGAAAATATCGCACCTTAACCTAACCAATCATCAAGGGCGTACAGTTGACCTAACCGGGCATTCAATTAACCTAACGGGTTAATATTGGTTATTTCACCTAAATATCTTCTGATCTTTTCGTATTAGGCACTCACTATCACATTTCGGGCAAGTTAAGGATGAGAGAATAACGCCGAAATTGATAAAAACATCCAATGCTTTGTCTTCATCTAGTATTATCGGGACTACCTACAAAAAACACATTTTTCGTTTTAAGCGGAAAAAAAAAAAAAACGGAAAATGCCCGGTTAGGTCAACTGAACGCCCTTGATGATTGGTTAGGTTAAGTTGTGATATTTTCGTTAGTTTAAACGAAAATGACAAGAACAAAAATACATAATAAACAGTGTATATATAAAATGTATATATGTATGTTCGGGGAATTGTATGGGCGATGAATTGTGTTGCGGTGAAATGTATGAGCGATGAATTGTGGGCAGTGAATTGTGAGCGGTGAATTGTGGGCGATTAACTTTCCTAGACCCGGTAATATCATGCCAAAGAAGGAGGATATAACTGGCTAGTGTATGTTAGAAGATGTCAACGTCAGTAGAACATCTATTGCCGACTGTGAATATACAGGGTGTCCCGTAAGTCTGGACCCATAGGGAAAAATAATAAAATTACAAAATAGTCCAAAAATTTATTACATAATCTGTTCAAAGTGTCCGCCGTTGTGTCGCACACATAGTTGAAGACGTAATCTCCACTGCGACAGCACTTTCTGAATCACAGTCGCAGAAATTTCTTGACACGCCTCCACAATGCGTGCTTTAAGGTGGAAAATGTTCTGAAGTTTGACCTCGTACACTTTGGCTTTCAAGTGGCCCCACAAATAAAACTCCAGCGGAGTAAGATCATAATAAAAAAATAATAAAAATAATAATAAAAATAATAAAAAAATATATTATAAATAAATTTTTGGACTATTTTGTAATTTTATTATTTTTCCCTATGGGTCCAGACTTACGGGACACCCTGTAGAATGACTGAGCAGTTTAAGAACAAACACAAAACAATAATAGTTAATGTATGACCTGGACTCCCCAAGACATCAGAAAGGATCCTTCGTGCTGCGGAAATGTCAACTGAAAAGATCCCTAATGAGGTATGGAACACAACCAAATATCTACAACAACCATCATAGCATGGGTTATTTTGGTTGAAAGATGTAATTCATTGCTTACATCATAAAAAGGTGGGTAACATCCGGGACCCCTATTTTCCCACATGTAGAAAATAGGGGCGAACTTCGAGATTTTTTTATAGTGACTATGTACGAGTATGAGTTTGGTGGCTTCAGTAGTATAGCCGCAAAAGGGGAGAGTGCAAGAATGTTGCAGGTTATTATGCAATGTTGCAAAGGGGGTTGTTGCAAAGGGGGGAAGGGTGTTGTTGCAAAGGGGAAGGGGGGTTGTTGCAAAGGGGGGTGGGGGGAAACTTGGAGGCGGCGTTATCCCCCAAGAGAAAGGAAGGAGGAGAGAAAGGAGGAGAGGTGTTCACCTGGCAGGAGCCAAGTGCACATTAAGACTTCAGCCGAGTTGGCGTTGTTTTATAGGCTCCTAATCAGCCAGTTGGCGTAAATGGCTTGAGTTGCCAGATACCGCGATACCATTGTATACATTATTATAGACTCCTAATCAGCCAGTTGGCTGTAAATGGTTGTCAGATACCTCTTTTTAGCAGTATTATTGTATACATTATTATTATATACGCCTAATCAGCCAGTTGGCTGTAAATGAGTTGCCAGATAGCGCCATGTATTCCGAAGACAGAGTTGCCAGATACCATTGTATACACTATTATAGACTCCTAATCAGCCAGTTGGCTTAGAAGGCTTAAATATTGCCAGATACCTGTTGTATACATTATTAGAATACCGGTAGTAGAAGGCATAACAATAAACAACATTGCATCATTCTTTTTATTATAAATATATAGAAAATAAATATACATTTGAGGAATATGCGTATAACAGAAATATATACACACAATTATGGATATATATATATAAAATAAAATATACATTTCATATACACTTCAATAGAAATATGTACATAACAGTACAGGAGAAATATACACACACACACAATTATGGTGATATATAAAATAAATATACATTTCATATACACTTCAATAGAAATATGTACATAACAGTACAGGAGAAATATCAAGCAAAATATATATATATATATATATATATATATATATATATATATATATATATAAACACAAATCAATAGAAATATGCGTATAATCGGGGAAATGTCAAGCAAAATATATATACAATTCACTTTTTTTTCAAAATACTAAACTCTGTCTTAATCGAGTTTACAATTACATCATTATTGCTCTGCATTACGCAGTATATGCGGCTTAATAATATTTCACCGCTTAAAGTATAGGGAAACCTGTATTCGATATGAAGGGCTTTCATATCGTTCAGTACTATTTTTGTTCCCACTTTACAACCGGTTGGTAAGTCATCTTTAAACACGTCTAGAATACAATCAAAAGCACGCACAAAGAGTTCATCGTTAGCTACATTATTAAACACAAGTTTATAAGAACGCTTTTCCAATCGAGGGTTTATTTCTACCGACACGAGCTTTTCAATCGGGAACTCACTCAACATAGCGGCAATTGAAATAATCTTCTAAATCGTTACGACAACTGCGCGTTATATAAAGAAATAGTTCTTCAGGGTGAACGGTGTAGGTGAGCTCAGCCTTGTACCGATCAATTGCTTTGTAACAAAGTTCATGGTATTTCAAAGAGTCTAAACTTTTTAAATAAACATCCAGCACTAGACCATTCTCACCAGCCCTACACTCGGTAAACCCATCGAGCAGAGCAGTGTATGCGTATTCAAGTACTGTATCAAAATAAAACATATCCGTAACACGCGCGTCTAATATAGGTTTCAGTTTACGGAATCCGACGATTTCAAACATTCTGTCGAGGATGAAACGGTTTCGCGTAGGAATAAGAGCGTTATTATCAGAAGCATTCTTCCACATCAGCCTTATATCAATGCACGGCCGATCGTTATTTATACACAACGTACATACAACGGCGTATGAGGGTGCGTCACTAATCTGCTCTCTTCTTGTACCTACGTTAGCAGGTATTTTATAACGATCTTCACTCCACTTATCAACTCTCACAAAGATTCTATTCATCTCCTCGATACTTAAATAAACCCGTTTGTTTGTCGGTCTACATTCCGTTTCCAGTACATAGCTAATGGTACCGGAATTACGCCTGAACACGAGCAACGATTTCGTCACGGACACATCGTACGAGGCGTTGAGAATGCTGCTCAAAGGAAGTTCCATCGTATTCGAAGAGCGCACGTCCACTCGGCTCAAGCTCTGAGATAACTATGAGCCGTTTGAGGCACAGGCAGGAATGGCTCGACGGGCGGCTGACTCGATGATACGTGAATGGGCTTGTTCCGCGAGTCGAATTGTTGTACCGGTACAAGAATATCACTACCAGCCTACGCACCAGACATTTTGGATAAGAACTAGAAACATTTTACTAAACATCTCCACACTCAGGCGCACTATTTGAGAGGAACATATGTTCATATTTTTCCTTTCTGCCCATCAAACGATACTCGTCTCTAAACTCTGTTAAAAATTCACGCAGGGCACTAGCCACAACCTCACTACGAACCTCATCATGATATACGTTAATATAGTGATAAAAATACTTAAGATTGTCCATGATCACGAGATTCACATTTCCAGTCGTAGGGTATGAGTAATTGACATGGTGTAGCATGATTTAATACCGCTTGTCACACCACCCATCAGCAAGACTCATTATCCATACCTGCTGCTTCTCTTCTGCACGCGTTGTTTCTTTTACTTCACGGTGTATGTGAGACTTTATAAAGTTTAGCTCTGCAGTATACTTCAGCACATCGTCTGTGCAACGAAAGCCTTCAACGGTCTCACCAGAACATCCGTAGAGTATTTGTACATCTTGGAACTTCGCACAATCCAATGTGTTTTTAAAAGAGGCATAGGAGGGATGAATAGGAAGTTTTTCGGTATCCACCACATCCTGGCACTTTACTGAATACCATTTCGTAAACGTTGTACAAGCAATATTAAAGGTAGCCATTTGAATACACGTCTGATCTGAATACACGTCTGATCTCTCGGGCTTACTGCGGTCGACTGACCACGCAGGGACTCCCAGATAGTAGCATGACTCACGGTCTTACAGTGGGCGGAGCTTAGAACTTTCACCTACACACCACACACACACACACACACACACACACACACAAAGGAGAAAGTGAAACGCTATTTGAAACATGATTTATTTAATAAACGAGATATTCAAGTTATATATATATATATATTTACAAATAGATACGATTATATACAAGACGTGTGAGTTAGAAGCATCATTGGTATCCAAAGGGTACGGTATCATAGGTACCAGGTAACTGGTAACGTTTCCTATAGGTGGTACGGCACACCATCGTACCCCTAAGTTCCTTCACGCCTCCCAGCTTCTGCGCCCGAAAATTGTGGGTGCCTACAATTAGTTGGTGAGGTTGCAAACATACTAGATCCTTCAACGACTCAAAGTTAACAACCTCCCGATTCGCATGGTTGAGCGTAATACCCTTTGCCTTCACGATATATTTCATTTCCTCCCCTACCCTGACCCGTACCCCATAAGTCTTAGGTCCTGTTGAGATAAAAGAGTCGGCGTATGCGTCGTCCCCATACTCATCCTTGATCTCATCAGTGAGCTCGCCGAGGAACTCCCCAATAGCGGGCATGTAATCACCCTCCCTCTCTGCGAATATCACGCTATCTGTATCGGCATACAATACTCTCCGCCCAAGAGAATGCAATAGACCCCAAAGTTTTATACGGGCGTAGGCTGTTGTGAAGCTCGCCACAGGTATGTTTGTAACCCTTGAGGTATCTGTGGCAAATTCAGTGTTGTACTTTATCACGTAAGTATTACCTACATTCACGATCTCCATGACCTCTTTATCGGGGGCATTGGCATAATCCCAGACATCGCTATAACTTTGTGCCAAATGAATGTTCCCTCTGCCGGTATTCTGCGCAAATTTTCCCCATAGACTGTTTAGACACAATTTTGCACTAAAGCGCTTGCCAGGATTCTTTACAATTTGGACACGATCAAGTTGTATACCTTCGCGGTCGCGGTAACGTTGAATATAGGCAGACTTTTCATCTTCGGTATCAACTCCTCGCGGATACCCTGATGCTTCAACCTTATCCTTCAAAAAGCGTTTTATATGGTGTGAAAAGGTTGGGGAGCTTCTGAAACCTCCACACCTCGTGTATCTTCAGTATTCTATAACCATGGCGTACGGCTAGGGCCAGCTCAGGACTTGTATATACGCCTCTGATCTTACGCTGGTGGGGTATATGGTTACATTCGCCGTTCCTCTTCCGCGCACTTCACGCACAGGGGAACATGAGCTTGTCATCGATAACGACAGGTAAGATAGGCATCCATAAACTGCTTGGGGGGAGTACGTCTACGAAATAGAGCCCAAAGTAATGATCATTCAAATTTTTGAAAATTCATTGATGGAGGGTATGCTAGGTCCCACCAGTTTCTCAGGAGCACCCACGGGGTACGGATGGCTCTTCATCACGTATGGGTATAAAGAACAGAAATCGTAGTAATGGAGCTTCACGCCCACCGTAGGTGGAAAGTATAGTCTGAATGGATTTGTACGTCCTCCAAACAAGCTATCACCACATTTGAGAGGGTCCAGCACCATTGAACGCTTGATCGTTTTTATTTCCTCACGGTATACATCGTCTGTCTCCATCCGTGCATCATATTCATGCTCCCACAAGACTTTGTGAGTGAACTGTGATCCTATAAGTTGATCGCGGGTGCGGGTCCTGCAAGACAGTCGGCAGGAGATCTACGTGGATATCTCCGACGATACCGCACTCAGGGCGGGGGCATCCATGCCACCATCATCCATTAAAGGAATACACAGTCTTCACCACCAGTGACACGGTTTTCACTTAACCCATCAACCCAAAAAACACGTCCATTAATCTTAATGGGTACTTCACCCGTGTTGCGGGCGTGCTTTATGTATACACATGTTTGTTGCTGCAGGTGTATGAGCCAGTAAATAGCCTTGTGTCCGTAACTGCGGGGGTTGTTTCGGTGAATAATGGCTAAGGTGTCTTTAGGCATGAAGTTATTCTTGAACACCGTAAAACATAATGATGCGATGGTGGTTGCGACTTGCAGTGGATCGCATTTGAAACGGGCTATGTACATACTTCTAAAGGCCTGGAAACATACTCTAAGCACGCGCACATCATTCACGCAATAACGCTCACATTCATCAGCTATATTATAAGGGTTACTTTCATTAAAACTGTCGTAGTATCGATCAAAGTCTTCACGTTCATCCATGCAGTCAAAATAATGTTTGGGGGGTGGTGGGCCTACGTAGTTTAAAGTCTCGCTGGTGAGGAAAGTGTATGGGAAGTATCCTTTGGAAACTTCAGCTGCTACTCCCATCACCTTGGTAGCTTTGCTAATTTACAAGGTGTGAATAATAAAGTATCTTTAAATTGTACATTGCCTCTTATCTGCATCTGTATTAATTTGTTGCCTCTTTTCAATGGATCACCTGTAAATATCTCAGAGGATTCGTGTTCAAGCAACTCTTATAAAGGAACTGCGTGTCAAACTTTGCCCGTTATGGCGAGATATACACAGTCATTTTTTTTTAACTTGTCGGCTAACTTGACAATATAGGACACAAATAGTTTCACAGGACTATCGCTGACATTCGTTTTAAAAACGTTTGTCCGTTTACCGCATTTGGGGCACTCGTCACATTCGATACCATACACTCATCACAGATGGTCTGGCTCACAAGTAAATGTGGAATTACCTCTTTGGTTTCAGCGTTATATGTATTGTTCTATATCGTACACAGTTATACAAGGTTTTTTTAGGCTTAGCATCTTTCATATAACACACATGCTTTACTCCATCCGCCTTATATTCCTCCTGGCATGTAGGACAGTGAATTACGTCGCACTTGTGCTTAATTTTCCCCAATTATCCATTGTGTGAAACATACCACATTCACAGATTCTCATTTTCCTGCACGTACCAATTGATTTATGGAGATCAAAGCAGCTATTTATTGAAAAATGTGCGTCTACACACATCACAGTCTCTCTTCTCAACTACACGGCTTTCACATTTGGTGCTTTTACACTGCTCACATCCATGTGACATTCTTTACAATGTCTCACTATATCATCCGCAAACTCGAGGCACCCCTTACACAAATCATGATGTCTCCCATATTTCGACTTTGTCATAACTCGCGTAAAGCCCCTTATTACGGATGGGGAATACGTTGTCCCTGACAATCCTAAAATAAGTAGGGGTCTTGTTCGATCTCTCACACAGCTTTAAAACATACACAGTCCGCGGCGATCATCCAAACCAAATACAACTATGCGCACATTCATTTCCGTTCTACCTTTCTCAGCTCTTCAGGACCATATTACAGCCAATTCAGTTCACAGTCTACACTAGTTTACGGCACGCTCAACGATCGTAGGCAGCCAAATTTTTTGAGTCCGTGTATTTTGTACAGTAACTACGTCTAAGAGACTGCTATAAAGCCGCAACACGATCGACGTTATATGCCTTCGGTAAATAGTTGGAGAATTGAAGTTAAGAGTGTACGGTGTGGCACATGACCGCAACACGGAATCACGGTCAATATTTACCGTGAAGTTGTCCATATTGAAGGCTATACTACTTTGTACGGCTTGCATTATACGCCCTAATATATATTCTATCTCGCAGCAACGTCTAAACGGTACCATCCCCAATAATCGTCTACATCACCGTCATCTGACCCGAACCCAAGGACAGACTCGTCCTGACCTCACGCTCGTCGCGATTCTGAAGAGGCAAACTCTATAATATGCTTACACCTGCGTATCCCGCGCCATTCCATTGCTATACATGCTCTATGGTCGACCCTGACTCTATACCGATTTCTAGTCAGCGGGGGTGGGGCTGCGGCGCGCACCAACTCGAACGTAATAACATCCTCAACGAACGGGGGGCGGAATTAGGGGGTATATTAGCGGAAGGTGCTGCTGCTGGGGGCCCTGTTGCGTAGGAGGGTTGGGGATCTATTATTGTAGACTTACAGAACGGGGGGCGAATAAGGGGGTATATGAGGTGCTGCTGCTGGGGAGGTTGTTGCGTAAGAGGTTGAGGGCTGGGGGTCTGCTGCAACAGGTACGTATTTCGGCCGCTTTACCTGATGCGGGTTCTCATACCTCCGCTTTGGACGTGCAACACTGTATCGCTGGTGAGGTCAGGGGAGGAGATCACAACTACACTGTCATCGTCATCCGTAATGATAGGGTGCTCTACCTCATCGTCGGTTCGTGGAGAGAATATAGGATCAGCATTCAAATTTGTAATATTTTGTAAATGACCCACTTAGGAGTGTGACGTGTTAGAAATGGACTCTGTAGAAAATTCAGATCACGAGCCCATCCACATGTATTATATTGGACCTACAGGATGGGTAAAACTGTGTTTTGCTTAAAATCATTAAGAAAGGGCGAGATGTTCTCGAAATTTGTGCATAAAGTTATATGGTGCTATTCGACGTATCAATCAGTGTTCACGAGTACCAAGATGATATTTTGTTCCACAAGGTGTATATGACGTTAATTCGCTAAAGGGAACTGAACACAATCATTGTAATTGACGATGCTCATGTGGAGATGGATAAACGTTTGCCGAGACATTTACAGTATACTCCACCATCTTAACATAAGCGTGTTTCTTCAATCAATCAGAATCTATTTTTTCCAAATAATACATGCGCGATGTGTCGTTAATACGCAATATCTAGTCTTATTCGCGCAACGTAGAGATGTATCACAAATTGGGGTATAGCCAATCAATGTTCCCGAATCAGCGTAAGGAGTTTTTGGAAGTTTATAAAGAAGCTACAAGCATGCGTTACGGATATTGCTTTGCGACTTCATCCACGAACACGTTTAGAGTGCTTCTGCGAACGAATATATTTCCAAACGAGCTGAAACGGTGTATATTCCAGAATGACAAAGAGACTAAGAAATACATGAATTAATAAAAATCTATCATCGACTGCCCCGGGCAATGCAGCAGATGTTTATTAAAAATATCGACGCCGACTTTTTAAAATGCATCTGTGAATCTGTCTTAACGTTATAAATGCAATGTATCAATGAAAACCCATCAGAAGGCTCGCCTACGCCGCTACAAGAACATAATACGTACACTCGCTCGTAAAAGTCAACTGTAGCGAAAAAAAACGAGTTATTTGTGCAAACAGGAGGGTCTTTCTCCCCATCTTATTTCAGTTTTGGGCCCTTTACTGACTAGATTAATATAATGAAGAAAGTGGTAGTGTTCCCCACGAGTGTACGCTTCACTGCAAGAGACACGGATCTAGATCCCCGTAAAAGCAGACTTAAAGAATGGAAAGCGAATTGTTAGCCCTATTAAACAGTGAAAACACCTGATGAGAAAAGAATCTTATACCAGAAGCTCTGCAGAAATTTCTTCACGAGTACGAAATTATAAGATCCCTACGGAGATTCCTGTGGTTATAGGCACAGCACGGGGGCCGATGCGACATAGGATCTGTGTCCGACGATACAGCTGATCACCAAAAAGATTAGCCACACAACATATCGACTGTATTAAAAGTACCCTCCCACTTACATGAGGGTAAAGGCTTAAGTCTTTATAATCTATTGAATAGGATCCAGCCATACATGGACCGATACAGGCGAGATCATTGTGAAGGATCAAAGGTACAGGGATCGAATATCGTAGAACATTGTCCTGATCTGGTGAGAAAGTGGGATGGCCATCACCATCAGCTGGAAGCATATTAAAGCAAGACTACAACAAATAAATGTCCCTAAACGTTGATAGGAATCTGAACAGGTTAAAAGACTTGGAACACGCACGTCTGTGACACAATGAAGGCGCCGTCACCCCCTGCGGTAACACCTTGAAGAGGAGCAAGAGAGGTTAACCACCCTACCCACGTGCCTCTAAATACGCAAATGGCTACGTATTAACTAAACGTTATTATGACATTTCTACCCCATCCTCTACGGCGGCGTAGATAGACTGTACAGAAGTGTTTACGGAGTAGGAAAAAAGATGTTGAAGATTTTTGGGGCAGGACGCTTATACGCTTCATAAGCCTGTGAGAAAAAGGTTTAAAACACCAAGACAACGGCTTCCTCGATTGATTCTATTTGGCAAGCAGATTTAACAGACATGCAAAGATATTCTGTGTATAACGATGGTTACCGCTACATTCTATTCATAATAGACGTATTCTCTAGATATCTGTGGCTAGTTCCTCTGAAAATAAATCACCTGAAACAGTTGCTAAAGCCACCAAAACGCTAATGTTAAAGAAAACAGGGTTCCTGGCTATTTTTGTACAGATATGGGGAAGGAGTTTATAGGCCGTGCTTTTCAGAATATGTTGACAGAGTTTAATATCAGCTATTACCAACACCAATTCTATACATAAGCTTCTTTAGCTGAAGAGATTTCAGCGCACCATAAAGGAACGCATGCACCGTTATTTTACACATAAAAACACATACAGATTTCTAGACATTCTGGAATCATTGCATCATCCTACAACAGCTCACACCATCGCACGATTGGGCAACACCTAACGAAGTTTTAGAAAGGGTACGCCTCCCGAGAAGAGATGGACCACCACCAACCACCACCACACTCTGTGCGCTTCAAAATCAATGATTATGTAAGGCTGTCGCGTTCGGGGAATAAATTCGCAAAGGGTTTTGAGCAAGGATGGACACGCGAGATTTTTAGAGTTAGGGCTGTGAGACCTAAAGGTGTGATAATGATGTAATACATTGAAGATTTGAATGGGGAAGAAATCTCAGGAGGCTTTTACCGCGAGGAATTGCAGAAAGTTGCGTTTAATTTAGAAAAAAATGTGTTTAAAATTGAGAAAATTTTAGGAAGCAAAGTTCAGGAAGGAGAAAAATGTACTGGTGAAATGGCTAGGGTACCCAGAAGCTTCAACACCTATATAAAGCTGATGCAATAATGAAGCTTAAATAGTATGCCACATGGCTCCTAACCATTCTCGTCACACTCCCGTCCTCCTCGTCCCTGTCTGTACACCCTAACAACACGCTAGCCAACTTTGTAACAGAACTCCTGGGCACATTGAATTGGGTCGTGATTCGTATGAGGTGGGGATATGCGAATTCAGCTGGACATCGTCTTTTTAAATATTGAACTAAAGAAACCGTTTTACGATTCTTAGAGACATTGACGAGTGTGAAAAAGCTGGGGTAGCTATTGGATGAAACTATGCGCATCGCTCGGACTAAGATTGCACGGTATTACAGTACAGAAGTAAGACTAGGGCCGGGTCAGTATGGTTCGGCGAGGATGTTGTTGAGAGGCTAAACGTAAGTTTAAGAAACTCAAACCTTACGAATGATTTAGTATATGAAATCGTAAACAACCCTGCACATACACTAATCCTAAAATCAAAGACTAACAGATGTCTTAAGAACATAGAAAGTTCAAATTCTAACCAACGGCCGATATAGCGCAGCCTTCCAAGAGACACATTTCACGAGACACAGTATAACTTGTCCAGATTAATGTATCAATTGAAGATGGAGAATTGGCTGAAAGGTCCCCAGAACATGTGCTATATTTTACAGTAATATAGTGGAGCACCAGTTTGTTGGGGATACCCAGGCACGCCTGCTGCGCATTGCTCACATCCCCCAACCTAGAGGAAGGAGTTTGAGTATTACATATGACAGACCCCATTTGTGAATGTCGCAACTAATTTAATAACCAATATCAAAATATATATAAGAACGATTGGAGGGCGAAAACTTCCCATTCGGTAACGGGAGCTTAACAGTGAAGCTACACTTTCGACGCACTGAGTTATAATGGATAGAAAGCCTTTCACCGTCTATCGAGGGATGCGATACCAGCGCGGTAGTGGACTTGGATCCATTTTTTTTCATCCATACTACGTACGGCTGTTCCTTTGCTGAGAGGGGCGCCAGTTACCTTGGAAGGAAAGCGCTACAATCAGGCCTTAACACTGCAGAGACATATTGGCCGGGCTAAACCTAAAGAAGCTCTAAAAAAACATTTAAAGCGTACACGGAACGAAATCATCAAAGATGCAAAGAGAAAAATGCGTGGTGGCGGGAAGAAGAAGAGGGCTCCCCGGAAGAAGAAGAAGGGGTCACGTGGTATTAAACGTAAAGTCTATCAAAAAGAAATGCTGTAAGCGAATGAAACCTATGGTTGACACTTTTTTGACTGATATAAGCTAAGGATATTGATCTCATGAATCATAGTTTGTTTACCACTTGTCGAGAGAGGAGTCACTATTTCGCCATGGCACGCTTCATCCACCCATGTAGTTCACAATGCTGTAAATCGGAGCTGTCCTTTTTTGAGCTCCCGCCAACCCAAGTTTCTATTGAGCACAGTGACTTTATTACAATTAACCCTTTAAACACAATTAGTTCCCCGAGTGCACCTATAGAATTCGTGATACCCAGCTCAGGTCCTTACTTTTTTGATCCAAGCTGTGTGCACATGTACGCTAAGCTACGTATAGCCCATTCTGATGGAACGGCCTGCGATGACAAATATGCTGTATACCCTGAAACAAACTTTCTGCACGCCATATTCAACCAGTGTGACGTATATTTAAATCAGACCAACATATCGGCAGGCACGGGGTACTATCATCTACGAGCCTATTTGGAAAATGTCCTCAACTTTTCCAAAGAAGCGAAGGCTACCTTTTTAAGTGCGGAGGGATATTATCAAACTAAAGATGAAAATAGTATAAAGGACAAATTTAAAAATTCTAAAAAGAAAATATACGAGTGTTTTGGACGGTTGCACACAGATTTCACTTTCCAGGAGAAGTTGCTTGTGAACGGGGTGGATATGAAAATAAAGCTCACCCGCACGAGTCCTGAGATCTGCTTAAATCTGGATGCGAATCAAGAAGAGGGTGCAAAGTCCGTTGTGGTTCACATTATGGACACATACCTCCGCGTACGGCGAGTGAAATTAAGTTCACCAAAACAACTAGAAATTGAGAAAAATTTACTAAACGCTACAGTGAAATATCCTATTAACAGAGTGCAGATCAAACTATATACGGTTCCTGCAGGGTTGGCATCGAAGCAGATAGAAAACATTGCCCTGGGAAATCTTCCTAAAAGGATATTAATCGGCATGCAGGACCACGCTTCGGTGAATGGAAAATATAAAAAGAGTGCCTTTAAATTCGAGAATTTCGGACTTAAAAATATAACTCTATACGTTAATGGCACTGCTTTGGGTGGAACAATGGGTACGGACTATTCATCAGACGCTGTGTTACCTCTTTGTGCCAGAGCCTATAGTAATCTGACCCATATTGCAGGTGATTGTGATGAGCTTGGTAATGGGGTAACGCAGGAAGAATTCATTGATCAATTTAACCTTTATCCGTTTGACATTACACCTGACTTATCTGCTAGCGTAAATACCCATTTAACACCACAGCAGAGCGGTAACATCTCAGTGCGGCTGGAATTCGCCAAGCCTATAGACGCTCCTATTAGTGTACTAGTATATCTCGAATCGCAAGCCCTAATAGAAGTAGATAGATTTAGAAGCGTTATCACTGACTTTTAAAATGGATGCTAATACACTTCAGAAAGTAATGGAGCGAGTCACACGTTCCAAATTTATCGGCGTGTTTGCGAAGAATGAAACATTGAGTTTGCCAAGTACGCGAGAATGCGGTAGTCTTATTGTGAACACAGACATCATCGGTAATGAAGGGATTCACTGGATCGCTGTCTATTTTAAAAATAGACAGCGCCTGTACTATTTTGATTCACTCGGTACTCAACCCTGGAGTGACCCTATTATTGTAAAATTTCTCGCTCAGTTACATATTCCCGAAGTTGTATGGAACCCATTTCGTATGCAGGGATATTTTACTAATGTTTGCGGAATGTACTGTGTCTCATTTCTCATGCATATGTCAAATGATAAAGAATTTATAAATTTTTTAAATTTATTTGACCCGTGTCACACTCACCGAAACGATGAAATGGTATGCAGACAGATAAAAAACCGTTTTCCAATTGTACGTACTCGTTGTATATTATAATGTTTTTGTTCGTATATTTGTAACGGTATATTCGTTTATTGTACTGATTTCTTTCATTTAATAAATTTATGAAAATTATTGTGTCTTCTTATCCCAAAAAGATCGAAAAACACTTACATTATTTTGTGACATTGTTGACTGATTAGTATACCCTCCCTATTCCCTTCAAAAGATTGTATAACTCGTGTCAAATCCTCATCGGACCTTAAAGGAATAATGAAAACATATACAGAGTATACAGACAGACAGATCCCCATTATGTGAAGATATCTTTGGTTCGAGGAGTGAACGCCATAAAAATTTCGATTTTAGCATAATGGGGAAATAACACTGATTGACATTTTTGGCGAGTATCTATTTGACGAGATACTACAACTCTCCATATATATAAAATTCTAATTATAGACACTTACATTTCTATGGTAGTCCCTTGCGTCGGGTTGTAAGGAGCGTCACTGCAAATATCTTCTACGGTTTGCGTTGAAAATAGTTCGCCACAATCAGTCGCATTGAAAAGACTAATTGTGGTTAATGCTGCAGTATCACGTTCTTCATACAAGTCTGGGGAGACGTACAGGTCCATGGTGGAGGATGTGTGACACTGCTGACTGATCAGTATATCATCCATATTCCCTTCAAAAGATTGTATAACACGTGTCAAATCCTCATCGGACCTTAAAGGAATAATGAAAACATATACAGAGTATACAGACAGACAGATCTCCATTATGTGAAGATATCTTTGGTTCGATTACCAATTTCGATTTTAGCATGATGGGGAAATAACATTGATTGA
Organism: Bathynomus jamesi; assembly: GCA_023014485.1. Lineage (NCBI taxonomy): Eukaryota > Metazoa > Arthropoda > Malacostraca > Isopoda > Cirolanidae > Bathynomus > Bathynomus jamesi. The sequence continues at coordinate 1,178,049 of JAJOZX010000237.1, forward strand.
CATTTTTGACTAGTATCTATTTGACGAAATACTACAACTCTCCGTATATATATAAAATCGAATTATGGACACTTACATTTCTATGGTAGTCCCTTGCGTCGGATTGTAAGGAGCGTCACTGCAAATATCTTCTACGGTTTGCGTCGAAAATAGTTCGCCACAATCAGCCGCATTGAAAAGACTAATTGTGGTTAATGCTGCAGTATCACGTTCTTCATACAAGTCTGGGGAGACGTACAGGTCCATGGTTGAGGAATGATTATTCACTGATGCGAAAATAGCTACTGTTACTCCCAACTGAAAATATCCCCTTTTATATGCACATTCGCCAAGCTCCGCCCAAAAGACCAGATGTTCGTAGTGATTGGCTGCCGATGTAGCTGGGTGGAGCTATGACGTGTACCAATCCGCTATAACGAGACCGGACGAGTAACATATATATAAAATCGAATTATAGGCACTTACATTTCTATGGTAGTCCCTTATATTATATTTTTTACTTACAAATTATTAGTATTGTTTGTTAACATAATTGTTAACTTATTTTATAATAAAGAAATTATATCCTAATTATATTTTAAAAAGAACATTCGGTTTCAACGTTAAGCTGTGGTCTAAGGCGGCGTGGCATGAATAAATACTAAAATAAAATTAAATGTTAAAAATCTTTATTCATACGTTATTAAAAGTTAAAAATCTTTATTAATAAAACAGGATAGAAGCATATGAAAGTCAAGGTAAACTATAGTTGCAAATTATAGTTAGGTTATACGATGTTTTTCGGGCATACTACTGCCTCGGGTTAAATGATCCTGTTATTTTAAATCACGTATTTGAAAGAGTTAATCATTATTGCTACATAGAAAAAATCGTGCATTACGATGTTTTTCGGGTATACTACTGCCTCGGGTCAAATGGTCCTGTTATTTTAAATCACGTATTTGAAAGAGTTAATTATTATTGCTACATAGAAAAAATCGTGCATTACGATGTTTTTCGGGTATACTACTGCCTCGGGTCAAATGGTCCTGTTATTTTAAATCACGTATTTAACGACACATCGCGCTCATTTCCATTGCTATATATGGCTCTAGGATCGGCCCCGACGAGATGTATTTCGTAGGTTAGGTTAGGTCTCTTACATATAAAAGTCCATGTGGTAGAGTAAGCAACGAATCCCATCGACGAGATGTATTTCTGAACCCATGTTAAACTGGAGGTCTAATTTACGAGCGAGTGCACGTTCTTGCACCGCCGTAGGCGAGAAAGAGTTAATTAGTATTGCTACATAGAAAATCGTGCATTATGATGTTTTTTTCGATTATTATTTATTGAACAAAACTCTCGCTCTCTTTCTATATATATATATATATATATATATATAGAAAGAGTGGTCTGGAAGGAAGTTTACCAATGATTAAATTCTCTTTGCGAGTGACCCGTTGCCCGCGTCGGGCTAACCTTTGGTTAGCTTCCGCCCGAATTGTTCATTCTGACGAAGGTCAAGCTTTTCACTCCACCTTAGACCTACAGTTTAACGTGGATTCCGAACCACGACCCATCAGCAGCCCAGCGTCTTGACCACTAGGCCTCCTAGGGTACCCATTTATCTACCAACCACTTTCTTTTATTATGTGGAAGGATGAACAGCTGGGCTTTGCTGCGCGCCGGCTGCCGTCGGGTATCGAACCCGGGTCCGATGGATTCGTAATCAGCGACGCTAACCACTACACCACCGAGGCGCCATATATATATATATATATATATATATATATATATATGTAACGAATTATTTATTGGGTAACTTTTGGAAATTGCCAAAACGTAGTGTAAAATGAGGGAGGCTGAGGGTCGAGGATATAAAGAAATATAACCGAATTATATTTTAAAAAAGCATCTCATCATTATATTTCTATATGACACCATACAAAATACGCGTAAATATTTGTAGAAGTAATAACAATGATAAAATTAATATCTGGAGTCTGTGGTGGTTTCTGCTCGAACAGCTTAAACCATCGACCCGAAAAAGGTCTCTAGGGACACGATTCGAACGAAAAAGGTCTCTAGGGACACGATTCGAACTGATTTAGTTTCTGCCTTTCATCGTGTGTGTGTGTGTGTGTGTGTGTGTGTGTGTGTGTGCATGAGTTGTTTATTATATATATATATATATATATATATATATATATATATATATCAAGAGTGGTCTGGAAGGAGATGTTTCATAATTTTCTTTTCCCACTGTTATTCGTGACTTAAATATTTATAATAAAAATCAAGTGTCTAAAAAGTTATTTAATAAGCAGAAATAAGATGTTTAAAAGAACAGATATTCTCCGACCCCGCTATAGTGGCTTGGGCAATTCCAAATGAATAATTTCTTTATTTTTCATCATTTTTTCATTTTTTCGTCGCAGGAATGAGGCTATATGTTTCATAAGTTTTCATCTCGTTTGGTGGAATTGTATCGTAAATTATTTAAATGAAGTTTCATAATTATTTAATAAATTAATTGGTTTTACTGTTATTTAGGAAAATTTATATTGGGAGCAAACGTTACAATAATAAGCTTATGTCGATATAGTTACCCATAAAAGTTTTAATTCGGTGATGCTCTCATAATTCGTTGGGTAACCCTTATAAAAATTCGTTTTCTGTCTAACGAAATAGGGTAACTTTGTTAATTCTATTAAAGCGTAATGAAAGAGGCGCTTGTGTTATTTTATACGGTTGAATCTTCAGACTGAATAACCATATAAATATATATTGTGGTATTTTATATGGTTCATTAGTTTATTATATATACAAGTACATTTGGAATAACAGCCGTCATATATGTGTTACACGATTAATGGGACACATGGCGCTATCTGGCAACTGAATACCTTGCGCTATCTGGCAACTCAGCCAGAATAGAGGATTATAAAAGATCGCGAAGCTGGTGAAGAACCATTCCCCCTCGGCTCCAGCCGAGTAAGGAGCTCTGCTCCTTCCATTTCTGGCCCTTTGGTAAACCCCTTAGTGGCCTCTTAGGTTAGGGAAACGAAAATAAATTGGGGGAGAACTCCACTCTGTCCTTCAGGTGTCTCTCTCCCTCCTTCAGGTGTCTCTCTCTCTCTCTCTCTCTCTCCTGCATGTATCTTCCTCCTTCAGGTGTCTCTCTCTCTCTCTCTCTCTCTCCTGCATGTTTGCCTCCAGCATGTGTACTGCATGTGTACATCCAGCATGTGTACTCCTGCATGTGTACCTATCCTCTCTCCTTCAGGCGTCTCTCCCTCCTACAGGCATCTCTCTCTTCTTCAGCTCTCTCTCCTTCAGCTGTCTCTCTCTCTCTCTCTCCTTCAGGCGTCTCTCTCACCTTGGCTCAGCCAACTGGCTGATTCTGGCTGATTAGGAGCCTATAAAACAACCCCAACTCGGCTGAAGTCTTAATGTGCACTTGGCTCCTGCCAGGTGAACACCTCTCCTCCTTTCTCTCCTCCTCCTCCTTTCTCTTGGGGGATAACGCCGCCTCCAAGTTTTCCCCCACCCCCCTTTGCAATAATCCCCCCTTTGCAACAACCCCCACCCCCCTTTGCAACATTACATAATAACCTGCAACATTCCTGCACTCTCCCCTTTTGCGGCTATACTACTGCTTCCTCTTGATCAGAGGTTTTCAATGAAGAGCCTGCAGGTCACCGTAAAAGATGTGAAGTGCTTATCGTGGTTCAGAGTGCAGTTTAGGCCAAATGAAGGCTCAAGCTGATAACTAGTGCCTTGTTTTGCAAGAGGACCTCCTTCCTGTTTATGACAATGGTCAAATGTTCAGATACGGAAGGTTTTAATGGAGAACGGTGCTCCACTTCACACTTCCCGCACAATTCAGAACTTGCATAGACCCAATGAAATATATATGGATATCCTTAACCGATTTCTCGAGAAAGAATCATTGTAAACCAACTTCAGGAGATTTTTATCAAAATTTTTACCACAGGAATAGAGTGCAAGTCAATATTGCAGACTTTTGAAAACTGTGCCATATTTTTGTTTTCCATAAGGTGATAAAGCAAGACAATACTCTATACCAGCCATGCTCTGTGTTTTATAAACCCAAAACTAGCTAAATGAGGCTTCTTACAAACTGAATTTCAATTTGTTTCTGTTATGTTCGCATATGTGCAACATATAAAATTATATAAAAAATGCTACAAAGTCATAATGTATATATCCAAGTATCTAACGGCATATCGAACTTTCTCCTTGCGTATACTGATGTTGTTGTTTTTTTAACAAAATGCAGACGTATTGCTTTCTCCTTTTGATGTATTTGGTTCCTCCCGAAGAAAAGCCTGAAGCCGAAAGTGAACCGTTAAAACTTTTCAGCTAATCTTCCAGAATGAAGAATCCCACATTTAGAGAGAAAAATTTAACTTTTACACGAAAACAGATTTATTTATATGCTGGAAACCCGTTGTTGGTTCAGTTATTATATTTATGTCTAATATTGCATGATACATTTTCCTGCTAAAATTTTAATTAATATAAATATCTATGAACATTTTATCTGCCGAACTTAAGTGGTGAAAATTATTCCGTTCTGTATAAACGCTCTAAATACTCTAAATACTCTAAATTCGCCTAATAAATTCAACCCTTTCTATAACTTACACGAACCAGCTTAGAAAGCTGATATTACTTTTGAAAAAAAAAAATTTTTTGGTATCCTAATAAAGTTATGTATCGGAAAATTTACAATATTAAAACATTATATTTTATTTTTATTCTTCCAGCGAAGGTTTCCAAATGATATATCCAAAGTCTCGTGGTTTTCCTTCCAGCTAAAGAAAAAATAAATAAAAAAACCTCTGTAGAAAATAGGGCGAGGATCGAGTTCTTTTTTCCGGATGGTTTTCCGGCCACGGAGCTTTCTTTTTGAAGTTTATAATCTAAACTTTGCAGGAGCACGATGGTTCCCTACAACAGTACCATTTATTCAGAATAAAACTGCCTTTTCCCTTTCGCCTAAAGAGTAAAAGTAGATTCTGGTTTTTGTTTATATTAATATGAACCGGTATTTGGAACATCTAAGACCGCCTCAAATTATCATTTGACTGAGTATTTCCTGAATATTTTCTGAACTGTTTTCTTTCCTTGGGTTTTTCCATGATATTGATTATTATATTAGGCCTCTCTCGCGTTTTCTCCTCTTAAATAGCTTTGATTGCTTTGTTTTTATGTTTAAAAGTTTTTTGATGTTCCATTTAAGATTATTATCTGAACATTTTCTGTTAGTAGTTCACATCTGCATTTGTAGCACAGTTACACAGTTAAGTGACAAAGAGTAGTAAGGCCCACAAAATCCATTTGAGGTTACCTTACTCTCTTCTTTGGAAGCAGGATTCGATCTCCTCTTTCGAATTTGTTTCTGATTTAATCTGGGAGTTTGAATACGCAAAATCACTGCTCTTTCATTTCTTTCGGTAATCAATTTATTAAAAATATTCCTGCAGCATTTCACTTCCTGTGAACAGTCCAACATTACTGGCAGTGTTATTTTCACATTGTCACTTACATGGATCGATGTTATACGCGATTCTAAAATTTAATCATATATATATTTTTAATATTTTTATTTTCACTTGCAGTAACGTGATTTACCATGTAAAAGACAGCAACATTTTCAATTGTTTTCATTTCATTCCCGCTTTTGCTCGTGTCTATATGCTCATTCTTTGCTATTTATGAAATGGAGAACGCGTGTAAATAGCATTTGGTTATGATGCTTTTATTACTTTATTGGTGTCATTTAGAGCAGTGATTCCCAGAGTAGGTTCGGCGGTAAACTTTGTGGGGTCCTTGTAAAGATGCAAAAATGGAAAATGGTCGGAGTTGCCAACCTAGGATTTCCGAATAATCAAAAGGAAGACCCGTGGATTTGTCTCCGGTTTTCATCTAGTGCGTTTTCCAGTCTTGGTTGCTATTTTTTTGGCAGTTCTTTTACAATTACTTTTAGAACCAGGATGATGAGCTTTAGTAATTCACTGGCCAACAAAATGAAACTTTTTTTTCTCATCACAAACATGATCACACTTTTCTTAATGCATTTTTCGCGCTGATTCCGAATCTGGTTTTATTTGTTTTCTAGCACGTACAGTTATATAGATACACTGGTTTTGATATTTTTAAGTTTTTGATATTGCTATAAGAAAATTTATGGATGTATAGATCACACTTAGGAATGCTAAACAACAAATACATACATTATTTTATTAAAAGCGCTGTGAGTGTGATTTCCTTTTGTAAATTTGGCCTGGATTGTCACGATACAGCATCCAACAATGGTCCGCCATCATGCTTTCATTCCAATATCCTTGGTAGCGCTTCTCCATCATCTGAATATCTTGATGGAAGCGCTCTCCTTGCTCGTCACTCACTGCACCAAGGTTTTCAGGAAAGAATCTAAGTGGGAATGCAGGAAGTGAATTTTTAACGACATTCGACACTCCATTTCTTTGAAGGCATCAAGGAGGTTCTTGACTCCATCCTTATACGCAGGTGACTTGTTGCTTCCAAGAAAGTTTTCACATATCCATTTGAACGCCAGCCAAGCCTTCAATTCCAGCGGACTTATGACTTTTTCAAATTCAGTGTCATTCGAAACCTCCCTTATTTGTGGCCCAACAAAAATTCCTTCCTTCAATTTTGCTGCAGTAACCTTCGGAAATTTCCTTGAAAGGTATTGGAACCCTTCAGAATTGACTTTACCCATTGCTTTAACAAAATTCTTCATTAAACCAAGTTTAATGTGAAGAGGTGGCGGATAGATCTTTTGGGGATCCACTAAAGGGACAGACTGGACATTGCTTATCCCTGGGACATATGTATACCTAAGTGGCCAGTCACTTTTGGTGTAATGTTCTATAGTGGCGCGACTGTCCCACAGGCAAAGGAAACGACAAAATTTTGTGAATCCTGACTGCATACCCATAAGCATTCCTATAACTTTTAGATCTCCACAAACATTCCATTGATGACTGTCGTATTTGATTGCCTTAAGTAGTATATCCATATTGTCATATGTCTCTTTTAGATGGACGGAATGGGCAATGGGGGTGGATGGCATTATATTACCATTATGCAAAAGAACTGCTTTCAGGCTTCTCTGCGACGAATCAATAAAGAGGCGCCACTCAGATGCCACATACGTCTGAGATATGGCTGTAAATAGTCCATTGATGTCATGGCAATAACAGAGAGGACCGTCTACTGAAAAGAATGCTGTTAATTCAAAATTCCGCTTTCGGTAGTAACTAATACGAACATTGTTCTCAAGTAAATTGTTCTCCTTTAGTCTTGAGGCGAGAAGCTCTGATTTCTCTTTAGACAGCGATAAGTCTCTAACAAGATCATTCAACTGTCCTTGGGTTAACTTTTTAGGCTCTAAATGTCTACCTTCAAAAGTGTACTCTGGTTCTGTAGATGGTCCGGAAACGCCAGTTGCACCTTCATCACTTTCCATGTCATCTATGATAGAATCTAGCCTATCACTTGGGGGAATTGGAGTGGGCAATGTTTCATCATGTTTTACTGGTCTACGTGCTGAATCCAAGTTTGGATATACAATCTGGTGTTTGTTCTTGGCAGAAAACCCCATTAAGTTCACACTACAAAAATAACAGTCTTCATGATGATCTCTCGGCTCCCTCCATATCATGGGTATGGCAAATGGCATTGAAGCTTTCTTTTTGTTAAGTCAATCACGTAATCCATTTGAACAGCCAGAACAGATTTGATGTGGCGCCCATGGTTTATCTTGGTCACCTAGATGGCAACCAAAGTATAGCTTGTATATTTTTTAATGTCGGTTGTAATACTTCGTCGCTGTGTTTTAGTTGTCAACTGGCCGCATACGAAACAGAACTTGTCCGGGTCATTCTTACATTGTCGAGGCATGTTGACTGACCTGAGCAAACAATAAATTTTAAAAAAATGTACACCAACTTGACACAACAAGTTCTTGGACTGGACTGATCTTTTGACACACAAAGCACGGCGTTGTTGCCTGAATCACAATGCTGCTAGACGTAAAAGCTCACACCTGAAATACATAAGATGTATAATTAAGATAATTGAAATAAATAAGATGAATAAACTAAAAAAGCACAATAAAATAAACACAATCAAATGTTGAAATATTAGTATTTTGCCTATTTAAAATGGTTAAATGTGTGTAGTTATATATATGCCTTCATCTTGAAAACTATACGTGCTAGAAAATATCTGAATGCAGTTTTGGAATCAGCGTGAAAAATGCTATCCAGCCACCACAAATTCTACTCTGATGAAAAATCTTTGTTGACCAGTGTTATTTAAAACTTCTGGGGCTGGGATTTTCTTGAATACCCCTGTTGGAGTCCAATCTGGAATGACATCTACAGTAGTGACCCAGAAGAGTACATACAAATTTTTCAGCCTACTCTTAAACCTGGTAAGTACTGGACCATGCTTAACTTTAGGATAGCTTCAATATAAGACACTTTTTAGAGTAATTAACGATTAGTGTAATTTTAATTATCGATTAATCAGAGTAGATAGAACAAGAAAACAACATTCTGCAATTCATTTCTTGCGTTTGCCAAATCCTGTTTGCCTTCTTTGCCTGCTCTCTCTCTCTCTCTCTCTCTCCTCTCTCTCTCTCTCTCTCTCAGTATCTTTTTCACGAGCCAGATTTATGTAATATTGATTCACAGCACAGCATGCTTTGAAAAATTTTGGAACGTGAATAAGTATGTTTTCTAGCAGACATGCTGTATATATTGACAGAAGCGTGCTTGAAAGTTATCTTGCGGCAAAGAGTAAAATTTTTGTTTATATATTCAGGTAGTATGTAATGGCATTTGTTTATAACGATTCTTCAAAAGAGTTTCCAAGGTGTAAATCTTCTGCTAAAGTGTTTGCTGTTGCGTTTCTGGCGTTTATATTAGTATTTTTATTTACTGATGTCTTACTGGAATGGGTGATTTCATATGTAATCTTGTTTTGCTCTTTCTCTCTTAAGTTTTTCAGTTCTTAATAAAAAGTTTACAAAATTTGGATATTCTTCCGTAAATAATTTGGTATGTTTGTCAGTATTTCAAATCTAAAGAAAAGTGCCAGTTTTACTTGATGGAATTTACAATTCCCACCAGATATTCAAGACATTCCTAATACTTTCCTTCAGGAAAGCTGCGCTTCAGTAGGGAGTGACCATGACTTGTAAACCACGGATCAGTTGACCGCACAAAAAGATTGAACGAAAGGAATGTGCCAACGTCTTTATGACAGCAAATTACGCAATGGCCGTAGTACATTAGGTGAGATAATTAGCACGTGCAAACTTCTTCACAGAATTCATTTTGAATATTGACTAAAGTAAAAAACTATTGCACGTGTGAAATTTTGTTTTAGTTCACCCTGTGTACAACTGCATACTATATATAACAGCATTACCCGCTACAAATTTTAGAAAATAATTACGATTTTTTAAAATAAAATGAACTGCTCATTATTCCCAAATCATCCTAAGTACAGTAATTAAATGATTCAATCAATTTTACTTTCATCACAAATTAGATGTTCGCATGTTAACTTCTGTCTTAATTTCTCTCCATCGAATTCAAATGAAAACTGACCAAATTTTTATGCAAAATTCTTGAGGTAAAATTAACTTTTACGATGAAAATATATAGTTTTATCTTAAATGTTAGCCGAGTTTTCAGACTTCATAGTTGTTAGGTCCGTAAGATACCGGTATTAATCTTAATTACAGGAATTTGGGCTAATTTTATGAAGCAAAATACTTATTCTTCGTAATTGTATTTGGATTACGGTCTTAATCAACTGAATTTTGCATAAGTAAAGTGCAGTTATTAAAAGGAATAAAAATGTAGTTACAGTAAACTACGCTATACGGTCACGAGTTTCACTGCCAAAATGAATAATGCGTGTATTTGCGCATACACGCAGACACACACACACACACACACACACACACACACACACACATCCAATGACATGCGAAAATATAATGTACTTTCCCACTGGTTTTACACACTTCGGCACCACATGCGGTTGTTATCTACTTTTATATTTCTTGTGTGCAACGATATACATCTTTACACACACCCTTTCATTTCTGACACACCAAGACGTACGTACATTCACACTTATCCTCGCAGTTTCACATCCATGAACGCATCCACTCACTGGCGAGATAATAAGTTTTGATAACGGTTGAGCCTTTTCAGAAATAAATTTCTCCTTGCAATTTGGGAGCAATTTCCTTGCTTCAAATGAAGAAAATTAAAATTTTTTTTCAAAAGCATTTTTAAAAGCCAAAAATCTTGGCCAATGAATGTGAAGGAGATTTTTGGGGGAATTTATACTTGTGCGTACAAATCCTGTAAACGTTATGCGTGTGTATGTGTGTGTATGTGTGTGTGTGTGTGTGTGTGTGTGTGTGCGCGTTTGTTTCATGTCATTTTTTTTTATAGTCCTTTTAACCGTCCGATAGCATATTCAATGGCTCTATTTCCGCGATACTTTATTTCCTTTTAATAAGTGAAGAGCCACGTTGTGGCCATTGTCGTAACACCGCTTCCCGTCCATGAACGAAGTCAAACGCCATTGGGTTTGAGAATAGTTGGATTGGGGGGGGGGGGTCGTCCTCTGTCTCCAGATAATGTAATGACCCATGGTCAGATCCCACTCAAAACCGTAAATCCCCTCCGTCATATGACCTTAGATGTTGTCATGGAGGTTTAATAACCTCGTCAAACACCAATTAATAACTGAAGAAAATGCAAAAACATTCGATTAAGCAAGTTCAAACTTATTTTAAAATTATTATATACACTCTTATATATATATATATATATATAGATATATATATATATGTGTGTGTGTGTGTGTGTATTTGCTGTTCATTTCGCACTGTACCAACCGGATTGACATGACCACAACATTGACACTCTAAAAAGCTAATTTAGCCTAATCTAGTGTAACCTAACCTATGCTAACCTAACCCAACTTAACTAATCCACAATATACTTGTCAATAGAATGTCAAGTCGGTCGGATATCTTAATCTCGGTTCACTTTCTATAATACGAAAAAATTTTTTAAAGAATTATTTATTATAGAAACTTCGTTTGGAGAATTTTTTCGTATCTCAGTACTAATTGCAATAACATTATTTGATACCTTTCATATAAGTATATATAATATATATATATATATATATATATACACAGGGTGTCCCAAAAGTCTCCATACATAGGGAAAATTAGCACTTTTTAGCAAAATGTAACTTTATTTACAAAACATTCTCTACATGATTGCCATTTCTTTGTAAACACACACGGATGCGTCTCTCCCACTCATGGTGAACTCGTGTTAACACATTTAGTGTTATGGACGTAATTGCACTTCGAATGCGTTCCTTTAGGCGATCCATGTTCTGTATCTTTTCCTGTACATTACGTCCATAACACCAAATGTGTTAACACGAGTTCACCATGAGTGGGAGAGACGCATCCGTGTGTGTTTACAAAGAAATGGCAATCATGTAGAGAATGTTTTGTAAATAAAGTTACATTTTGCTAAAAAGTGCTAATTTTCCCTATGTATGGAGACTTTTGGGACACCCTGTATGTATATATATATATATATGTACAGGGTGAGCGGAAAGTAGCTCCCTAATTTAAATTACATATAAATTATGTATAAATTGTGATTGTATTGTTATATTGTTATGGTGTGTTCTCTAAAGTGGTACAATTGTAACGGTAATCTTTTTTTCTCTAAAGTGTTCTCTTTGTGTTCTCTAAAGTGGTACAATTGTAACGTTCATTTTTTTTTTCATTTCAGATTGAAGGGTAACATGGCTGAGCGTTTAACACTTTAGGAGCGTGCCCAGTTGGCGGCACGGTACGAAGTTTGGCAATCTGTCGTTCGAGTTCAAAGATGGTGGCTGGCCATTCACGGACCACGTGCCCAAGTGGACCCGAAAACAATCAAGAACTGCCACTCGAAGCTCATGACCACGGGGTCTGTGGCAGATGTTCGAAGATGTGATCGCCCTTCGACATCCAGGGCCCAGGAGACGGTGCAGGCAGTTCAGGAAATGTTCGCACGGAGTCCACGAAAGTCAACTCGCCAGGCAGCTCTGGAAAGTGGACTCTCCCGCTACTCAGTGCGAACTGTGCTGAAGAAGGAGCTGAACTGGCGTGCGTGGAAGCCGCATTACTGCCAATCTCTCTCGGACGAGGACTGCGACATTCGCATGGAGTTCGGGGAAATCATGCTGGCTTGGCATGAAGACTGGCCCCATCTCTTCCGCAACATCCTCTGGAGCGACGAGGCGGTGTTCCACGTCGGAGGCTTTGTCAACCGCCACAATTGCCACTACTGGGCAGGAGAGGATCCCATGGTTACCGCTGAAAAACGGCAGAATCGGTTCAGTGTAACGGTGTGGTGTGGTATGACCTCAGATCAGGTTGTGGGCCCGTTCCTTCTGCACAACACCATGAATGCTGAGCGGTACCTTGCTATGTTGCGAAACGAGGTCTGGCCGGTTGTCAGCACATGGGAGAACATCGACGATCTGATATTTATGCAAGATGGCGCCCCTCCGCACTTCGCTCTTGTTGTCCGTGAGTGGCTGGATGCCCACTTCCCTGGGCGTTGGATGGGTCGTCGTGGTCCACATCAATGGCCAGCCATGAGCCCCGACTTGACACCGTGCGACTTCTTTCTTTGGGGGTGGGTAAAGGAAGAAGTCTACCGCACCAAACCGAGGACATTGGAAGAACTGGAGGACCGAATTAGGGAAGTCATGTCCTCCATCCCGCCGGAGTTCCTGCTAAAGTCAGTGGACGCCATTCCTGGGCGGCTCCAGAAGCTGGTGGAAAGAGTTGGAGCCCACATTGAATTTTAGAGAAAACCTACCATGTATGCCTACCTTTTCATATTATTTCTTCTGAAATAAATGGATAATATACGTATTTTTTTACTAATCCAAAATAGGGAGCTACTTTCCGTCCACCCTGTATATGTGTAAACTCTGGCACGTTTCGTTTGCGTACACGTCATTTAAATATTTCTCCATTACTCCTGAGATTAGTTGTGCTTAATCCTATATTTTATAAAAGTATAAATCACGAGGGGTTGTTCGATATGAGCCTTAAATAACCGATATTTTACTTCACTTACAAAAAAGTACCTCCTAAAAAGCCATCGAAATTATAGCCCAAATTGTAGCCAGTCGATAGCAAATGGCTACTTTTGGAAAATTTCTCTTTTATGTTTGATTCACAGAAATAACAGTGGAAATAAAGAAATGAAAATAGAGTATAATGAAAGTGAAATTTTTTATATATATATATTATTCATTCATTGAGATGAACCGTTACTCACGTACACACACACACACACACACACACACACACACACACACACACACATATATATATATATATATGCGTTAGGAAACGTTTGTTACATAATATGTAATTGGGTTTTGCATGGGCTCTTAGCTTCTCTGTAAATCGTTCGAGGCGTACCATTTCGTTCCATAATTGAGTAACTTTCGGAATTAGGCTCAGCTGCTGCTACTTTGAGTAGCCGTTTTCCGGGTCGCCGATCGATTAACGTCGAAAACAAGTTAATTCATTGGATAAGAAATAAATAAAATATTGTTCATTAAAATGTTAACTCAAGTAATAGATTTCGGAATTTTTTTTTTCGGTTCTGTTGAAAGGAAATAGTTACGATCGCTCGGTCTACTCTATTGAATTTGGTATTGAGGAATAGTACTTATTGTCGATAAAATGTTATGATATGATATATGTATAGATAGATTAAGATTTTCCTTTAGCTAAAAGCGGAAGGTTATTAACAGAATTAATCTATGGAAGGTGACACTACTGTTATATATAAGTCTGATTCAATGACTGAAATTAGTATCAGATTTCTTTTCAGGTCTAACTAATTCTAGTAAATAACAGAGAATAACCTGTCTCTATATAGGAATTAATTAAAGTTTACATACACTTTAATTGAAATTCTGTTCACCTGAACAAGCTTACCAGCTTACAAGCTTACAAAGCCGAAGTTAAATAGCCTTCGTGGAAGTACTTGATAGTCCAAGACTCCGATTAAGTGGAACTTAACGTCCTATTTGCTGGAATTCGATTTAAATGCCTTCATGATAAAACAACAGATCATTTTAAAAGGTTCATAATAATATAACGTTCAATTAATTATTTGAAATCACAGTGTATATTAATCTTATATTAATATAGGAATAATAATAATAATAATATAATAATAACAATATACTAGGGGCATTCAATATATTTTGCCCGACCCTTTATTCTTAGCTAAATAATAGGTCATGGGGCTGAAATGTTTTTTGGGCCGAAGTTTGAACTTTCTGCTCTTCACATAACCGGATTTTTCCAGTTTGAACCTCCCCTCCTTGTATAAAACCGCTTTTAAACGTCCTTGTATAAAACCGATGGTTAACGTAGCTTCGAAAATGGCGTCTGACAGTGATGTGCGTTGTAACAGAGAGCTGTTATCGAGTTCTTAACCGCAGAGAAGGAAACAGTTGGAAATATTCACAAACGTCTACAAAACGTTTACGGAGATGCTGTTGTTGATCAAAACACAGTTGTGAGATTATCGGAGAGAGAGCCGGCCTCGATGATGAACCACGCAGCGGTCGCCCGGTATCGGCTGTGACATCTCACACTGTGCAACGTGCTAACAGCATCATTCGATCAAATCGGCGCGTCACATACAAGGAGCTATCACTGGAGCTAGGAATTAGCGAAGGAAGTGTGAATACGATAATTCAGCAACTGGGATACTTAAAAGTATGTTCACGGATTATTCCTTGAGAACTGACTGAAGATCACAAAGCCCAAAGTAAAGAAATTGCTTCTGAGTCGTTGGTTCGATACGAGACAGAAAGGGATGACTTCCTTTCACGAATTGTAACTGGGGATGAGACTTTGGTACACCACTTTGAACCTGAAACAAAACGCCAATCCATGGAGTGGCGTCACGCAGACTCCCCACGCAAGAAGAGTTCAAAATGGCTCCCTCTGCAGGAAAGGTTATGGCCACCATCTTCTGGGACATGAAAGGGGTGATTCTGATGGACATTATGAAGAAAGGACAAACAATCAACTCAGAGGCATATATTGCTACCCTACAGAGACTCCAGAGATGCATAAAGCGAGTTCGACCGGAGAGAAAACTGGAAGACGTCTTTCTTTTGCAAGATAACTCAAGCCCACACAACAGACTGTGTTACCCCACCCTCGATACACCCAGATCTGGCACCTTCAGAGTTCCATTTGTTTGAGCCAATAAAGGATGCTATTCGTGGAAGAAAGTTTCAGAGTGACGATGAAGTTGTTGAGGAGGTTAAGAGGTGGCTCCAACGGAATAAAGGTCCTTGTTTCGAGGTGGAGGAAAGCCGTAGAAAAGGATGGAGACTATGTTGAAAAATAAAAACTTGTAAAAAAGGTATGTAACTACTTGTGTACAAAATTTCTGGAAGTTACAAGGAAACTTGGAAAGAAAAAAAAGGGTGGGGCAAAATATATTGAGTGGCCCTCGTATTTTTATATATTAATTTCCAATTATGCGTGACAATTGAATGATGTTCTTATATTCCAATGGGACAGATTAAATTTCTTACAATTTATGAACATTATGAAACTTATACAACTGACAAGTCATCCAAAAACAAGCTTTTACCGAACGGGGTTCCTCAAGGCTCTGTTCTCTCACCAACACTGTTCAACTTATACATGTATGACATTCCAACACCCATAGATGTGACTCAAAGCTTACCTTATCATCATATGCAGATGACATCACTCTAACATCCACCCACAACAACATCGACACCGCTACAAATAACCTACAAACATACATAAACAGTATACAGGACTGGCTCACACACACAATAGACTCAAGGTAGCGCCCATAAAATCAACCATCACCTTGCTAACAAGCAACACAAAAGAACACCAGATAACTCCACAGCTTACACTAAACAACACCAACATTTCACACACTCACAGGGCCAAAATACGAGGGGTCATCATTATCTTTTGCAAACCACATTCAGGACATTAAAAACAAATGTACGTCAAGACTTAACACGCTTAGGGTACTAACAGGCACCAACTTTGGACACCAGCAGGAAACAACATCACTCATATACAAACAATATATTCGCTCAGTTATGAACTATGCTAGTCCATGCTGGGCACCCATTATTTCAAACACACGCATAAATACCTTACAGACAATACAAAACAACGCACTTCGTATCATTACAGGATGTACTCAAACAACACCAATAGAACACCTGTACACAGAAATAAAAATACTGAAAATTGGGGAACATTTAAACATGAAGGGAACACAATTCATGGCAGCAGCGACAACTAACCCACAACACCTTTGCTACTACATGTACAATCATGCACCAACACCTAGCACCATTAAGGTAACACCAGAGAGACATTACAACCAAATACTCTATTCCATACCACGCCCCACAGATATCACACAGTACAGAAAACACATACACACACACCTAACCCACAAAGCACTGACACGACTCGGTCCGAATGCGGTCCTAGGTGCGAAGCCGCCACCCATTCATAGGTCAGAGACCAGCCTGAGCAGATCGGATCGAGTTAACCTAGCACGATTCCGATGTGGACATCACCCCAACTTACAGACATATAAACACAGACTAGACAACTCCACAGACGACACCTGCCACCTGTGCCAGGACACACCACAAACAATTGAACACATTATGACAGACTGTACAGCTCTAGCACAACATAGAACACAACACAACATCACTAGTGCGCTGAATCTCTGTCCACTCCGGAGAGGGCGATCGGTTACCCGCGTGCCGCCGGCTTGCTCGATCAGGGTGGGCTGATCGGCTCACCAACAACAACAACAACAACTGATGTATTTCATTATAATGCACGTCGTAAAATATCAATAAACACTCATAAACACCTCTAATGCCTGTAATGGAAATAAATACGTTGTATTTTATCAATGCTGTTATCCCTCGTTTTTTCTACTTTTTTTTGTGTTCTGAGTAAACTCGTACATAGATTTTTTTATTCGAAGCCGAAACACAAGTATAAAATATAAAATTATACAATACATATACAGTAAAGTATATGGATGGGAAACCGTCCTCTGTGTCCAAATTATGTGCGACCATCGCATGTAAAGCTGTAACTCCTCTCCGTCAAAGACCTTAAATGTTGCAAATGAGGTTAAACAACTTCATCATTTTATATATATATATATATATATATATATATATATATATATATATATAATATCCTTTTGACCTGAAGTCAAAGGGGAACGAGGATAGTGGACGTAAACAAAACCCAAATGAATTTGACATTGAAAGCCAAAACTGGACTGTACTAAAATGTGTGTAAAGGTCCTTTCTCCAAACTAAATAACTGCAAAGATTAATTTATTGCGTGAATTAATTCTCTTGTTTTTTAATTTCCGTCAAGTTAAATAAAAATGAAGTTATTCACTTCTTTTTTGTAGTAAAACTAATATTAATCTAGTGTAGTTATAACATACTAGCATTCACTTTTTGGGAAGCAAAATTATTTTAGTTATATTTGTCTTATCCTTAAAAAATGTTATCGTTTATCGATTTTTATTTTTAAGCAGAAAACAAGAATTTTAGGCTGTAAATGTCTCTTCCTTGGGTGCATTATTTTAAATATTAAACTCTCTTTAATATCAATATTCTGCAATATCATACATTTATAAAAGGGTTATTTTTTAATAACTTATTTTTGTAGCAAAACATTTATGCATTCTTTAAGGAAATCTATATTATTAAAACTACAAAAGTATACATGCGGGTGTGCGTGCGTGTGTAACGCAAAAACTTAGTTATAACAACTAAAAAAAAAAATAAAAGCAATGAAAATTCACAAAAACAAATATTAATAGTTAAAATAGTAAACTATGACAAAAAATGAAAAAATAAAGAATCGAAACAATTTGAAAGAATGAAGTGGCGAAGGGATCAAATTCTATAGAATTATTCAGAAATAAGCTATTTAGTTGTGAAGAACGCTGTTAAATTGGATATATATATTATATATATTATATATATATATATATATATGCCTAAATAAGCACCTTCTTCGTCTCCTAAATCATTCATCTTTTCATTTTCCAGAATAATTTTTCAGCATGGAATTGGGGTCATCTTTTGTACTATCGAACTGTTACAAAAGGTAATAGTGCGTGTATTTTCAGAGCAGTGTCAGATCAAATTTGGAACCACCCCGAAGTTAGAGATGGTCTTGCTCCTGAAATCATAAACTCTGCTGTGAGCCATACAACTCTACGTACAGCTATAATTGAATATGCAATTCAATCCTTACGTCAGGCAACTCCTGGGTCTCCTCTATCTTTAGTTGCAGCTCAATATAATCCTGCTGATTATTCACCCGACCATCCTCCAAACTGGAATGAGTATTTGCTTTCCATGCAGAACCCACAACAATGGGCTGAGGACATTTTTGTTGAACTCACTGCTTGGTACCTTAACAGAGATATCTTTCCTTTCAACCTTTCAAATGTTCCGTGCGATGATTCCTCATTTCACGAAGGTCAAGCTTGTTGTCCCTCCTATCGAGTTGGCCTGGTGAAGTAGTGAGTTGGTTTCTTGTACTCTCCACCTCACATAGCCAGGTACGCCCGGTTCATCGGGGATTGTTCTGAGCCAGGCGTCTAATCTTCTTTTGAAGATGTCCAATGCAACACCACTCGTGTTCCTTAGGTCTTTGGGCAGCTGATTAAACAGTCTTGGTCCTCTCACAACTAAACTATTTTCTTTCAGAGTTCAGGATGTTCCCTGTCTAGCCTTTAATTTGGGAACACGACACAGTCTTCCTTTTCTACTTTTTACTGTTGTTTGGGGAGTTACAGGTTTCAGAGTAAGATTAGGGACTAGTTTCTCTATTATTTTCCAAGTGTAAATAATGGCATATCTCTCTCTCCTCCTTTCCAGTGAATATAGGTTTAATTCGCCTAACCTTTCCCAGTAGTTTAGTTCTTTGTACCCCTTGAAGTTGGCTTTGAAGCTTCTCTGAATCCCTACTAGTTGTCTAATGTCTTCTTTTTTATATGGGCATGTTACGACCGAGCAGTTTCCAATTTGAGTATGATCAGTGCTTTCAGTAGATTCTGTTCATGTCTGTTTGTAGAGATCCTATATCTTCTGGATTTCTTATTTTTCTACTAATCTTTGTGTCATCGGCAAAGGATGTTACTGTGCTGTCTCTGGTAACGTCCACATCTATGTCAGTTAGCACGATTATGAAGATTAGTGGAGCTAATACTTTTCCTTGTGGTACTGAGTTGAGGACCTCTGATTCTAATTAAGATACTCCTTGTACTGTAACGACTTGCCGCCGCTCACTAAGGAAATTATATATCCATTTCTCTACTTTTCCTATTATTCCCATATAAGGGGTTCCAAAAAACCTTAGCCCCCCCATTTGCAGCTTACATGTTTACTTATATCGAAATAGTTTTTAGTGATTATAAAAATATATAAAATTCTTTATTTATTGCAGGTATTAAAATTACTCTAGCTGATAAAGTGATAATATAATGGCTTCTCAATTAATTGGTGATTCGGAAAGGCAACGTGTGATAGATCGCATACGAGCAATAACATTTCGGGAAGCTCGTGATGCTGGAGCCACCTTTATAACACGTTCATGGGTTGCCAAAAAGTGGCGAAGAAGTGAGGACTTCGTCAAAAGAAGTTGGAATAAAACTTTGGGTGAATGTGAAATGGATACAACCAAATCTGGGCGCCCAAGTTTGCCACTCTCTCAAGAAACAAAGGACATCATTGAAAGCGGTACGCATAAGCGGAAAAACAGCTGTGCTAAACTTTCTAGAGAGATCGAAGTGTTGAGAGGAAAGATCGTTAGTGGTGAGATCATTCGACTGTACCGTCATAGGCAAGGTTTAAAGCCTTGGCATGAACTTCCAATACCAAGAAAAACTCAACATCGATGACAGAATGTGGTTTGCCCATTATCTTGAAGATTGGGATGTGGATGATTTCATGCATTTAGCTGTCTCCGATGAATTTTTTGTTTACGTAACACGTCGGCCTAACTACCAAAATGATCGAGTGTGGGCCACAACACCAGATGAAATCGATGACAATGAACATTATCGCGAATTATTAAAAAGTCCAGACTGTGTTGGTGTGTTTGTTTTGTTCACTGCAAAGAAGCCCATGTGGGTGCTGAAGCCAAATGGTCAGAGTTGGGATGGACAGTATTTTCGTGATATTATTCTATCCCAGCATGTCATTCCTTTTCTAAGAAACCCAAACAATGTTATGGATGTCGATCAGGTCACACTTCTGCACGATAAGGCCCCCTGCTTTAAGGCATTAGCCACTCAACAGTTGTTGCGGAACCATGAGATCGATTTCTTTGGAAATGAAGAATGGCCAGGAAATTCTCCTGACCTGAACGTCTGTGAACACATTGGATCAGTTATAAAGGACAAGGTTGAATGTCTCTTGTTTCAAGAACCTGCAGCAAATCGATTTTCGAAGGATACAATGACGCAACACATTGAAACTGTTTTAGCAAATTTGCGTAACGATCAAGATCTATTCACGTCACTTTTGGCAAGCTACCCAAAGCGAATTCAGGCTGTCTTGGAAGGCAATGGCGGGAACACCAAGGTTTAATTGTTTCTCATTAAATGCAGGATTAAATCCTCTTTTGTAAGGTATGTTTAGTTTTGCTGTACCTCTAATGGTTTAGGCCATGGGCGGGGGGGCTAAGGTTTATTGGAGCCCCGTACTTCAGTTTATGTATTATGATTCCATGGTCACACTTGTCGAACGTTTTGGCAAAGTCTGTGTATATTACATCATAGTTTTCATTACTTTCCAGTGCATCAATAATGTTGTTGTAGTGTTCCATTAGTTGTGATAGGCATGATCTGCCTGACTGAAACCCATGTTGGTTATCATTGAATTTTTTCTGAGTTTCCAAAAAGTCATAGATTTTCTGTCTAACTATTCTTTCAAATATTTTAGTGAGATGAGATGTAAACGACACTGGCCTATAGTTTTTGGCCTCGGAGATCTCCTCCTTTATATATTGGGACTATGTTCACGCTCTTCAGGATGCTCGGTATTTCTCCCGTGTCTATCTATATTCTTTCTGATACCAACACTGTCCAGCAACCTCTTTCAAGAATTTCAGGGAATTACATCGCACCTCTTGAGCCATATCCTGGTTCCCCTCTCTTCTAGGTTACATACGCAGGCTTCACTTTCAGTCTCTTTTCCCAGGCTATTCACGTCATCATGGCGAAAACTTAACAATTTTGCCTCCTTCTGCTTCTCCTATTTCAAGAATGATAGTTACGCAGCTCCTTGAAAATGTGAATGAGGCTATCATTGCATCAGGATCCACTGCAGGCAGTAAAGTTTTAATACCTCAAATTCCTTTAATTATAAGAGACAGTCCCTATCCCTTTGTATCATATTCTGAAGGCGCCATTTTCCAATCAGATGTTGTTTTGTAATAATTGTTAACAAAGCACAAGGCCAAGCTTTCAGGCGAATCGGGGTCTCCTTGCCAGCATCTGTGTTCACGTTTGCACAACTTTATGTTAGTCTATCCAGAGTGGGTTCAAGTAAAGATGTTTGTTTGTGCACCAGTGATACCACAATCTAATTTGCTCTGTAGATTTATTAAAACTTATCAAGTACCAAAAAGAATATAAAAATAAATAAAAGAAGATGCTTGCTTATCTTTCTTTCTTCGTTTGTTGATTCACGTGTTTCTTATTTCTTATTTGCTTTCCACATGGTTGTTTGTGCTGATTTTGTCTACCCATATGGCGAGCGTTTTTTCCTTAACAAACCCTCCACATATGTAAACAACCTTGACGTCGTCATGGAGCGTTTTACTAAAAGTCTACTGGTAGAACGTGACGGGCACATCAGCTAGTAATGAAATAAAATTTCTTATACAAAACTATTAATGCTTTTCAACGACAGAGCTAATAAAAATAACAAATTCGTTTAACATCCTCCGTAACATATAAGGTTATATGACGAATGACGAAGGGGACCTACACCTTTACGTGAGATCCGAACCAAGAATCGCTACATCATCTGGACGCAGAGCGCGGTCACCATCCAACTACTACCCAGAACAATATCGTTTAACTTCACTAATCGATGGGAAGCGGTAGGTACTGCGACAATGGTTACGACGTAGCCCCAATGAGAATATGATATTATATAGGGAAATAAAATGACAACGCTCAAAACATTCCGAAGTTTTGTAGAGTTGTAAAAAGCTTCGCGCAATAAGCCTTTTATATAGACTTAATAAGAATACTCTCCTTGCGCACAAAATATGAAACATTTGTGTCGCATATAAGGATTCAATAAAAAATGTTGTAGAACGCTTATACCATCATAATCTCCCTTTTAAGGATTATTTAAGCACTCCTAAAGCTTGGTAAATCCGTTTACCTTTACTTTTCTGAAAAATAAAATGTTGTTATTGGATAATGAGAGACAAAACTTTTATAATTCTTTCAGAGTATATAATAACAAATTTTTTATTATTAATGTAGATCATTATTTACTGTTTTATTGTCAATAACATGTGCATTTTATGTCCATTTAAGAGGAAAACGAATTGTAGAAGCAACAAATCATGTAAACAAAGACATAATCTTAAGAGCTTATTAAGGTAACGGTAACATCCAATGTTCCATATCCCCGGTAACTGGAGTTAGGAGCCTGATCCAGGGCTACCTTAGCCAGGATCAGTTAAAGTGTGCGGGGGGGGGGGGGCCGGCCAGCCGCTTCGCCGCGACGTCAGATGCAGAAAAGACAACCGCCCAGTTCTGGGCAACACTGAGGTTTGAACCCACGACCCAGAGTAGAAGAGAACGGAGAGGTTATTAAGATAAACGAATATTTCGTGGGGAGCGAAGGTAATAAAAAAATTTTAAGTGGAAAGTAAGAAGCCAGGATTAATCTAATGCGAAAATACTCTGCTATCTAGCAGTGAGAAGCGACGACATTAGAACTATCTTTAACTTTTTCACACTTCTAAATTTAACTGTTTTCATATATATATATATATATATATATAATATATATATATTAGTGGTGGACCGGCTATCCACATCCGCATCATTTTTAAAATCCGCATCCGCACTTCTGACTGCGGATGTTATGCGGATATTACCTCTAATAAATTATGCAATTTACAATTAAATTAGCTTATAAAGTAGCTTATAAGGCCCAGTAATGCACATTTCATGTAAAGTATTAATTAATTATGGCAGGCAATGCATAAGAATTAAAATTAATATTAATGTTTTCATTATGATAAAAATAATAACTTTCTCAAGAGCTTCAGCCACAGAAAATTCAATGAAACAAGTTTCATTCAATTTTCTGTTACCAGGTATTTATATTTTGAGGTTTATATATTTGTTTGTTCATTAATAATTATTTATAATTCACTGGGGAACAAAAAAATTTTTTTTTCTTGGTGCCTGAGATTTTAGACCTTATTCTGGATATTTTCATGCCACTGATTCAGAAAATATCACCCATTTTGTTCTAGCAGCTCTAGTTTTTGAGATATTGCATACGTCATTACCTACTTTATTACCCTTCTGGAACGGTATTATGAGTTGCTCGTAAATCTAAATGCGGAGAGTACACGTTCATTGAACAGAGAAAAACTATTACTGATTTTGTGAAAAAAGCTTATTTTGCCTATTTCAAAGTACAACTAGGGGACCAAGATAAGCCATGGGCTCCTCATGTTGTGTGTAAAACGTGTACGGAGCATCTGCGGCAATGGACCAAAGGAAAGAGGAGGTGCCTGAAATTTGGTATACCAATGGTATGGAGAGAACAGAGAAACCACAGTGATGACTGTTACTTTTGTTTGGTGAATATAAAGGGCATCAATGGACGTAACCGGAGTAAATGGACGTATCCTGACATAGACTCAGCTAGACGGCCTGTTTCACATTCAGATGAGATACCTGTTCCATCATTCAGCCATCTTCCAGAGCTCCCTCAAGAAGATGATGAATCTGCTATTGACAAAGAAAGCATATGTGGGCAAAATGACTGATTTCGAAGGACCGTCATCAGTTGCAGAAGGTTTTAGTCAACACGAATTAAACGACCTCATAAGGGACTTAAGTCTTTCGAAGAAATCGTCTGAATTGTTAGCTTCCAGGCTGGGAGAAAAAAATTTACTGCTGCCGGGAAGCAAAATCATGTTATATCGCGACAGAGAAAAGGATTTACTGCCCTTCTTCTCAAAAGAGAACGATTTAGTTTTCTGCAACAATGTGCGCGGATTGCTGATGAAAATGGGCATATCGGAATACACACCAAGTGAATGGCGGTTATTCATAGATAGCTCCAAACGGAGCCTAAAATGTGTTCTTCTACACAACGGCAACAGATACAGACCAATCCCAATTGGTCACTCAGTCGGTATGAGAGAAGAGCACGGGACAGTCGCCCTAGTCCTAGAAAAGATATCATACCGAGACCACCAATGGGTGATCTGTGTGGATCTGAAGATGGTGAATTTTCTCCTGGGCCAGCAGAGCGGGTACACCAAGTACCCGTGCTTTATATGTCTCTGGGACAGTAGAGCTAAAGATGAACACTGGGTGAGAAGACAGTGGCCTCTGAGAGAAAACATGGTGGTTGGAGAAAAAAATATCATCAAAGAAGCTTTGGTTGACAGAGAAAGGATCATATTGCCACCACTGCACATGAAACTAGGTTTGATGAAACAATTTATAAAGGCTTTGAACAGAGATGGGACGTGTTTTGGCTACATATGTAGAAAATTTCCTGCGCTGAGCATGGAAAAGCTGAAGGCAGGTATTTTCGATGGACCGCAAATCCGGGAACTCATGAAAGACCCGCGTTTCCAAGATTCAATGGACAACATTGAGGCACGTGCGTGGTCATCGTTTAGTATGGTTGTGAAGAATTTCCTTGGGAACTATAAGGCCGATAACTACGGTGAACTAGTGGAGAATATGCTGTCTTCTTTTTGTAAACTTGGCTGTAAAATGAGCATCAAACTGCATTACCTCCACAGTCATTTGGATCGTTTCCCAGATAACCAGATAACCTCAGAAACGCGGTTTATGTGAGATGTCTCAATGAAAGAACTTTTTTTGCCGTTCGTGTCTCAAGCTTGTTTGAATTTAATAAATATTTTTCGTACCTTATGCTTGTTTGATGTTAATACACTATTTTTGCTGTCATTCATCATACTTTTGTATTCAATTGACAACAACAGTGATTGCCAGTCAGCAATTATATAATATTATATACATTATATAGAAATATATATAGATATATATCATATCTTGATAAGCAGAGCTGATGGAGAAAAACTAGTCATTTTTAGAATCAGCGACCTCAATATACCCAGAAACAGGTCTAACATCTAAGTCACTAAAAGTTGTGTTCCCCAGTGTATAATAGTAATATCACGAAATTTGAAAAATTATGTCATATATTCATAATTCTATATTATATTGATAGATTAACTAAATATCCGCATTCGCGGATATTGAAATTAAAAATCCGCATCCGCATCTGCAGATGTTGAAAAACTGACATCCGGCCCACCACTAATATATATATATATATATATATATACCTTATGAACCTTATGTTGTTTCATGCGTTGGTTTCTCTTCACACGGAGGTCTACCTTTTGTAAAAAAGTATCATTTTTATTATTACTGTAAAGTACGGATTTCCTTAAGCAGCCGGGGTTTCTCTCCTAACAAACATTCCACCGAAAGGCCAGCCCTAGTTATCACGGCATAATAATGGGCTCAGCGAACGTAACTGTGATGGGCTGAAAATAATAAAAGTACAGTACAGTATGTGCAATGACCTTAGTAGTATGGTAGAAAATATGCTGAGTGGGGGTAGGGGAAGAGCAAAGTTTTTTGTTCTGAAGTGGGAAGGATGGCACTGGCACTGAGGGGGAGGGGGCGATAGATGACACTAAAAATTAAATTTTTTTAATTTCTTTCAGTTCCTTCAATCTTCCAAGGGAGCCATTAGTGTTTCAAATTTTTGGTAATCACCAAAAGAAAAACAAGTAAATATTAGAATTATTTTTACGTTCAAAATTATTCAGTTTTTATTTGATAAATAAATAAATAAATAAATTAATTAATTAATATACAGGGTGTACATAAAGTCAGGATCTATTTTTGTGAAGCACTTGGAAATTATATGGAATTCAATCATAAAATGATAAAGTGGTAACATTTATTAAATAATTAGGTACTTGTGGGTTATCTGTCGCCACTTTTTAATATACCTATTGGTTATCTGTTTCCACTTTTTACTTGTGGGTCATTTATTTTTTAGTTAGGTTAGGTTAGGTTAGGTTAGTGTGTGGTTAGGTTAGGTTAGGTTAGGTTAGGTTAGGTTAGCCAACCTAGAGCAAACCAAGATCGGCGGCGAAGGAACAGGCTCTCATCGATCTCAACCACTATTCCTTCGCCGCCGATCTTGGTTTGCTCTAGGTTGGCTAACCTAACCTAACCTAACCTAACCTAACCTAACCTAACCACACACTAACCTAACCTAACTAAAAAATAAATGACCCACAAGTAAAAAGTGGAAACAGATAACCAATAGGTATATTAAAAAGTGGCGACAGATAACCCACAAGTACCAATAATTAAGAGTAGGATTCGACGTGACGTCCATCAGTATCCCTGCACAGCTCAAATCGTTCCGCAGCATTTCTAAACACATTCTGGAGCATTTGCGGGGTTATGTTATCTGCAGCAGTTCGTATACGTGTACGTAAGTTTTCAAGACTCGTAATCTTCGTCTGATAGACGTGCGATTTGATAAAGCCCCATGCAAAGAAATCTAAAGGGATTAAATCTGGTGATCTCGCTGGCCAAGGTCTGTTGCTTCCGCGTCCGATCCAGCGATTTGGAAAACGTCCATTTAGATAATCCTGAACAATTTTGGCATAGTGACAAGGAGCACCATCATGTTGATAGACGACGGTACTAACAATCCTATCCCCAATCAGCTGAGGTTCAAGGAATTGCTGCAACATATCCAGATAAATAAGCCCCGTAACTGTAGCTTCAGCAAATAAAAAAGGACCATAAACCTTAGATTTTGTTAAACCCATCCAGACATTAACTTTAGGTGAGTCTCTTTCCCAATTTTGGACGAAATCATTCGGTCTTTCATCTGCCCAAATTCGACAGTTATGGCGATTTACTTTTCCACACGTATGTAAAGTGGCTTCATCACTAAAGAGAATGTTGTCCATTAAATTATCACTCCAGATTTGTTCTACGAGATCAGCACACACAGCACTTCGTCGAGGGAAATCTTCCTCATGTAAATCATGTAAAACGGTGTCCGGAATTTTCATCGTGGGAAATATCATCGTCGGAAAGATCATCGTGGAAAGATCATCGTGCGGAAATATCATCGTGCGGAAATATCATCGTGTGGAAATATCATCGTGTGGAAGGATCATCGTCAGTGATAAGTTAATTAAAAATGATACTTTTATTAAGAATAACTTCTATATGTATAAGTAAATTTAGTAAGTAAATTTAGTATTTAGTAAATAGAAAATCGAACAGGAAATTGGTTTATTTAATTCACATAATATTAGAAGCATTTAAAAATGGGCGCATAACGCTATTCATTACAAATCTTTTGTAGTGTGTATACACACATTACGCATGCGCTGGTGTTCATTTAGGTTGCCAGACACAATAAAAGCAAAATACGTGTAAGTTAATTAGTTATACGCAGTTACCCTCCACCCCGGCTTCCCCCGCTTGCGAAAAAATACCGCCGCACTTCTGACTGACTTGCGGGGCAAAGATTTCTAAAAAATTACACGTTTTTCCCGTAAAAAACAATGAAATACAATAAAAGTTATCCTCGTTTTTCCAAATTTAATGCTAGAATAAAGGCTAATTGTCAACCGATCAAGTTTTGACTCACTCCAAAAGTGTATATGGGAAGCTCTCACGTTAGGTTAGGTTAGGTTAGGTTAGGTATGTACTAACAAACGCCACAAGAAAATAGAGGCTAACTACAACTTCATATACACACATTCTATACCGAAGTGGCCGGTTTCCTTAACTTAACTTTAACTTATAAACTTATCACTGATGATGATCCTTCCACACGATGATATTTCCACACGATGATATTTCCGCACGATGATATTTCCGCACGATGATATTTCCGCACGATGATGTTTCCGCACGATGATATTTCCGCACGATGATCTTTCCACACGATGATCTTTCCGACGATGATCTTTCCGACGATGATATTTCCCACGATGAAAATTCCGGGAATCATGTAAAACCTGCAAATGATAGCTTTTCTTCTGCAAATTAACTTTCAGAATTTTGTGCACAGATGACGTCGGGAGGCCGAGTCTGTGTGATGCAGCACGAACGGACGTACGTGGCTCCTCAGTGATAATTCCGCGTACTGCATTCACGGTAAGATCTGACATACACGGTCGTCCTGATCTTGCTTCATCATTTACAGATCCCGTTCGTTTAAATTTGTTCACCAATTTTCATATTGTCTTGTCTATTGGCCCCGGCTTATGAAATCTCCTTCTAAACTTCTCTCTGATGTCATTGTACTGTATTTCTTTCCCTCGATTCGCCAAATTACTATTGCCACACGCTCTTCTGTATTCATTCTAAGGGCTTCTGAAAAGAAAAATAGAAAAAAATAATTATTTCACAAAAATAGATCCTGACTTTATGTACACCCTGTACTTATATATAAAATTATTTTTAGGTTAAAAATTTAGTTTTTTTAGTTACATAAATAAATAAATAAATTAATTAATTAATTAATATATTTATACTCGTATATAATAATAATAATAATAGTAATAATAATAGAAATTAATTTCTGAAGTAATACAGGGTGAATTTTTTATTCGAGAACCATGAAAAATATTCATGTATCAAGACATACATCAGATAGAAACTTAAAAATTGTGTGTATGTCGGCGTCAGCATATTTCGTACGCATGCGTATAACATCACCTGATCGCTGCCCCGTTAGCCTCGTAATGGACTTCAGTGTGGAAGAATGCGTGTTTATCGTTGAGAGATAGATTAAGTGTGAGTAATTTAAATCATGTCAGGTTAAGTTTCAGCGTCGTTTTGGAGGCCGAAATAAACCATCAAAATCAGTGTTATGGAAGTTAGTGAGGCAACTCGTAGAAACGGGCAGTGATATTATACGCATGCGTACGACATATGCTGGTGTCGATATGCACACAATTTTTAAGTTTCCATCTGGTGTATGTCTTGAGATATAGCTATTTTTCATGGTTCTCGAATAAAAAAAATTCACCCTGTATAAATAAATCATGAATCTTAGAGGCCACGCCACACTCCTCTCCGCCGTGAATGTACCTTAGTCGTCCTGACAACGTCCATATCCCGCCTTACTTCTTCCACAACCGCACAAAACCCACACCCAAAACCACGATTCCCAAACACCCACAACCCACAACTCCACAACCCTACGCCCCTCTATTGGATATGGAGACGACCACTAGACACGCGAAAAATACCGAGCATCCTGAAGAGAACGAAAATAGTTTCAATATTTGAAAGAATAGTAGAGAAAAATCTGACTTTTTGGAAACTTGGAAAAAATTAAATGATAACCAACACGGATTCCTGTCAGGCAGATCATGCCAATCACAACTAATGGAACACTACAACAACATTATTGATGCACTTGAAAGTAATAAAAACTATGATGTAATATATAAAGACTTTGCTAAGGCGTTCGACAAGTGTTACCATGGAATTAAAATATATGGGAATAACAGGAAAAGTAGGAAAATTGATATTTAATTTCCTTAGTGAGCGGCAGCAAGTCGTTATAGTTCAAGAAATATCTTCATCAGAATCAGAGGTCCTTAGCTCATTACCACAAGGAATAGTATTAACTCCATTACTCTTCATAATTATGCTAACTGATATAGATGAGGAAGTTACCAGTGACAACACAAAAATTAGTGGAAAAATAAAAAACCCAGAGGATATAGGGTCTCTACAAACAGACATGAACAGAATGTACAATTGGTCTGAAGGCAACAATATGAATTTTAACAGTGCGTAATTTCAACTATTAAGGTACGGAAGAAGGGAGGACCCAAAATCCATGGAATACTATACCCCAAATGGAGAGGAAATTCGGAGAAATTCTAAAGCAAAAGATTTATGAGTTGAATGACTGATGACGCGAAATTTTAAACACAAAATAAGATAGCAGTAAACAGAGCAAACAAGAATAACTGGGCAGATCCTGAGAACCTTTAAACGAAGGGATAGGAATATAATGATTCCTCACTGAAAACACTGATCATACCCAAATTGGAATACAGCTCGGTCGTAACATCCCCATAAAAAAAAGAAGACATTAGTCAGCTAGAAGGGATTCAGAGAATCTTCACAGCCAAGATCAGTGGATGCAAAGAACTAAACTACCGGGGAAGGTTACGTGAATTAAATCTATATCCACTGGAAAGAAAAAGAGAGAGGTACACCATTATTTACACTTTGAAAATAATGGAGGAACTAGCCCCTAATCTTACTTTGAACCCTATAACACCCCACACAACAGTGGAAAGCAGAAAAGGAAGACTGTGTCGTGTTTCCAAATTAAAGGCTAGACAGGGAACATCTTCAACCCTGAAGGAAAATAGTTTTGTTGTGAGAGGACCAAGACTGTTTAACCATCTGCCCAAGGAACTAAGGAACACGAGTGGTGTTGCGGTGGATATCTTCAAATGCAGATTAGACGCCTGGCTCAGAACAATTCCAGATAAGCCGGGCTACCTGGCTATGTGGGGTGGAAAGCATAAGAAACCAACTCTATACTTCACGCATAACGCGAGTTTGGATAAATTTTTGATTTGCTTTCTATTTTATTTCTGCGAAATAATTAGTGAATTGTTTCTTTTTAAATCACTTAATAATTTTTTTAGATTTAGCTTAATAATGAAACCTGATTAAATTCTGCAATGGTCATTTTCTGTATACATTCTCTCTTCGTTATTAAAGATGAAATCATGTCTTGCTTAACGTTTTAATTTTAAATCTTAAGCCTTTAATTTTTGCTCATATGCATGTTTAAGTGTAATTCATAATAAAATGCGTAGTTCAATTTCTATTTTTAGTTAACTCGGCAGATCATGACAACATCAGATCTGTCAATATGCGGTTTAAGATAAAAATATGGCTTCATCTTCCAATATCTTGCTTATCTGTTTAGACGTTGCCACAGCTAAAATATTTACCTTATCTTCAAAACTTGTGCAAAAATAATGCAGTTTATTGAGAATAAAAACCAAACAAATCAACATTAAATAATAATAATGTTCACAAAATTTGGGTATATAAACCCATGTAATTTTTCAAATTGTTATTCTGATTTGACTGATCTAACTTAGAGGCTGAGCATTACTTGTAACATTTTAGCAGTAAACTACAGTAAGAGGAAGTCTTTATCTTTTCCTTCGAGCCTTGCTCTGTTCAGAGAACTTAGTCTTAAATAGAGAAACAATAATTTTCCGATACGTTACAAGAAGAATCGGGGAACCTTCAGAGAATTTAATCAGCTTCACAGAATCCTCCGATCCACTACAAGAAGAGATCGGAGAGAAGTATAAGAGAGATTACTGCAATTCCCTATATGGTACCAGATACTCCAGAGTAACAAATCCGTTGCTGCCACCTAACCAGAACCCCCCTTCAACTTCGAACCAACCAAGGCCATAGACGGGGGGGGGGGGGGGGGGTTAACATATATATTTATATATATATATATATATATATACACACACACACGAGGGTAATTCAATAAGTATCCGCACTTTTTATTTTCACATTTGATAGATTATAAGCACCACTTCTCAACATAGTCTCTCTGTTTCTCAATACACTTAGTCCAGCGATCTACAACTTCCTAATACCATCACAAAAGAATGTTTTTGGCTGTGTGCGTAGCCAGTCATGCACCGCCTCCTTCAGGTCATCATCGCCTTGGAATCGCTGACCTCGCAAAGCGTCTTTTAGTGGTCTAAACAGGTAAAAATCCGAAGGTGCCAGGTCTGGACTGTAGGCTGGATGGTCGAGAACTTCAAATTTAAGTTCTTGAAGGCACTTTCTAGTCTGTACAGCGGTATGAAGGCGCGCATTGTCGTGTAACAGAATAACACCTTCCGACAATCTCCTTCTCCGTTTTGTGCGAATTGCTTGTTTTAACTCATTCCGAAGCATATCAGAATACGATGCACTTGTTACTGTAGTTCCACGTTCTAGATAATGTTCAAGGATAGGGCCTCGTGTATCCAAAAACAGTGTTAGCATAACTTTACCTGCTGACGGCTGCGCTTTGAACTTCCTTGCAATGGGAGATGTTGGATGCTTCTATTGCATGCTCTCTCGTTTGCTTTCTGGTTCATAGTGATGGATCCAGGTTTCATCTCCAGTGATAATGTGCTCCAAAAAGTTTTCACCATCATTATGATACCGCGCCAAAAGATGAAAGCAGACGTCCATACGATTACGCTTGTGTTCTTCTGTCAATTGGCGATGATGAAGGAGGCGGTGCATGACTGGCTACGCACACAGCCAAAAACATTCTTTTGTGATGGCATTAGGAAGCTTGTAGATCGCTGGACTAAGTGTATTGAGAAACAGGGAGACTATGTTGAGAAGTGATGTTTTATAATCTATCAGATGTGAAAATAAAAAGTGCGGATACTTATTGAATTACCCTCGTGTGTGTATATATATATATATATATATATATATATATATATAATATATATATATATATATATATGTATATTATATATATATATATATATATATATATATATATATATATATATATATATATATATATATATATGAAAATAAAATAAAATTATATATATATACGTATATATTTATTTATTTACAAATCACAGTAACATAACCTTTCTCACCAGGATGAGAGAGAATTAAAGACGATGAACCCATGTAAAGCCGTTTTGACTACCTGAAATGGCTGAAAAGCCAATTTCCCTGCCTTAAAAGTAAGCATCCATGTCGTTTCGTAAACAGCCCATTGTTGAATTCAAGTCAAAATGAAAAACGTATCTATCAGCCAAGATGACTGATGAACACTTGTGTGTGTGTGTGTGTGTGCGCGCGAGTGAAAGAGAGAGAGAGAGAGAGAGAGAGAGAGAGAGAGAGAGAGAGAGAGAGAGAGAGAGAGAGAGAGAAAAAAATTGAACGTGAACATTCATTAACAAACCTTTTTACTATGAAGGAAAAAGTGGATCACCTGAAGATCAGGGCCCCAGCCTCCTTTAGTTAGCTTTATAAAGCTAACTAACGAAAATATCACGACCTAACCTAACCAATCGTCAAGGGCGTACAGTTGACCTAACGATTGCTTAGGTTCGGTCGTGATATTTTCATTAGTTAGCCTTATAAGGCTAACTAAAGAAGGCTCGGGGCTCTGCTCTTCAGGTGATCCGAAAAAGTTATACATTAAATTTAAACTACTTTAGAGTACAATAATAAAATTAAGACTACAGATTTTACAGATTTTAAACATTTATTATGTAGGCCCTTTTCTTTATAGTTTCAAGTTTCTTCTAATTAATAAAGACCGAAGTCACAATTCAAACAATTAGACATTTTCTCTGCCAAATGAACTCAAAACAAAATATTGAAAATTTTGGATAACAGTGATTTTTATTTTTCGGTCGGGTGGGGCAAAAGGCAGGTTATCTTAAACGAAATAGTTTGTAGGCTTCTTTCCTTAGTTTAACCCTTAGGATTTACTAGACTATCAGATTAATTATAAGATAAAGATCGAAGTATTTCATATACATTATGGGTAGTTACGACTTGGTAGTATAAAAATTATGATTAGTTATAATATAAAACAAAATTCGTACTTTAATTATGTAATATATTAATATTAATAATTAGGATTAGGATTACATATCAGCTAACAACAGATGTAGTTTACGTTTCCCTGACGCAAAAGGGGATACAAACTACACTAGGTCAAGGTTGGGGAACGTAAACTACACTAGGAGCTTTAGGAGACATTTTTTTAAATGAATCCATCAAATAAAACGTTAAAAATAACGAAAATATTACGACTTAACCTAACCAATAGGGTGGCCAGACGTCCGGCTTTAGGCGGACAGTCCGCCTTTTGAGCACTCCGTCCTTAGGGTAACCATTTCCAAATTTCCAAAAAGGAGGACACTGCGTATGTGGCCGTACGTTAACATATAATATATATATGTTAACGTACGGCCACATACGCAGTGTCCTCCTTTTTAAATGGCCACCCTACTAACCAATCGTCAATTTATATATGTATATATATATATATATATGAAAATTATTTCACGAAAGTAACACGTGAAAAATATTTATGAAGAATAAAACCACGAAGGAAAGGAAACACAAAAAGGTGCTCAAGCGCTTTCGTCTAATGACATCCTCAGGAACACTGAGTGTTCCTGAGGATGTCATTAGACGAAAGCGCTTGAGCACCTTATTGTGTTTCCTTTCCTTCGTGGTTTTATTCATCATATATATATATATATATATATATATATATATATATATATATATATATATATATATATTGACGATTGGTTAGGTTAAGTCGTAATATTTTAGTTAGTTTTAACGTTTTATTTGATTAGGTATACGCGGACAAAGTTGATGCACTAAAAATTAACATGGAAAATCGCTTTCAAGACATTATCAACCTTAAAGTCGATGCGTGGATGGAGACTCCTTTTATTATAAACGTATGTGATGTTGAGGTTACCTGTCAAGAGGAATTATTGCAATTAAAATATGACGCTGAGTGCAAAGCAAATTTCAAAGAAGGTGGATACCTACAACTTTGGCAGAACAAAAAATGCCCAAGCTCTATCCACATTTATGGAATAAGATTTCCACTCTACTAGTAGCTTTCCGTACCTCATATCTGGTTCAATCAGGATTCAGTGTAGTGAACCACATTCTTACCAAGGAAAGAAATCGTTTGAATATAGCAGAGAGAGGAGATCTTCGTTTGTTTCTTACTAAAATAAAACCCAACTTAAAGTTTTTAATTAGCAACCATCAACCACAAGGCTCTCATTAAAGGTAATTAAACATTTATTTTCTTTTTTCTTTTATTAATTATGATGATTTATTTTTTTTGCCCTAAGGTGGGCGATAAGTTTTTTAATTCTCAAAAAATAAAAAAAGTGGGCGGTAAGCTAAAAAAGGTTGAAGGCCCCTGCCCTACATTATCCTAGTGTAGTTTGCGTTCCCCAAGATGACTACTATATTTTTCCAAGTCACTAGCTGTGAGATCATCTTTGATTGATAACAATCCTGGAAACCGATGGCATTCCTGTTGCATGATGTTTTGTCTGAATAAATTAAGTTTTTCAATAAATAAACAAACAACATTTTTGCACTCAATGAGAGTCATAATTTTCCCTCGAAGATGCAAGTTAACTTCGTTCAACTTTGTGAATATATCAGCCAAGTAAACACAATCATTCTTTCCTGTTTTTAATTTATGGCACAAATCAAATTCTTTTTCATTTTCTAAAAACTGCAGTAGACTGTCGTATAGTTCCACAAAACGTGTCAAGCATTGGCCTTTTGAAAGCCAACGAACTTCTGTATGCAACAACAATCGAACATATTGTTCATTATAGTCCTGACACAGTTGCCGAAACATTCGATCATTTTTAGAATTTGCTTTGATCTTGTTAATTGCATTTATTACGACGATCAAAGATGAATGCAGACTTGGACTTACATTTTTTGCAACAAGATGTTGCCTATGGATTATGCAATGAACGCATAAAATGTTGGGAACTTCTTTCTTCAAATGTGCTATAAAGCCGCGGTAGCGACCAACCATAGCTGGTGCTCCGTCTGTTGCGCACGCAATAATATTTGTCAATGGAATGTTATTTTTTTCAAAGTATGATTTAACTGTGGCAAAAATTTATGCACCTTTTGTATCGGTGGTAAGTGTATCTGCAAAAAGCATCTCTTCTTGCAGTACACCGTTTTCATCAAAATACAGAACATATGTCATTAGTAAAGCTTTGTTATCAGTGATTGTAGATTCATCTATTTGCAAAGAAAATGATCTTGTTTGAAGTATAGATATAATTACAGTTTTCGTGAAAATTTTCTACCGCCCACCTAAAATCACAATTCGCCCACTAGTGGGCGCTACCGCCCAGGTTGAAGGCCCCTGATTGTAGGGGAACGTAAGCTACATTAGGTTTATGTAGGGGAACGTAAACTACACTAGGCACCACAGGTGTACGTAAACTACACTTGCTCCCACAAGGTTTATAGCTATGTAAGATAATTTTAGGACACACAAACGAAATTACAGTAGACATAAGAAATTAATTCTGTTCGCAGTATACATGAAATCTTGGTCATTATAACATATTTGCCAACCCTAACAATTTAGGCGGTAGGCTACCTATTTGAAGGCTATTCTACCACCTATTCTGCAAATAATATCAAGCCTTTTATGCTTAAAATGAAAGGGATTGCATCATTTAAGGCTAGATTTTCAAAAATTTCCTACGTTGGTGGGCATGCTCCCGGACCCACTGGCATTGATTACAAATCCTACAGATTTTGCTTTTCAAAATGTTGACAAACATGTTATAATAGTTATGAAACCTACGGTACTAAGAGTTAATAGTGATTATAACAATAAGACAAGTTATAGTAAATACAAGAAGTAGACAAGTAACGCTGTATTTAATCCAAAATGCGTTAGTACGAATTCAGTATTCATTCGATCATCAGGAAAGTACATATACTTCAATATAATATATCTATATGCAAATTTGGTGGAAACTGCAAATTCTACCATCCAAACATTTGCAAGACGTACGCGACATATGGAACCTGCCAGTACGGGAGAAAATGCTACTACCATCATCTCCCGACAAGTTCAAAGGACAAAGGACAAGTTTCAAATGACAACAGGAGGAATGTGAGAAAAAAACCATGCACACAAATAGCAAACAAAATTTTTTCAACATCTCGGACACAATATGGCTGCTAAGTCTTATACAGCACATGCAGCTGACGCAGCTGGAAGCCCTCGAGCCTGACCGCTTCGTGGCAAGAAGCTACCAGAACAGGTAGGCGGGAACGAATCCATCTCGGAGGACCACAAGGCTACAAAACACGCGATATCAAAGAACAATGAACTCAAAATGCACAAGGGGCAATACAAAACAAAGAACATAAACACTGTCCTGGAAATATTCAAGGAATAAAACTGAATAACTCACTAAACAAAGTTTCGTACCTGAAAGGTTTTACGGACGAAACAAGGGCGGACATCGTATACCTCACAGAAACACATCTTAAAGATTGCTAAGGAAACTGCGATAACTACGAACACTGTATCGATGAGAAAGAATTGCATACACTCGTAGATGGATTCAACTTACTAAGAGCGGATAGAACAGCGAGACGTATTTACATACACGAGAGGCATATGACAGAGACGGTAATAAGTAAATCCAACAGCTTCGTGGAAACCCTTGCAGTAAAAATAGAGAAACTAAACATGGTACTGATAGTCATATATAGACCCCCAAACTCTCCAACTCAAAAATTTTTCGGATGTCATTGATGATATTAGAACACTTAAAAAGTCCGTAAACTCTCCATCCCCTAATAAAATACTCTGCGGCGATTTTAATTTCCCATTTATAAAATACAAAAAGGTGGGTAGAAATATATTTATACAGCAAGATAAGGGGGCACAAGAGAGGACCAGGAGCAAGCAAAAATGCTGATGGTTCTCACAAACGAGTTTATGTTGACACAGGAGATAACAGAAAATACCAGAAAAAATAACTGCCTAGATCTGGTATTCACGAATAACGAGAACTTCATTGCTGATATAAAAACAACCCCAACTATTATCTCAGACCAAAACATAATCGCGTTGTCAACAAATATGGTGATAACATTAAAAGATAATACACATACGGAAGGAAAAAGCAAATTTTGGGCTTTTAACTTAAACTGCAAGACCATAAATTGGGGAGAAATCAGATCACACATGGCCCAAATAGAGTGGAGAACAGTTTTAGAGAATAAAACAACAGAGGAAATGCTAACAACCTTGGCAGAAAAGACGCTGATAATTTTAGAAAAATATGCTCCGAAAACACAGCCAAAAGGAAAGAGGAACTGGCTAGAGAGGCAAAATAGAAGAATATTCTGCAAAAGAAAGAGAGTAGCGGCGAAGTTAGCTAATTGCAGAGAAAACAATGCCAGGGAAGTAATACAAGAAAAACTAGAAAGTATCGATAAGAAATACAAACCCTGATTAAGGGCCATATAGAGAGGGAAGAGGAAAAGGCAATAAAGGAATAAAGGAAAATCCAAAATACGTCTATAGCTATGCGAAGAGGAAAACCAAAACGCGCGCTACCATCGGGCCCTTAAGGAAAGGAAATAATGAACTAACAGACGATCTAAAAGAAATATCTGAAACATTGAAAGCCCAGTATGAATCGGTCTTTAGTACCCCAAAATATGACAAAGCGATACCTGACATAGATGTATTCTTCGAAGAGAAATTGCAAGGAGAATGTTTAACAGACTTTGATTTTACCCCAGAAGATAGAGCGAGAGCTATAGGAGAAATGAAATCACATTCAGCTGCAGGTCCGGACAAATGGAACGCACTATTAATTAAAAACTGTAAAAATGAAATAGCTACACCCTTATACTGGATATGGAGAAGATCCCTAGACACTGGGGAAATACCGAGCATCTTGAAAAGAGCGACCATTGTCCCTATATATAAAGGAGGGGATAGCTCTCAAGCAAAAAACTATAGACCAGTGTCATTGACGTCCCTCCTCACCAAAATATTTGAAAGAATAGTCAGAGAGAAAATCTATGACTTCGAGAAACTGGAAAGATTCAACGAAAAGGATTCCGATCAGGTAGATCATGCCGATAACAACTAATGGAACACTACAATAATATCCTAGATGCACTAGAAGGCAATGACAACTACGATGTCATATACACGGATTTTGCTAAAGCTTTCGACAAATGTGATCACAGTATAACAGCACATAAAATGAAACATATGGGAATAACAGGCAAAGTTGGAAAATGGATCTACAACTTCCTCAGAGAACGTCTACAAGTCGTCAAAATTCAAAGTGTAGCATCATCATAATCAGAAGTACGCAGCTCAGCACCACAAGGTACAGTACTGGTCCCACTCCTGTTCATTATCATGCTAACAGACATAGACAGTGGAGTAAACAGCAACAGTATAGTAACATCCTTTGCGGATGATACAAAGATCAGCAGAAAAATCAGTGATGCAAATAAAGTGGAGCCCTTGCAGAGGGACACGAACAAAATATACAAATGGTCAGAAGACAACAATATGACATTTAACACCGAGAAATTTCATCTTTTGAGATATGGTAGAAATGAGGAACTTAAACAGAATACATATCATGCTCCAGATAGACAAGAAATTCAAAGAAGCACGAAAGCGGTCGACTTGGGGGTAATAATGACCGATGATGCCAAATTTGAGACACAAAATCAGATAGCGATAAACAAAGCAAAAAGAGTCGCGGGACAAGTACTAAGAACGTTCAAAAGGAGGGACAAGACAGTAATGATTCCCCTGCTTAGAAACCAAAACTTTAATACTGCTCAGTTTTGACGTCCCCATATAAAAAGGAAGAAATTAATAAACTAGAAAAAACGCAGAGACATTTCACAGCCAAGATTGATGGTTGCAAAGAACTCAAGTACTGGGAAAGACTACGTAAACTAAATATGTACTCCCTGGAAAGAAGAGAGAGGTATACCATAATCTACATATGGAAAATTATCGAAAAACTGGTGCCAAACCTCAAACAAAACACAATTACCATCCAGACAACGCTGAAAAATAGGAGAGGCAGAATGTGTAGTGTTCCCAAATTAAAGGCCTGACAAGGGACCTCCTCAAAACTGAAGGAAAATAGCTTGGTTGTCAGGGGGCCAAGACTTTTTAACCAGCTTCCAAAGGACCTCAGAAACGTTACAGGGGTCAAAGTTGAAGTCTTCAAGAGAAGACTAGATGCCTGGCTCAGGACGGTACCAGATGAGCCAGGTGTACATGGCTATGTGCAGTGGAGAGCGCAAGAGAGCAACTCGCTCATCCACCAAGCCAGGCGTAGAGGCGGGGCCACCGGCTTGACTTTCGTATGAAGAAAGACCGACGCACGGAACCCAACAAAGTTAAGAAGGTTATATATAGGTATGCGAGTACAGAGTATTGCGTGCACGCACGCACACGCACACAAACACACGCAGGTGTTTATCAGTTATCTTGGCTGGTTTAAAACATAAAACTGTTTGAAACTATTTTGTTTTGACTTGTATTCCCAATGGGATGTTTACTCAGCCACATCGATGCACAGACCAATTTAGGGTAGCCAAACTGGCTTTTTTCAATCATTTCAGCAAGTGAAGATGGATTTACGTGGTTTACTCACTTTAATTCTCTCTCATTTTCTCTTTCTGGGTGTAGACTCAGGTGAAGAAGGTATGTTCTTTTGTCTTCTCACTTCTTTCTAATTTTTCTACTTTGTAATATTAATATATATATATATATATATATAATATATATATATATATATATATATATATATATACTGTATATATGAGGTCTGTTTAAAAAGTATCCGGAGAGGGTGTTTAATTTAGAATAAGATCACGCTTGGAGTTGTGACTGTGCTAAACATGTCTCTGCATGTCGAGACAAGTTGACTAATAGGGTTGCACTTCATTGTATAGCGTCAGTCCACTGTGTTGAGCCGATAAAGTTAAACGTGTTTTGTTTCGCGGTGATTTCTTACGATGTCGGAGAGTTACTTGTTTTTATTTACTGTGAAGGTGTTGTGCACCATGAATATGCTCCACAGGGACAAACAATCAACAAGGGATTTTACAGTGAAGTTTTGAGACGTCTACGTGAAGCAGTTCGGAGGAAACGGCCGCAGAAGTGGGAGTCCGGAGACTAGATGCTTCATCACGATAACACGCCAACTCACTCGTCGCAACTTGTCCGGCAATTTTTGACTAGTACTAGTTACAGTACTCTTTCTAAAACAGATATATGGCTT
The DNA here is from genome assembly GCA_023014485.1 of Bathynomus jamesi. NCBI lineage: Eukaryota > Metazoa > Arthropoda > Malacostraca > Isopoda > Cirolanidae > Bathynomus > Bathynomus jamesi. The sequence continues at coordinate 1,219,537 of JAJOZX010000237.1, forward strand.
GTTGGTCCAACTTTACCAAAAATATTGGGCGATAAACTCCCTTCTCAGCAGCAAGTTTTGGCACATTTTTTTTTACCATCATTCAGAGATGAAGCTCCCTTTGAAAGATAGTGCTAAGAACACTCCGATCAGTGTTATGGGTTTCTGGAAGAAAGTCAGTATTCCATCTGCGCATGAACATGATCTTATTAAGCGGTTGCTGAAACTTCATTCTGAATGGAAAGCATTACAAAAAAGTAAGTCCCGTCGATCTCAAAAGCAAATTTCGAATGAAACACACTTCACATCACGACTCAACGAACTATTTGACATTGCACACGAGAATGCTCTGTCTATGATGAAAATAGACGAAGATAAGAAATTTCTTATTGCTCAGCGCAGTGGAAGGAAAGGTCACATAGCTGGCATTGATAAAGTGACAACAATCAAGGAAAGAAATAAGATAATTAGGGAGCAAAATTTTATTAGCCGCAAGAGAAAACATGAAAAAGAAATACAACAACTAAGCAAAGTTGCAACAATAGATTCAAGTACCAGTAGTGATAACGAGTCGATCCATTCGGAAAATAGTACATCTCAAAAATTAAAAAGTTTTTCTCAGGGTGACACCTAACCACAATTGAAGAAAGCAAGACCTCCAAACATAATGACTCCCGAATTAGCGCAAACTCTAGACCGTACAAAGACCAGCAACCGAGCAGCAGCTCATATCGTTGCTGCTACGGCAAAAAGTTTAGGATATGATGTAGAGTCACTATCGATCAGTAAAGATTCTATTCGCACTAAAAGGATGAAAATTAGAAAAGAATCTTGTTTATATCATTGAACGCTTTGCTCCAGAAACCCCCCCACTAGTAGTTCACTGGGATGGGGAAATGCTACCTGATATTGCAGGAAAAAAGTCTGTCGGTCGTTTGCCTGTGGTAGTGACTGGTAAAGATATTGGCAAGCTTCTTGCAGTCCCTAAATTTACCTCTAAAAGTACAAAAGCAATTGCAAAGGCTGTTGTAAAAGAATGGAATTTAACCAACCAGCTCAAAGCTATGTCGTTTGATACCACGGCAAGTAATACAGGAAAGAGAGGAGGTGCCTGCATCCTGATTGAACAAATGTTGGACAAAAATCTTCTGCACCTAGCCTGTTGTCATCATATCCATGAGATTATAGTTGGAAATGTATTTGGCGTCCTTTTTGGTCCCTCATCAGGACCTGATATTGCTTTATTTAAGTGGTTACAACTACAATGGAGTAACGTTGATAAGAGTAAGCTTGAACCAGTGATTGGTGATAAAGAAGTGACCTTAGACATATCTGAATGGAAGGAAATAATTGAATTCTGTAAAACTAACCTAGAAGAACGTCAACCACCTTAGAATTAACATTGTTGTTTCTGGGAGAAGTACTCCCACGAGGAAGAAGACTGATGCAACCAGGTGCTCTACATCGTGCACATTGGCTAGAAAACGTAATTTATTCTATAAAGATTTATCTCCTCCGTTCATAGGTTCGTCTAACATGAAGAGAAATATCATCTTTAAGAAGATTCAATTTATTCACTACAAAGATTCATGTAAAAGCATATTTCCAATGCCCCCAGGCACCTCTGGCTCCTACAAATGACATTCAGCTCCTTCAGCAATTAAAAACTTACCCAGACAGTGTCATCTCCAAATCTGCAGGCAAGGCATTCGGTAATCATTTGTGGTATTTAAGGGAACGTTTGATTGGTCTCTCTTTCTTTGATGACCGTGTACCTTTAGAAATGAGGAGATTGATGGGCGCAGCTCTAAAAAATGAAGGAGATAAATGCCCTCTAAATAGAATTTGTTCAGCGATTGCTGAAGGAAAAGATCTGTCATCTTTTGTCACAGCAAACTCTCGACAACTGTTCTCAATTGGAAGATGACTTTCTAACTTCTGTAGATCCAGCTCAATGGGAACAGATTCCAGAGTGTCAAAACGCTTCCAAGATTCTTAAAAGCATGAAGGGTGTCAGTGATATAGCAGAAAGGGGAGTAGCATTGATTAAGGACTTTAACGCCTCTGTAATGAGAAATAAGGAACAGACACAGTTTATGCTTCAGGTCGTTGAGGAACATCGTAAAACATTCCCAGATGCAAGAAAGAAAACATTAGTTGAAGGTCTCCAAAGTTCATCCAGGCGACAATGAGTTGTTATCACCAACGAAACCCCCTCCATTGAGAGGATAATACTCACCCTTATAGGTGAGAGGGACCTGGAGCTGAACTCAAAAAAGACTTTAAGCTAAAATCTTTTGGACTCTTGCGGCACCTCTAAAACATTTCCGATTTGTATACAAATTGGTATTCTGAGATTTTTAGGGAATAAAAACAATATTTTGGGTTCCGAACGTAACTTTTTGAAGATTATATTTATACAGCCACTCTAAAATATATATATATATATATATATATATATATATATATATATATATATATATATACGTCGGGAGTAGCATCATGAAAAAGAAAAAGTATCATATTTGTAATTTACCATTACTTATTCGAACTATAGTGGATTTAATTTTCCCAGAAGAGTTCCTTGGTCCATGATGGTCTGTGTGTAACATAAAGATGTCAGAGGACCATTCTGAGTTCAATCCCATATATATATATATATATATAATATATTATATATTATATATACAGTATATATGTAAAAATGAATAATTCCTGTATGATCTTATATTCAATTATTGATTTTTACATAGGGAGTTATTTGTTGTTAAATTCATACACACATGTACATACGTTCACATGTATTTTTTCTTTGTCTTTTTTTTTAAATTAAGTAATTTCTCGCGATCTCATGTTTAAACGAGTGTTCGAATTTTGCTGACCGCAGCGGAAGCGAAATGTACTTATAAATTTATGTTTATTAATAATATTAGTATTTTTTTTTTTTTTTTTTGTCATTGGGATAAATTTTAAAGTTGCTTCCTATTTTTGCCAAATAATAGTGACGTATTCTTTTCTTAATCATTTTTTAGATTAGATGCATTCTCTTTTCGTTATAAACGATGGAGTCATGATTTTCCTTTAAATCTTTAATTTTTATCTTAATATAAGAATGCATAGTTCAATTTCCGTTTCTAATTAACGCGGCGGATCAGGAAAACAACAGATCTGAAAATACGCGGTTTAAGCTAAAAATATGGCTTCCTCTTCCTATATCCTTTTTTATGTTTAGCCAGTGTCACAACAAAAAAATTACTTTATTTTCAACTATTATCCAAAAATAATACAGCCTTTCAACATTTAATAATGATGATGTTAGTAGAAACGGGGTATATAAACCCCAGTAAAGTTATCCATATTTTTTTCAGAAGTCAATTCAGAGGCTGAGCACTACCTGTAAATATTAGTAGTAAAGTACAGTAAGAAGTCGTCTTTATCTTCTCCTTCGCGTCTTACTCTCTTCAGAAAACTTAGTCATTAAACATTCCCGATCCATTATAAGAAGAATCGAGGAACTTAGAAAGAGCTTAGTCTTAAACAAAGCGAAACATAATTTCTCGTTACAAGAAGCATCAGGAAATCTTCAGCAAAGTTAGTAAGTTTCCACGGAGTCCTCCGAGCCACTACAGAAGAACTCGGAGAGTATTACTGAAAGTAATATCCGTTGCTGCCTCCTAAACCATAACCCCCGTCGATTCCGAACCAACCCAGGGCCATATATATATATATATATATATATATATATATATATATATATATATATAGAATAACGAGAATAACGGGGCAGATATTGAGAACCTTTAAACGAAGGGATAAGAATGTAATGATTCCTCTACCGAAAACACTGATTATACCCAAATTGGAATACTGCTCGGTCCTAACATCCCCATATAAAAAACAAGACATTAGACAGCTAGAAGGGATTTAGAGAAGCTTCATAGCCAAGATCAAGGGGTGCAAAGAACTAAATTACTGGGAAAGGTTACGCGAACTAAACCTATATTCACTGGAAAGGAGAAGAGAGAGATACACCATTATTTACACTTGGAAAATAATAGAGAAACTAGTCCCTAATCTTACTCTGAACCCTGTAACTCCCTAAACAACGGTGGAAAGTAGAAAAGGAAGACTGTGTCGTGTTCCCAAATTAAAGGCGAGACAGGGAACATCCTTAACCCTGAAAGAAAATAGTTTTGTTGTGAGAGGACCAAGACTGTTTAATCAGCTGCCCAAAGACCTACGGAACATGAGTGATATTGCGGTAGACATCTTCAAAAGAAGATGAGACGCCTGGATCAGAACAATCCCCGATGAGCCGGGTGTACCTGGCTATGTGAGGTGGAGAGTACAAGAAACCAACTCACTACTTCACCAGGCCAACTCGAGGGGAGGGGCGACACGCTTGATCTTCGTGGCATAAGGAATCATCGCGCGGAACCTTTGAAAGGTTGAAAGGAAGGGTATATATATATATATATATATATATTATATATATATATATATATATATATTTATTTATTCAATTAATGCACAGTAGGGCGGCTCGTTTTTACACTTTTTTCGATATTTGATTGGGGGTAGTGCGGAAAAGTTGCGATTTGGAGAGAAAATAAAGTGTGTAAAATTTTTTTGATCTACGTCAATACCTTCCGGTGGCGGCGAGTCCTTAAAAATCGAAAAATAGGCCTAAAAACACAAAAATTTTATATAATTTTATATAATTTTTATATAATGTTCATTGTTCAATGACTGCTATTAATTTATTCAAGCCTATAATAGTGTTCTCAGGGTTGTTTGCACAGAAATATACCGGAATTAACATTTGTATAAAATCTTGTTAAAACTTGCTTTAAATCAATATTTTGGATATTTTAACGGCTAAGACGCCACCGGAAGTTATTAACAGATTGTGCTGAAATTTTTATTGTTTATTTTGTAAGTCTTTAAAACCATTTCCAATCTACCCCGTTAGGCCTATTTTTCGATTTTTAAGGACTCGCCGCCACCGGAAGGTATTGACGTAGATCAAAAAAAATTTACACACTTTATTTTCTTTCCAAATCGCAACTTTTCCGCACTACCCCCAATCAAATATCGAAAAAAGTGTAAAAACGAGCCGCCCTAATGCACAGGTATATCCCGGTTTTCGCAAGAGTTATGTTCCTCAGACTCATTACGAATAACGAATCATTTTTTCCCGTATACAGTAAATCGTATAAATACAGGTTTTATGGGGGGGATGCGTTCCGGTGGCCATTTTTCAGAAGGTAAGATGTTTGGGTACGTTCCCATACGATACATAAAAGTAAGTATAAAACACGAATACAGACCTGTATTAGCATAGTAAGTTATGAATAACATCAATAAAAGAATAAACATACCTGTACTGTACTTTTATTTCCTCAAACCACCCCCGACTGGGGTCAAACCACCCCCGACTCGCACTGAGAGTTTCACCACCACTGCTATCACCTTCACCAACGACTTCCTTCCTCACATCTCGCCACAAAAACCGTGCCCTTTCTTGAATAATGGCCTGCGATACGGGCATGCTGCGCTGCGTTTGGTAGCAGGTGGAATCGTGAATTATTTTTTTCCCTTATCTGGCATTGTGAATAACGGAGCTGGGTTTGCGAATAGCGGAATTTGGTGTCAAAAAATATATTATGTATAAGCGAAGCTACGAATATCGAAGCTATGAATAATGGAGTATACCTGTATATCTTTTATTTTAAACTGAAGTCATGTTTTAAACGGAAATGTTGCCTCACTCTCTGTATATTATCGCTATTATAACGGATATTGCCCTTCTGAACTCTGTAACTGCATTCCTCCTCCTCTGAGGAAAACTTGCAGACTTCTTTCGACATATCCCTTTTCTGTCCAGCTCTCAAACGCAAGAGTTAATCAGTATTCTCAATCTTTCATTTACTCAACCAGTCTACTCTGGAACAACCTTCCTCAATCTATCCTTCTCCCTGTCTATGACTTCCACTTTTTCAAACTCAGAGTGTGCAAGCATCTTGAAAACTTTGGTTCTTGATTTCGGCTTCGTTCTTCTCTTTCTATGGGGGGGGAAGGAGAGGCGTTTTTGGGGGCGTTCGCCTTTGGTCCATACTTCATGCATGAAAAAGAATAACAGGCACACCTTTGGCAATTTTTCAATGTTTTCTAAGTTATCATGAAAGCAAAAATGCAGATTTGTCTGTAGTGTTGTTGGTTTTTGTGGATTTTAAGGTGAGGAGTGGGGGTAGTCTTCATTGTAGTTGTAAGTTTTGGGGGTTGTGCGTGTGGTAAGGAGAGACATGAGCGGTGTCTGGGTCGCTAAGGTACGTTGAGGCAGTCAGAAGTGTTGCTTGGCCTGTAATCTTCACAATTTATTTATATTACTTCGTAATTTATATTTATATTAATAAAATAATTTATATTTATAATATATATATATATATATGAACAGAAGGACCAACACAACGGCAAACATTTTCATTTATTTTTTGTACTTCAGACGTTTCGACAAATCTTTTGTCATCATCAGTGAATTAAGTCTTAAAACCTTAAAACAAAAGTAAAAAGTGAAAATTACATCAATACAATATTAAAACCATTAAAATTAAAACCTTAAAACAAAATGAAAATTGCATCAATACAAAATTAAAATCATTAAAATTTCATCACTACGAAAATTAAAATTAAATTAAATTACCTCAATAGGTAAATACACAATGTTTACATCGACCTCCATACTTGGCAAAGCCTAAGAGAAAACTGGATGGTCAGAGGATTAGAAAGTATATGTCTATGAGAATCGGTTGGTTATTTAAAAGAGCTGTAATTTGTAGGATGAACTATTATTGTTAATGGAGGGTTTGTTTCTATAGATGTACAAAGATTCTAAAATTCGGAGTTCTGTGAGGTTATTGGATCTAGTTAAAATTTCTCAGAATAAGTTCCAAACTTCACTATTTCGAAAACAAACTTTTACTGGCTTGGGAACCAATTATTTAAGTTGTATGTTTTATAAATATAAGATTAGTGCTATAGTAACATTATTAACAAGAAGTTACGGTATTTGTTCGGATCACTTTTCGTTAAACGAAGAATTTAAATTTTTAAGACAGTACTTTATTCACAATTACTACCCTTCTAATCTATTTGATAACCAATTTAAGAAATTTTTAAATAACACTTTTAATACTAAACTCCCCATAACTACAGTACAAAAAGAAACCAGATATATTAAATTACCTTTTTATGGTTATTTATCATTGCGTATTCGAGGTGAATTGTCCAAACTGCTCAAGTCTAGTTATCCCCAAATAAATTTTAGATTCGCCTTCGTCAACCCACTTAAATTATCAAATTTTTTAAAGTTCAAAGATGAATTCCCCAAAACTGTATGCCCCAATGTTGTTTACAAATACACGTGCGACAGCTGTAAGGCTGCGTATATTGGCAGCACTCAACTCCAACTGGAGGAGCGCCTTTCTCAACATTTGGGCTTGTCAGTCCGTACCAACCGTCCCCTCAGTAGCCCTCCACAATCCGCAATTAGAAACCATAGTAATGAAAACAACCATCCCCTTCACAAAACTCAGTTTGAAATTTTAACTAGATCCAATAACCTCACAGAACTCCGAATTTTAGAATCTTTGTACATCTATAGAAACAAACCGTCCATTAACAATAATAGTTCATCCCACAAATTACAGCTCTTTTAACTAATCAACCGATTCTCATAGATATATACTTTCTAATCCTCTGACCATCCAGTTTTCTCTTAGGCTTTGCCAAGTATGGAGGTCGATGTAAACATTGTGTATTTACCTATTGAGGTAATTTAATTTAATTTTAATTTTCGTAGTGATGAACTTTTAATGATTTTAATTTTGTATTGATGCAATTTTCATTTTGTTTTAAGGTTTTAATTTTAATGGTTTTAATATTGTATTGATGTAATTTTCACTTTTTACTTTTGTTTTAAGGTTTTAAGACTTAATTCACTGATGATGACAAAAGATTTGTCGAAACGTCTGAAGTACGAAAAATAAATGAAAATGTGCCGTTGTGTTGGTCCTTCTGTTCATCTGTAAGCTCCGTTTCCCTAAGAAGTCAATAGCTTTGATATATATATATATATATATATAAAACGTAAAACTAAATTTATATTTTCCTGTCTTGTCTTTTTTTGGGGGGGGGGATTAAAAAGGATCAAAAACACTAATGGGAATCTTGAGAGATTAAAGAAATGAAAAGGGATTAAAAAAGTTTATTTTTATTACCATCCCTACCCACCCCACTTTGTGCAAGTATTAGTCTGTAGTATATTCTGTAAATAAAATTTAATAAAAACTAAACACATGATGGACCATGTAAATGCTACTTCTGATTGGCCGAGGGCGCCACGTCACAGTGCACGTCACCTACTCACAGTCTCAAACTCTTGGATCTCGTCTCCACGCGATTCCAAGGCCTCTGGCTTGAATTTTGCCCGTTTAACCCTTTGAGTATTGAGTTGGCAACGTCGTACCACGTTCTCGCGCCATTCAGGCGCCACTGAATTGCTGGCGAAAAATATATAGGCCCCCTATGTTTATAGTAGATACAGGATTACTCCACCCCAAAACTCTTGCGAGACCGAACGACTACGGGACTACTACTTTAAGGGTTAATTAAAAAAATACTGCATTATTCGTGCACGGCATTATCAGATTTCGCGTTATCAGAGTATTCTAATATATATGATAATGATAATCCTTATTGGCAGGATATAAATCCCATAAAATAGTACAAATAGTACAATATTCTTAAGATAATAAATGATAGGATAAATCAAACAATAATAATTTTAAAAACTAAAAATTATGACTAAAACGTACACGTAGTGACAACACCAACATATGGTAATGATAATGATGATAATGATAATGACAACGATAATGTTTATTGGCAGGAGACAGATCCCATAAAATAAAAGGTACAGTATCCATCAAGGTAATCAACGATACAACCAATTAAACAGTAAGTTTAAAAAAACAAAAGAGGACTACGGTAATAAAGAAATAATAATACACGTAAAGAAACGAGAAATAATAAAATTAGTAATAACAGCCTCATAAAAATTAAAAATACGTGTAATGGAATGGCTAATGCCGGAGTTAACTGCAGCTATAAACAGACACTTTCATACCAAGAGGTTCACACTCTAAAGGAAATAAAGTAGGACTGATGATAATCAAAAGCTTGGACAATTGGATTGTCTGAGTTTTTAATTTTTTGCATTAGACTACAATGAGCACGTTTTGTTACCTCAGGGAGCCTCGAAACGTTGCGGTTAGCGAACATTTGAGATGCTGAGCATCTTAGAGGTAACTTATGCACAGTTTATAGGATCTGTTGTAAAGCAAATTGAGGGTTCTGCAGGAGCCTTTTTTTATAATTAACCCAGAATTTCTGCCCATAAATATTAGTGCAAAAAGTACGAAAAAATATTGTCTTTCGCTTCGCTCGTACCGAATTTGAAGTTCCTTATAATCATGTTTGCCTCAACAGAGTATCTTCGATATTGTTTCCTTATGTCTGAGTCGTCACTCAAGGAGTTGGTGATAATTTGACCCAGATACTTAAATTCTTGTACCTGATTTATAAGTTCGTCTCTCATTTTGAAAATAATATTAGCTGTTTGGTTTGAGCTTCTAGGATGGAATTGCATAACCTTAGTTTTAGTAACATTAAAATTAATGTCATGGTTCTATGAATATGATACACAGATTTTTATATGATGATCAAGACCTTTTATCGAAGGGTTTATTATTTTATTTATTTTTTATGTAGGGAGGAGGGGCCGAGGGCGAATGCCCACAAAAAAGCCCCCTCATAGATGAAGAAGAGAGCCAAAAACAAGGTCAGGTTTTCGAGATGCCTGGACAGTCTCCTTTTGAAAGTTTGGAGGTCATAGACAGGGGGAAAGATGGATTGAGGAAGAGTGTTCCAGAGTCGATCGCGTGAGTAGATTGAAGACAGAAAATACCGATTAACGCTTGCGTTAGAGAGTTGAACAGAATGTGTTGAAAGTCATCTATACAACATCCCACTCTTGTCTCATTAAGAGAGTCAATTAATTCATATATATATATATATATATATATATATATATATATATATATATATTGTCGTAACCATGAAGTTGCAGGCAGAGATCTTTTATAAATAAGTGAAGGATTGTTAATCTTAAGATTTCGAGGTGTACATCTCTGAACGCAGTGTGGTTTGGTTTTTAAACGTTCATGAACGAATAAATCCGAAGTGTTTCAGATTGTTTAAAGTTGTTCTATCTTAGTTCGGATTATCAGAGAAGTAATAAAACCAAGCCACGTGGGGACAGAGGTTTATCACCGAGACTCGACCCCAGCGAGAAGGGTAATCCAACGGATTTGGACGTGCGTTCAAATGCGTGGTTTCCCCTTTCGCGAGGTCGAAGATTTTAATATCTCTTTTGCATGATCTTGTGACTTTTGTAAGACAGATTCGAAGACGCTGCTAAAGTTGAACCACGAGGGGGTCATAAACTTAGGGCTTCGAATCTGTTAACGGTATTGAAATGTATTTCGTGGGAAAAGGAGGGGTCTATACTCGGAAATCAGGTCCAGCTCCAATCAGGGGGCCCAGGATCCTGGGAAACGAAGTAAAGACGCCTTCTTTCCCTCTTGTATGGGTAATAGCCTTCTGGAGGGACGATCTTAGGGAAACAAATGATTCGATAGGTTTGCAGAATATTGGAAGGCGGGGTCCTTCAAATTTGTAAAGAAAATTCGAAAATTGTTAAGTCAGTTGTAGTCGTTCCTCCTTGAAGTTAACTGTGGTTAAACAAACACCCTGTAGACTTGTGGCGTAATAAACTTTAAAACGGAAAGTGTACCATGTCATTAGCTTACGCGGAAATCGGCGCGTAAATGTAAGAAAACTTAAAACGGAAAGAATCAATTGTCACTAACGAAAAAATTAAGAACTTATAGTTCATGAAATTCGTTTACGCGGAAATTTGAGAATATTCACGTGAAGGTTAGCGACCTTAACCGAGAATTTGATTGTGACTTAATTAATGTTAACCAACGGACCAAGAGTTTTGTGAACGGTCTCTTAAGTAAATTTAGCTCCACTTAAATAAGAAATAGGGTACGTCTGGGCCCTAATTTCCTGAATCCGTCCATTTGGGTTCAGAAAGAAGTCCCGTTAGTTAACCTATTGTAGAGTTTGAAAGCTTTGTAGCGGCCGTAAATCTACGGTCCGTACGCAGCACAAGTGGGAGAAAGTTGTCTCCTACTCTTTAGTAAGTACTGTAAATTTATCCTTTGAATATCTGGGTCGAATTCCGACCACTTCATTTATTGTTATGTATTTTTTGTTGCACTAAAACATAAAACCCCTCGACCTATAAATTATTGAAATTCCGATAACTGTTAATCTTTTCTTTAGATTTATCATTGTTGATCAATTTAACGATTTGAAGTCAATCACTGTGAACTTTGTCTTTGACGTTAAGATTATTGTATTGTCTGAAATTTTATAGATGTAATACAAAATAAAATATTAAATGCATGTACTGTGTCAAGTAACATTTAATAAAATTTATAAGAGGGCGTGTGTTGTTTTAAATACCTTGTGATAGACCCCTCTTGTTAGCTGGGGAAAACTAACGTTCCAAGTAGGCTTGTGGAAAGCCGAAGGAACCTAGCCTATCAATTTAAAGGGCCATCCGTCTTGGGTAGGCCGAATAATCCTGAACGAAATTAAGAGATAAAATTAAAGTAAAAGAGAACGGGCGTTCAATACCATAAATAACAATACGGATTGGGCGCGTACGTCAATATATATATATATATACTAAACAGTAGAGGAGAGAGTAAGGAACATCCGCATTACAAACAAAAACATTCGGATAATACATTGCCCTATCTAACATTGAAAGTCTCGTGTGTGTGTGTGTGTGTGTGTGTGTGTGTGTGTGTGTGTGTGTGTGCCAAAATTTTAATAAATTTAAAACATTTGGTGGAACATTCTTGTATTCTAATTTTTTAAATAGAATATTGTGATTCACTTTATCATATGCATTGTTTATATTAAAAAACTATAAATTACTGACGGTATTTCTAAATACAGTCTCTCTCCAAACATAAATACACTTTCAGCGCATTATATATGTATATAACAGAAGAGAAATTATGCATGAGCACTTTGTTTCCCTGCATGCCCAAACAAACACGGGGTCGTGAACGACTGGTGGGACTATGGGACGTGGGCGGGATGGTGGGTGCGGTTGGTACGATATGGGCTCGTCGGCGGAGTGTTTCCGGGCTCCAGGTGTTGTTCTAGGGAACCCTGCAATGCCATGGAAACTCTTTTATCAAGATGAAAATAACTGAATTGGTAAAAAGATTTATTTCGCACATAATATCCTTTTTTATTGTACACGCGAAGAACGTATCAACATTACCCCTCGATCATTGAATTTAAGCGTATTTGGGCCTGGTGAGACTGTCCTCGGTGAAAAGTGTGTGTGTGTGTGTGTGTGTGTGTGTGTGTGTGTGTCACCTGGCTGGAAGTAAATGAAATTCTGGGGATGGGGATGGGGGATAGATTATAATAATAATAATAATAATAATAATAATAATAATAATGATAATTTATGTTCGGCCTGAGAGAGAGAGAGAGGGAGAGTATTACGTTGATAAGTCATTTTGTGCATTGACCCGTTATCAGAGTGTGGAGTATATTTACACATTTGTGACCAGAGAGATAAAACGAAAAATGTCGAATGGGTTAAGCCACTCCCACAAAATGCATTTGGTGCGAGGGGCTACGAGTAGAAACAACTAGGCTCCATACATATAGCTTTATAAGGTACCCACTAGCGTTCATAGTATGACGTCAGAGACACATACACGCATATATATATATATATATATATATATATAGAGAGAGAGAGAGAGAGAGAGAGAGAGAGAGAGAGAGAGAGAGACTTTTTCTCCGTTGGGTTCCTCCAAACACAATCTTATATCTGTTTCCTGTTCTTATATCTGTTTCCTGTCCAATTTGGCCTTTGGATCCTCCCAGGAGGAGGCGCCATTGGCACTTTGCCGCCGTTGATTGGGAGGCCCTTAGCTAGTACTTCTGTGATTCCCATGGAATGATTTCTGTTTCTATGGCCTGGGACCTTCCGGGTGTGCTGAGCGCATCACGGAGGTGATTCTCTCGGGCATGGAGACGTATATTCCATATTCTCTTCCTACTACTAATTCAAAAAAACCTTGGTTTAACTTTACTTGTTCTAATGCTATCCGCAACAGAGAGGAGGCCTTTAGAAGGTACCGTCGCCATCCAACTCCTGACTCTCATTCAGCTCATATTTCTGCCCAGAATCGTGCAAAATCTGTTCTTCGACTCTCCAAAAATTCTTCCATCAGACAAAAATGTGAAAACCTATCCATTATCCAATTCTAATTCTTCTAGCTCTTTCTGACATCTAGCTAAGAACCTCTTCAACAACTTTACTATCTCTTCTTTCCCTCCTCTTTTCCATTCCGACGGCTCAGTTGCCGTCTCTTCTCCTGATAAAGCTGAACTCTTCGCTCAAACTTTCGCTTACAACTCAACTCTAGACGAATCCTGTGCTGTTCCTCCATCTCCTCCCCCCTCTCATCTTATGTTTGAAATTAGAATCTCTTCTAAAGATGTTTTTTCTGTCCTATCTGGGCTCGACTCTAAGAAGGCTTACGGTCCCAATGGTGTTCCTCCTGTTGTTCTTAAGAACTGTGCTTCTGTGCTGACACCTTGCCTAGGCAAACTCTTTCGTCTTTGTCTCTCATCTGGTATTTTTCCTTCCTGCTGGAAGTTCGCTTTCATTCAGCCTGTCCCAAAGAAGGATGACCGCTTTCAACCCTCCAACTATCGTCTAATTGCATTGATTTCTTGCCTTTTTAAAGTTTTCCTGTCATCCACTCTTTTCCTTTTATTTATTAATGACCTTTTAATTCGCACTTCCTGTCCTATTCACTCCTATGCCGATTATTCCACTCTTCACTTCTCCATCCGCTTCACAAAGCGTCCCTCACAACAGTCGCTCCATGATTCGCGTTGGACGGCTATGGAACACCTGACCTCTGATCTTTTTGCTCTCCTCGACTGGGGCAGAGAAAACCTTGTGGCTTTCAATTCTTCAAAACCTCAGTTTGTTCATCTGTCTACTCGTCACAATTTTCCACACGGCTATCTTCTTACCCTCAACAACACACAACTCAATCCTTCCTCTTCTCTTAACATTCTTGGCGTTTCCATGGAGTATGCTTCTCATGTGTGGGGTGGCTCAACCCATACAGCCATACTTGACCGGGTAGAATCAAGGGCTTTTCGTCTCATTAATTACCCACCTCTTACTAACTGTCTTCATTCTCTCTCTCTTCGCCACTATGTTGCCTCACTCTCTCTTTACTGTCGTTATTATAACGGACATTGTTCTTCTGAACTCTCTAACTGCATGCCTCTTCCTTTAAGGAGAGCATACAGCACCAGACTTCTACACTTTCTCATTCCTTTTCTGTCCAACTCTCTAACGCAAGTGTTTATCGGTATTTTCAATCTTTCATTTACTCGACCGGTCAGCTCTGGAACAATCTTTCTGAATCCGTCTTTCCTCCTGTCTATGACCTCCCATCTTTCAAACGCAGAGTGTGTAGGCATCTCGAAAACCCCCGGACCTTTATTTTGGCTCTCTTTTCCGCTATGGTGGGGGCGCTTTTGCGGGCATTTGCCCTTAGTAGGCGGTAAATGAATGTAAATGATGTACACGAATACATATATGAATATTTAAGAGAAGCGATCCGAGACTGGAAGAAGTACTGAGGTGAAAGGTGATAACTCAAGAGAAGTCAGAAACGAAGGCGAGCATCACACGACGGAAATTCATAATTTAATAAAAATAAGAAATATTAAAATATAAAAGAATGAAATCACGTACGTAAACACATGTGCGTCAGTAAACGGAGAGAAATCATAATACACATGAGCATGTATTGACGATGTACGTAAGGTTACATACATAGTTGTGAATAGAATAAGATAAGTAGACATAGGTAGGGTGATAGAAGTAGACAAATAAATGAAAAAAATAAGGGTCATTTTCCGAAATTTGGACTGTTTCCTATTTTTTTGAAAATAAGATATTTAATGTAGATTTTTACGCTGATTTAAAAAATGTGCCTTTTTTTGGAGAAATTAACCTAACCTAACCTGACCTAACCTGACCTAACCTAATTAACCTAACCTAACATAACATAACTTAACCAAACCGAACCTAACACAAGGCGTTGAATCTATGTGGAATAAGGCCAAAAGAAGGAATAAGAGACAGTCAGGGACTCACTGGCAAATGATTGATACGTACTTGTGCGAATTCATGTGGCGACAGAAAAATAACAGTCGAAATCTATTCACACAAATACTTAGTGACATAAGCCAATATTACTAAAGAACACAATAACTCTTGTATTAGTTTTCAGTTGTATTGTTATAGTTCTTAACCTAATACAAAATTACAATAACAAACGTAACTTTTGAACCGCTCATTTCTCCAAAAACAAACTTACATTTTGTAAATCAGCATAAAAATCTACATTAAATATCTTATTTTCAAAAAAATCAGAAACAGTCCAAGTTTCGGAAAAGCCCCAGAATAAGTGCTTATTTGTTCAGAGACTCGGAATAATCGCCATGAGGCATTACAGAACGTTAAGTAACGTGTCGGTTTTGATTAAATTCAAGAATAATTTACGTTATAGGTTAAAGTCATAAAGTATAGTAACAACGAAAAGGATAACGATGGCAATTTAAGTCGAGTTACAATTGAAATTTCAGAGTCTGAACGGCTGATGAAAGATGTCAATAAGGGTTTTATTAAGAATTTTAAGACCTGTCCTATAAGACCTAAACTTTAAAATTTTATCAATTTAGAAGGAACATTATTAATTCAACTGAATGAATGAATGAGCGACAAAATTATACACTGGACGACAAACAAGGACGAGGTAAGTGAGTGAAGTTAAACTCGATATATAAGGATATAAATATTTACAAATGGGGGATAGTGTAGGGGGAGGTAATTTCAGAAGTACAATCAGAGAATAAATAATTGGATCTTTTCCGTTTGGGGGCTAGCAGCGAATTTTAATGAAAGTCGATATACTAATGTAGTTTTGGTCACTGATTTCAAAAATAAATTTCTTTTTTTGGAGAAATGAAAAACAAACATGATAGGGTACTTTAAATAATTAATGTGTTTTTAACGAAAATATCATGACTTAACCTAGCCAATCGTCAAGGGCGTACAGTTGACCTAACTGGGCATTCAATTGACCTAACCTGGCTTCACTTGACCTAACCGGGCATTCAAATGACCTAACTGGGCATTAATTCTTGATTTTTTCTGCTACTTTTACAGCTCTGCCGGGATCCTTCAAAAAACGTATTCTTCGTAAAGTTGCACTTTTTACCGTTTGACCGACGCTTTTGGCAACGAAAGAACTGGGTATTTTTATCAAAGGAACACACTTTCCCACACTTAGAGCACTTTTTCATAAACAGTAGCAGTTTGTGACTCTGGCTAAATTTAACACAATCCTCTGTAACTAGTTTAAGCTAGTTAAAACACATATTAATTATTTAAAGTGCTCTAACATGTTTGTTTTTCATTTCTCCAAAAAAAGAAAGTTATTTTTGAAATCAGTGACCAAAACTACACTAGTATACCGATTTTCATTAAAATTTGCTGCTATCCCCCAAATGGAAAAGACCCGAATAATTTGTTACAATTAACATAATGCTTACGCAGTAATTTATGCAACAGGTTATACGAATTGCGTGAAAGTTATTATGACGTAGGTAAGAGAGGGGATAGGTTATACTTCGGATTACCGGAAGGTGTTGGTATTCGTTCTTTCGAGTAAACTTATTATGCACAAATATGGAAATGGTACAATTTTGGGAATGATTCAAAATGGTCACTTCCGCATTTGTGACAGTTGCATATTGGTCGCCCTTAAGGTTGAATAAAACTGTCTGATGTTAATCAGAATAAAAGAGTGAAGTGGATAGTGTACGTTAACGTCTTAAGTGATAAAATAATAAGTCTTATTTTGGATCATCTGAAATACGAATAAAAATACAAATACTCAATTTTGTCACGGCATTTAGCATTTAAAGACGCACTTAAAAGCATTTTAAATCCAAATGTACATTTAAATGCAAATATGATGCATGAACACGATTTCCACAGTGTTGTTACTGTTTCAACGGTTAGCGTTTATCAGTTAAACATTTTAATACTTTTTGGTTTCCACACTTCAAAGGAAGAAGTCACTCCCGGCAAACATACCGATATGGGCCCACGTGGGCAACACATGGGCTACATATGGGCTTGGCCACGGGATTCATGTGGGCTGGCCCATATGGGTACCATGTATATACCACATGGGTCCCATATAGAGCCCATATCTTGCCCATTTGAATACCATTTATAAACTACATACAGCCGTCAATGGCCCATATGGGCTCTATATGGGACTCATGTGGTATATACATGGTACCCATATGGGTACCACATAGATCCCTTGGCTAAGCCGATATGTAGCCCATGTGGGCTGCCTATGTGTCCCCCACGTGGGACCTATATGGGCATGTTTGCTGGGATTAGATATAAGGTCAGGTGATTAAAGAGCTCACTTGATAGGGGCAGTGCCCAGCCGTCTTTCTGGAAAGGTCTCATGGGTTATGCGTGAACTATAACGGCATAATGGGGTTGAGTACTACCTTGTTGGAAGATCATGTCCTGATTTAAATAAGATGAAATAAGGGAACTTTGTGCTATCTTTAGGTACAGTCAGGGCCGGATTTACTTGCTTGTGGGCCCTAGGCCAAACCTTATCAGTGCCCCCCCCAAAAAAAATATTATATATATATATATATCGTAATATTGTAATGTAAAAAAAAAAGAATTACAACATAATGTAACACATCAATCATTTTATTCAAATTAGTTTTATATCATGTACAACTTATTCTTACACAAAGGAATAATGGAAAAAAATACAGTCAAATTGAAGCATAATAAATTTTGCAATAAGAATTACAACATAATGTAATACATTACACATTAATAATTTTTAATCAAATTAGTTCCATATCAAGTACATCAAAGTAAATCAAGTTCCATATCATGTACATCTTACACATAGGAATAATGGAAAAATACAACGAAACTGAAGCATAATAAATTTTGCAAGCACAACTATGTGAAGTTCAAAATGACTTTTTCCTGCTTTTTTCTATGGCAAATTTGTCAATGATACTGTTTGTGTCAAGGGATTGTAGGAGGTCCCCAGTGGGCCCCCAGTTACTGGTGGGCCCTAGGCCAATGGCCTATGTTGCCTATTGGAAAATCCGGCCCTGGGTACAGCTGCCCGCATATGTAATGTTCCTCGCCTCACAGGCGACTCCGTACATGTGGCAATGTCGCAGTGATAGTTAAGGTAACCCAACTGGGGGAAGGTGGGGTGGAGGGGGAACAACCGAGTCCAACAACATATAACACAGACATATATATCTAAAGGATAATTGAATGTGCATTCATTGACATACACGTACTTATATTGTAATGTCTGTCTGTGTTCATAAAGATAAACAAATTAATATGATCGTATACAGCGTTGAACTCCATGTACAGGGTGTTCCAAAAAAACTATATACTCTTTATAGCATCATATATTTTATAATTTAAAAAAAAACAATATATTGTTATAGCAATTGCCAATGAAAGGTAAATTAGTAATCTAAGTGATCAAAATATTATAGCGAGTTGTTTGCATATAAAATTTAATTAACTACGCCAAGTGCTCAAAGTGTTCTCCGGCGGCATGAATGCACTTTCAATACAACAAAATCGTGTGGTCTGATGAAGCTACCTTCAAGCTAAATGGCACAGTAAATCGACACAACTGCAGGTACTGGTCACTTGATAATCCACACGTTTATGTGGATAAATATGTTAATTTGCCAGGATTAGCAGCATGGTGTGGTTTATCATCCAGGGGTTTGGTTGGACCATTTTTCTTTAATGGGACAGTTACCGGTGTCGCATATCTCGACATGCTGCGGACAGAAATTATACCTGCAGTTCGGAAGTTGTTTGGAAACGACGACTTTTACTTTCAACAAGATGGAGCTCCCCCTCATTATCATTGTGATGTCAGAAGGTACCTCAATGAAACGGTGCCTAACCGTTGGATAGGACGAAGAGGAAGCGTTGAGTATCCTCCACGTTCACCGGACTTGACTCCACTTGATTTTTACTTGTGGGGCTACCTGAAGGATGCAGTTTATGGTACAAGACCTGTAACACTCGAACACCTTAAGGATGCAATTAGGGAAAAGTGCGGTTTTTTTAAATTATAAAATATATGATCCTATAAAGAGTATATAGTTTTTTTGGGGACACCCTGTAGTTTACTAGTCTTATACATTAATAACATTCCATTATGATTACTGCAAGTCTATATGAACAGCTATCACAATACAACGTTTTATATACTAATGAATTTGAACTAAAAATAGACATTACACAACCAATTACAATTACATTACAATAATTTATAATATTTAGAGATTAGCTAGTCGAGAAAATGTAAATTTATGGACAACTTAACTTATTATGCTTTGCCATTTTTGTGAATGTAAAATATTTTTATATAATTACACTTTGAAATGAGTATAAATTATCATAGTGTTTTTTGGTGTTCAATTTTCTGTAAATATAGATTTTGTCTTGTAATGAAAATTTTAAAATTTCAAATAATCAGTAAGAGACTCGGCTAAATTTGGCTGATGCCAATGCCCAAAAAATAGCCGATTCTGCCAATGCCGATGAATCAGTACACCACTAGTTTTTGCTGACTTTGCTAATTTTGAGGGCCAGGTTCTTTACTAGTAAATAAGCCTAAATATATTATTCAATTTGATGTAATAACGTATTTTATAGATTTAATGACTCACACATGTTGTTTGTACCCTCATGAAATCGCAAGTTTCTTTAAAAATATCATCTTATTTGTTAAACTTTAATACAAAAAATGTTTCATCTTCTAATTTTTTTTATAGAGAAGATAGTATAATGGCTCCACATAAAGAAATTTCATACAAGAATAGGTTGAAATTATTGTTCTCCATGAAGAAGGCAATACTCAAAGACAAATAGCTGCTAAAGCTGGGGTATCTTTAACCATGGGCGCCCGCAGGTAGGGGCAAGGGGGGGCGCTTGCCTCCCCCTGGAAATGCCAAGAAAATATATTAAATATTTTCTAAGAAAATATTTATATCCTAAACTTGCTGAAAAGTATCCAACTGCCTCCTAAAGGGTGAAAATTTTTATTTGTGTGCATGATAAAAGGTTGCTACCTTCAGTGTGCTTTTTTCTTCATTCTATCATGTTTCTGTTATAAATAAAATAAATGATTGTTATCATGTGCATTGTATGTATATACAATATATATTTGCATTTTCCATTACAGAAAATGCAACACTAAACTTGCTTAGAATTAACCTGCTGGTTCCTAAGGGGTCAAAAGTTTTTTGCTTGCTCCGGTCCCTACCTATTAATACATTAAATTTTGCCCCCCCTTGGAAAAAATCCTGCGGGCGCCCATGTCTTTAACTACTGTTTCCAAAACACCTTCTCACCACTCACAAACTGGAGATGTGAAGAACAAAACAGGTTGAGGATAGAAGCGAAAAACATCTGAAAAGGATGATAAGATAATGATTAGCAAGCGTAATAGAAAGAAGACTGGTGGGTGGAGAAGGGGAATGAGGGAGTGTGAAGGTTGGTTGTGTAATGTCTATTTTTGGTTCAAATTCACTAGTATATAAAAAGTTGAATTGTGGTAGCTGTTCATATAGACTTGCAGTAATCATAATGGAACCTTATCCTATATACTATTGAGCTAAAATGTGTCTGTGTGTCTGCCCGCTTTCTTCGGAACCGTGCACAGACTAAACGGCACATCAGAAAATTCTGCAACCACCACCAACTGATAGCCCATGAGCTGCCGATGTGCTCTGTCAAGTTTTCCGGTTCTAGGTCACTCCGCGGCCGAGCACGAGCTATTTAATGTTTATTACAAGTGAATGTAAGTACTTCGAAAACGAAAATGACGAGAGCAAAAATACATAATAAACAGTTTGGTATTCCCGATAATAGTTTGGTAGTCCCGATAATACGTAAGTACCAATATACATATACATATATACAATATACATATACATATACAGCTAGCTGTTACATATACTGCTACATATACTGTGACATATACTGCTACCTGCCAGGAGGGGGATAGCGAGCGATAGCGAGCTACCGCTTGTCTACACTAATAATTGTGACAGTCGAACTGCCTGCAAACTTTCTTTCTTTGTTTCTTATGGCCGGCCAAACCACTGGCCAGATTTGGATGAGACTTGTGGGATAGGGGTAACTGAGGCCGGGAAAGAACATAGGCTATGTGGCTTCGGCCTCCGAGATCATCTGAGATCGCTGGGTCGCTCCGCTAGTTACTGTATAAGACTAGTAAACTGCATAGAGTTCAACGCTGTTCACGATCATATTAATTGTTTATCTTTATGAACACGGACATTACATTATAATTACCTGTATGTCAATGACTGAACATTCAACTGTCCTTTAGATATACAGTATATGTCTGTGTTATATGTTGTTGGACTCGGTTGTCAACCCTCCACCCCACCTTCCCCCAGTTGGGGTATCTTGACTATCACTGCGGTGTTGCCACATGTACGGAATCGTCTGTGAGGCAAGAAACATTAAATAGGCGGGCAACTGTACAAGTTACCAGTTACGTTATGCTCCTGAAAAAACAAAGGCAAAAGCACACCTCAGGTAAGGTTTCAGAATGAGTCTCGTTTTTCTCGCCTCATGTGGTTTCTCTGCGTCCCACTTTCGGCAACTATGTCAGTCTTGCCACTGATGTGAAACGCAGCTTCATCAAAATAATAAAACTGCTTCGGAAATGTCAGACTATTCTAGTGGTGGACCGGATGTAAGTTTTCCAACATCTGCGGATGCGGATGCGGATTTTTAATTTCAATATCCGAGGATGCGGATATTTAGTTAATCTATCAATATAGAATTATGAATATATGATATAATTTTTCAAATTTCGTGATATTACTATTATGGCAGGCAATGAGTAAGAATTAAAATTAATATTAATGTTTTCATTATGATAAAAGTAATAACTTTCTCAAGAGTTTCAGCCACAGAAAATTCAATGAAACAAGTAATCGTGTGAGGGTACATATAGAGTTTTATTTGTCAAAATGAGCGAATTGTTTAATTTGACATCCTTAATCCAGATGAAGCGTAACGTATGATTCCTTCAGATTTCGCACAAAAGTTTCACACACACTCCAAGACTGTCTTCTTTTAAATCATGAACAGACTCAATGTTTTCAAACTTTTGATGGAGGATAATTATCAGTCAGGAAAGACAGAAACTGGAATAGCTCATAGTGCAACTAATGTGGCCCATCGCTTTAATTCCTATATTATTATTACCGTCATCATCGGGATTTGAACCTCAACCTGTGTCTTCATTTCGCTTACAGGGGAATGGTGTTACTGACTGAACTCCGAACGCTGTCTGTGATGGAGGATCCTTTCCATATAACTTTTTACAAACTCACTGCGAATTGTTAGGGATCTCAACTTCGTTTTGAATAAGGAGCTTTAAGCTTTATTAAACTTTATAGAAGTAACAGAATTTCGTGAACACTTGTATATTTTACATGGACGATTTAGGTTCATGAATTAATTCTTAGGTTCAGTGAATTGATTCTGGATTAAACAGAAATGCTCAACACCAGCAATCCATTCAAATACAAATGCATCTGTATGAATCCAAATGCATTATGAATCCAAATCTGACTTTACTGCGCTATTTATCGGTCTAAGGATGGCAGGAAGAAATGTTTCCAAAATTTAGGCCATTAGAATAGCACAAGTGTATCTCCCGGTTTCCTGATATCCCGTTTTCGCGCAGTAACCAATCAGCACGCTGTATTCCGTGGGTGTGAAGGGCCCCCACACGGGCTTGAAACCAAAACCGTTAAACTCGGTTCAGTCGTTAACGAGTAATAACGTTCGCTAACTTTAATAAATGCGTTTATCTCAAAACTTGATTTTCGGGCGTACGCCCTTTCTATTGTTTACCCCTCAATTATATACAGCGATTTGCAAGTCTATTATAAATTCATCTGAAAAAAAATATATTTTTGTTATTGTTTTATTATATTTTTATGCTTTTAAGTCCCAGTTTGATGATTTAATAGGTTTGCAGAATTCATTATTTTAAGTTACTGTTTTATAGATCAAGTGATTAGTAAATCACGAAATGTTATCAGTGTTTTAATGAACTGACAAAGCGATAAATCTTATGCACTAAAATTAAGAATTTCTTATCTTTGGACTATCATTTATGTTTCATTTGCTACCACATTTGCGTATAAATCTTAATTACTTATATATATATATATATATTTTTTTTTTTTTGTATTGGGGCGTTTACCGCCATTTCCCGCTATACGCTAGCGGATATCATGGCGAAGCAGAATATGAGAAAGAGAAACGGAGACGGGGGAAAGGCACTAGAAGTGGGAGGACCGCGGACGACGGGTGAGAAGTCACCTAAAGCTCAGAGAGGAGGCGAGATTGGGAGAGGAAAAGGAAAAGACGGTCAAGCGAGAAGAGAGGGCTCTCAGCGAGCATAAGGCGTAAATGATCGGGGAGGGGGAAATCAGAGAGGAACGGGAAGGCGCGACGACGTACTGACGACAGGGTGGGGCATTCCACAAGGATGTGAAAGACGGTGAGGGGCGACTGGCAGGAGGCGCAACAAGGAGCCTCCTGCCGGGACATAAGATAGCCGTGCGTGAGGCGCGTATGGCCGATGCGAAGCCGCGCAAGGACGACCTCTTTGTGTCGGGAGCGATGGAAAGAGGACGCCCAATATGACAGGCGGGGGCGGATGGACCAGAGTTTATTTCCGGTGGCATCGTCCCAGGACTGCTGCCATATGCGGTCGTAGATGGACCGAAAGACCTGCACATAGTCAGAGAAGGGGAGCGGGCGGGGGAGGGGAGGCATCGAGGCGGCGGATCGGGCTGTGCGGTCAGCCGCCTCATTACCGGAAACACCGACATGGGCAGGAACCCAGCAGAAGGTGACCCGGATCCGGTGAACGGTGTGCAGGACATGGTACTCCTGTTGAATAATGCGTACGAGGGGGTCCGGGAATCATAGCGCTCGAGCGCTTGAAGGGCGCTCAGCGAGTCCGAAAAGATGGTACAGGAAGACCGCGAAAAACCCGATACCAGACGGAGGGCTTCCAGAAGGGCAAAGAGCTCCGCGGAAAAGATGGAGGCCTGAACCGGCAGGGGGATACCCCGGGAGGTAGGTGACAGCGACGGAGAGAAGACGGCGGCCGCGACACCTGCAGGGGAGCGCGAGCCGTCGGTGTAGACGGGAACATCGTCCGAGTGTACGGGAAGATGGGCCAGAAAAGAAGACCGGAGGACGGTAGGAGGAGACTCCTTACGCAGGCCACGGAGCGCCTGGCAGCGACAGATAGGGGTGGTCAGCCAGGGGGGCGACAGGTCGAAGGAGAACGGCAGAATAGAGGGTGGGGGGATCCCCAGGGACGAAAAGATGTCGGCCAGGGAGGCAGCGAAATGCCACGTGTCAGGCCGGGGTAGCGCCTGGGAGATCGCGGAGAAGAGTAGGGACCTCGGGAGGCGGCAGATGCGAAGGTAACACTTCGCCATGAGAAGGCCCCGGCGAAGGGGCAGGGGGGGGTGTCCGCAGTCCACCTGAAGACTAGCGACAGGGGACGAGCGGAAGGCACCCGACGCCAGGCGAAGACCACGGTGGAGAAGAGGACCCAGCATACGGAGTGCAGGAGAGGAGGCGGAGCTGTAGACCACACAGCCGTAGTCGATGCGGGATTGCACCAGGGAGGTGTACAGGCGCAGCAGAGTACGCCTGTCCGCCCCCCAGGTCATGTGGGACAGGTGACTCAAAAGGGAGAGGGTGCGGCGAGATGATTGCCGCAACCGCCTAAGGTGTGAAACCCAACCGAAAAATTCGTCGAGGGTCATACCCAGGAATCGAACGGATGGGACAAGGGGAAGAGGAGTGCCGGCAAGGGTAAGGGCGAAGGTATGCGACAGACGGAGGCGCCGAGGACGGAAAAGCATACTGGAAGACTTAGAGGGTGAGAAAGCATAGCCAACCGAGGACGCCCAGCGAACCACCGCGTTGATGGCTAGCTGGAGTCGACGTTCAGCCAAAGACGGGAGGCGGCCAGAGCAATAGATAGCCAGGTCATCGGCATAGAGGGAGCTACGAACGGAAGTAGGCAGGACCGTAGCGACTGTGTTCATCACTAGTGAGAAACACAGGACGCTAAGGACACTACCCTGAGGGACACCCTCCTCCAACGGAAAGCGGTCAGAGAGGGTAGAACCGATGCGGACGCGGAAAGAACGGGCGGACAAGAAGTTATAAATAAAGGAGGGGAGAAAGCCTACGAAACCCAGGGAGCGTAAGCAGTCAAAGACCGCGCTCCGCCGAGTAGTATCGTAGGCCTTCTGGAGGTCGAAAAAGACGGCGAGTACAAAGTGACGCCGGGAGAAAGCCTCCTGCACGTCGTGGCTAAGGAGGAGGAGGGGGTCGGTGGTAGACCGGAAGCGCCGGAAACCAGCCTGGGTAGCAGGGTATTGGTCACTCGCCTCCAGAGTAAGGGACAGCCGCGAGGCGATCATCGCCTCCATAACCTTGCAGGCGCAGCATGTCAGGGAAATGGGGCGATAGTTCGACGGGAGTGAGGGGTCTTTATCGGGCTTCGGGATGGGGACGACGATGGACTCACGCCACCGGTCCGGGAATGAACCCTCCAACCAAATCCGGTTATAGAGGTCCAGTACAAAGCTGAGAGCAGAGGGGTGGAGGTGCCGTAACAAGTCATAGGGGATATTATCGGGGCCGGGTGCGGAGGAGCGTCGGGGGCGGAGGGCCTCCCGAAGCTCCGTCATGCGGAAGAGGTGATTATAGGGGTCATCCCTATGAGGTGGAAAATCCGGTGGGTCGCGGCGGGAATGGGGGGAATCGGAACTGGAGATGGCTGCGAAGTGCGCCGCGAGTGCGTTCGCGACGGCCTCCGGATCGGAGACGAACTCGTCGTCCCCGACCCGAAGCACCGGGGGTCGAGGGGGACACGGGTCCCCTCAAAGCTACGCACCTTGCGCCAAACAGTCGAGGGGGCAGTCGAGGAGGAGATCCCGGACACGTAACTCCGCCAGGAGGTACGCCGGGCCAGTTTCAGGACCCGACGGACCACTGCCTTCAGGCGCTGAAACTCTATCTTGTGCTCCAGCTGGCGGGTCCGGTAGAAGCGGCGGCCGGCACGGCGCCGCTCCTGAACGGCATGGGAGCACTCTGGGGTCCACCATGGGACGCTTCGCGGCCTGGGGGAGCCAGAGGTACGGGGGATGCAACTGGCGGCAGCCGAGAGGATCTTACTCTCGAGGAAGGCGAGGGCCTCACTGACGGAGGGAAAGGCAGGAATTGATGGCGAGATCGCCGTGCCCCTCGCGTATGAGGCCCAGTCTGCTCGGGCGAACAGCCAGCGCGGGCGGACAGAGGTGGGGGGGAGGAGACGGGTCGGGGTAAGACACACTGGGAAATGGTCACTGCCGGAAGAATCCGGCAGGACCTCCCAGGTGAACTCCGTCACGATTTCGAGGGAAACCAGGGAAAGGTCGATACAGGTGAAACTGTCGTGGGCCGAGTGAAGGCAGGTTGGGGAGCCATCGTTCAGAAAGGTGAACTCGAGCTCGTCCATAAGGGAGAGAAGGGTCCGGAGAGAAAGGTGGAGCAAACGTCCCCCAGGCCGGGTCCCGACTGTTGAAGTCCCCGAGAATCAGGAAAGGGCGGGGAAGCTGAAGAATTAGGTCACGGAGAGAATCGGGTGGAGGGCGTACGTTAGGGGAGAGGTAAAGAGAGCAGACCGTGAGCTGGCGCCCCAAGGAAAGGCGCACGGCCACAGCTTGCAGGACTGTACGGAGCGGGAGGGGGCGGAAAGGGACGGAGCGGTGCACGAAGACCGCGGCGCCCCCCATCCCCGCCCCATCGAGAGGCGGGGAAGGGAGCCCGCAGTAACCGGACACTCGAGGGAGGGAACGGGATCCCAGAATCGTCTCCTGAAGGCAGAAACACGCCGGACACCTGGAGGCCAAAAGAGAGGAGAGACTCTCGAGGCCTACCAGGAGCCCGCGGATGTTCCACTGCAGGAGTGAGGTATAGGGAGGGGTAGGAAAGTCAGCGTAAAGGATGGTTATGGGGTGGGTGGGCCGATCAGGCGGCCCGAGATTAAAGAGGGAATCTGAAAGCCCCGGAGTTCAGCGAGGGACGCCGAACGAGGGCGAAGGCGAGGGTCACCCCGACGAGGGGGCGATGTGGAACCAGACGCCGGCAAGTCCTCCAGAAGAGGAGTCTCCCGGACGTCCGGGGGAGAGCGATGCAGAGAAGGGGATGTGAAAGGTATCCAGAATGCCCCTCCCTTCACCGGAGGTGCGGGGGAGGCAGGACTACGAGGGGGAGTGGAAAATAATACCTCACCCAGAGGCATTGGCAGGTGGAGGAGAGAGATGGGGCGGGTCAAGCGCGGGGGCGTGCACGTCCCACCCACGCCGACCAGGCGGGCGAGTTCCCCCTCCAGTGGGTCCATCGACCGGGCCGGAGAGGGGTGTATCTCAGCCCCCACCACGAGGGCCGTCGGGGACCCCAGGGGGGAGTGTGCATAACGGTTGCGCAGTGGGGACGGTGAGGACACCGGGGCGGTAGGGCGAAGGGGGCGTTTGTGTTTGGGAGAGGAAGGTGATGCGAGGCTTATGGCTTCGAACCTTTCGGGGTCACCACTGGCGCGGCGCTTGCGGCCCCTACCCCTCCGTCGTGCGGCCCGCATGGGTGACGGCGGGTCACGATCCGGAATGGGGGTGGCCGAAGGCGCCGGTGGAGAGGGCGTAGAAGGGGCAGGGGGGGTTGCCGACGAAGCATCGGCGTTCGCGGAGGGAGCACGTGGGGGCGCGCTGGTAGTACGGGGAGCCGCGGTAGGAGTCCGCTGGGCGGCAGAGGATGGACTGGGAGTAGCGGACACGGTGGGTGGAGGCGCGTTGGGAACCGCCGGTGAGGACGGGGTCCGGGAACGGAGAGCCTCGGCGTACGAGGCACCACGCCGGGCCTCGCAGCCACGCAACCGGTCCCGCGCCTCCCGAGCGCTGAGAAACTCTGATGAACAGAGGGCCCGAACCTCCCTTTCAAAGAGGAAGGACGGGCAAGGGCGGATATATATATATATATATATATATATATATAAAGTGACCATATTTTTAGGAGCAAAAAGCGGGACATTTTTCTATTTTTGGAGTTATAAACTAAAATGACTATATTTTCAGGAGCCAAAAGCGGGACATCTCTCTACCTCATATATACAGTATATATATATATATATATATGGAACATAATTATTACTTCACTGCTTGTATTTTTCTCTTGAGTATATAATTATGAAAAAAATTAATTCAACTGAGAGTGGCTTATATCTATGACATACCAATACACAATATTATCGTACTTGCTTTTCAATTCCCGTACTTTTCATTAGATGAAATCTTCTGAAGTAACCCCGGAGTTGATTTCAACATAGTGTAGAACTCCATACAGGTTTGATTGAAGTTTATTTTAGTTAAAAGTAAAGCTTTTAGAGTTGAGACTTTCAGATGTGCTTTCTCAGATCTCCACGTTTTATTCATTTGAGAGAAAGCACGCTTAGTCGAAGCATTAGTTCCTGGAAGACAGAGTATGAACTGAACTAATGCTGACATTCGTTGATGATTGACATCTCTGGCCTTGAAATGAGTGAATATTTCCACCCTGAGCTGGTCTGTTGATAATTTAGATGCATTTCACTCTGCTACTTTCTCATCACTAATGTACTTTGGAAAACACGTGAACCCATCAAATAATTCAGTGTCAAATTTGGGGTCAAATAGTTGTTTTTCAGCAGCAAAATCCATTGTTTTCTCAACAACTGACCACTTTGGAACTTGTTTTAATAAAGCCTACTGCATACACTCAACGTTTGGCAAGTGACCCGACCACTGATCCAAGTACTTAACACATGTGTCATAAAACTCAACTAATATTTTCTTTACAGATAAGGAATCATTAGAATCAATCAACCCATCTTGTTCAAGTTTGTTTACAAGACTCCTGACTGAGAGTGGCACAATCACATTATCTTTCTTTGATTGCAAATTATCCTTCAGATCAGAAATTGCACTCATCACTTCCACAACTGATATATGTTCACCCTCAATCTTTAAAACCACTTGGTGAAAGGTAGCTGCTTGACAGTGCAGAAAGTTGAGCCAGATCTCTGATTGTGGGTTTTCAAAAAAGTTTTTCAGTATCACTGGACACTTGCTTTGGCTCAGAAAGTATGATCTTAGACCAGGAAACAACTTGAGTATTCTTTCAACTGCAGGCATTAATGCCAACCACCTTGTTTTACTATATCCCAGTAACTGTTTATATTCAATGTCCACAAAATCACAAAACTCTTTCAGCTCTTCTACTCGAACAGTATACATGTATAAATATGAATATATTTTTACAACCACTGTTTCTACATCAATTGGCAGAGAGTCACTGGCAGACTTAACAGCATTATGTACAATATGTGCAAAACAACCAATCCCAATTAGTTCTCTACCAATGTAGTCATTTAGCTTCCTGAAAATGTTATTCACTCCTTTTCTTGCAGCACCACCAAAATAACAGTTAGTGTTATCACCACAGAAAGCAACTAATTTTCTGCCCAGGTCATGCTCTTCAATAATATCAGTTAAATATTTCACCACAATATCTGAGGTTTCTCCAGGCTGAGATTTAAAGTCGATAAGCTTCACTTAAGCACCTTCATATGGCTGAAAGAAGCGAATTAAAACAGGAAACAGCTTGATGTTTCCATGGTTGCTTGCATCAGTTAGCAATGTTATGCAATGAGCATCCTTTAATTGTTTTTTTAATTCTGTTTCAGCATATGGTGCAAATACATTTGAAACAATCGCTTCACACTTTGTTCTGGCACATGAAAATTTTGGTTCAAAGCATGTTTTCAAAATTTTTGTTGCACAGTCAGTAGATCTGAAGCTTTGATTTTCCTTGACGGTATGGTAAGCCCACAAACCCTCAGCAGCAGCTACTTCTAAATCCTTATTACTAGGCGTCACACTTTTAAAATAATCACTCTCTATCTTACTAGATGAAGCACCGACATCAACCGATTTGTGTCTTTTTGAGCCAAGATGCTTAGTAATATCATTAATCCCACCATGTCCATTGCTGAAGTCACTTCTACATTTCTTACACCGTACATCACTTTCTGTTGTTGTTTTTGTAATAAATGGATATTTAGACTGCAGATGTGCATTAAATGTACACTTCCTTTTAGTTTTAGACATTTTGTGTTGTCTAACTAGGCCTACGACCTTACGTACGATACAATTAATAACTTTCCTTATCCTTCAAACAAAAAAGTTTAACCTAGCTGCAAAAGAAAAAAAAAGGATGCAGAGATAAAAATTAATTAAGGTTATTAATTAAGCAAACATAAAAACATAAAAGCGCTACACTACAACACAACTTTACACAGAGGCTGCTAATGAAACACTGAAACGCTAGTCGGGAATCACGGCACTGCCGCACAGCGACATGTATCGTACCAGTTCAGTGTGCAAATTAGTATTTTAGATTTGGAATTCGGAATGTGGCATAATTTTATTCATTCATAAAGGACATCTAATGTCTAATGTAACAGTAATTTTAATAAAGCGGGACATTTATGAAAATTTGCCCCAAACGCGGGACATTTTCGGGACATTTTGAAAAGAGGGACACATGTCATAAATTCGGGACTGTCCCGCCCAAAATCGGGACTCTGGTCACCTTGTGTATATATATATATATATATTATATATATATATATATATACACACATATGATCACCTGAAGATCAGGGTCTCCAGCCTCATCTGGTCGCCCCGATCTTCAGTTGGGAAAAACTGGGGGGCCTTGATCTTCAGATGGCAAAATTTCTTTTATTTTTGTGTTAAATTTTTAGATTAAGGTTACACCGATGAGGTTACACCGATACTTTTGACACATAAAACAAACAATTCATTCTATGGGATATAATGCCCGGTTAGGTCAACTGTATGCCCTTGACGATTGGTTAGGTTAAGTTGTGATATTTTCGTTAAAACTAACGAAAATATCACGAATTAACCTAACCAATCATCAAGGGCGTACAGTTGACCTAACCGGGCATTCAATTAACCTAACCGGGCATATACTGTATATATATATATATATATATATATATATATATATATATATATATATATCTGCAAAGAAATCACACAGCAACACGTGATCTTTTTAATAAGCAAAGAACCACAGGGAAAAGGAAAAGGAAACACGTAGTCCCAGCACTTTCGTGATATATTCACATCTTCAGGGGCAAGAGAAAAATAAAAAGAATTTTCAAACTAAATGAGTTAAATACACAAGCGTAAAAATTCCCCAATAGGCAACTCAATCTAAAAACAATAAAAGCAATCTTAAACTTCCCCAATAGATAACTTAATCTAAAGGCTACTAAATTATCGAATGCGTAAAAACTGTATAAAAGAAATTATACAATTAACATGTACACATAAAATGATAACCGTTATTAGAAACAGTATTTATTTAATTAAAACAGGCAATTAAGTGGCAAGAATGCAGTAGTCTAAGGAAACAAAGGACATGGCGCCATCATCAGCACTTGCTATTTCCAAAATATTCCGTTACTTATTGGGGAAGCGAAAAATCCCCCAATCGGCAACTCAATCTAAAAACAATCTAAAACTTCCCCAATAAAGTCTAAAGTCTACTAAAATATCGAGTACATAAAAACTATATAAAGAAATAATACAATTAAAATGTACACATAAAAATGATAACAATTATTCAAATAATATTTATTTAATTAAAACAAACAATTAAATGGCAAGAATGAGGTTTGAATATTCTACCACTTTTCTGACAATGTATGAGTCTAATTTGTAAAGCCCAGGGCTAATACTAAGAAAAAAATCAACATTATTCTTGATCACACTCGATTCAGTTATATTTCTACTCACAATAGATTTACTAAAACTTAATTTGGAGGCATTTTTCCAGTCAATGGGATGATTAGTATCTCTTATGTGAATGAAAATGGCGTTAGATCCCATTTTTAGATGTTTTAATATACGTATAGGTCTGGAAAAAGTTTTGGTACAATATTTACAGAAAACCCAGTAATAATTGTTCCTATATTCATTATTATTCGGCTCACCACGTTAACGTAAAACGAACCGTTTTTTCTACTTTGTTCCTAAGATGCTTAGGAATTTGTAGCTCAGAATTTATTAATGATGAAATTAGTAAAATATATAAAATTGAGTTTGATTTAAAATATTCAAAGAACTGCATAGATAAATCTTTAAAAATGGCAAAGAAAACCTTCTATGAGGTAAAAAACAAGACTCCTTATACCACAAAAAACGTCTTAGCATTACCATTTAAAGAAAATTTCCTTGATCTGCGGAAATTGCTGAGGATTTTTAACATAAAGTGGTAGAATATTCTGACCTCATTCTTGCCACTTAATTGTTTTAAATAAATAAATATTATTTTAATAATTGTCATCATTTTTATGTGTACATTTTAATTGTATTATTTCTTTTATATAGTTTTTATGTACTCGATATTTTAGTAGACTTTAGACTTTATTGGGGAATTTTTAGATTGTTTTTAGATTGAGTTGCCTATTGGGGGATTTTTCGCTTCCCCAATAGGTAACGGAATATTTTGGAAATAGCAAGTGCTGATGATGGCGCCATGTCCTTTGTTTCCTTAGACTACTGCATTCTTGCCACTTAATTGCCTGTTTTAATTAAATAAATATTATTTCTAATAACTGTTATCATTTTATGTGTACATGTTAATTGTATAATTTCTTTTTTATAGTTTTTATGTATTCGATAATTTAGTAGCCTTTAGATTAAGTTATCTATTGGGGAAGTTTTAGATTGCTTTTATCGTTTTTAGATTGAGTTGGTTATTGGGGAATTCTTACTCGTGTGTATTTAACTCAGTTTGTAAATTCTGTCTATTTCTCTCTTGTCCCTGAAGATGTGAATATATCACGAAAGCGCTCGGACCTCATGTTTCGTTTTCCTTTTCCCTCTGGTTCTTTGCTTATATACAGGGTGTACATAAAGTCAGGATCTATTTTTGTGAAGCACTTGGAAATTATATGGAATTCAATCATAAAATGATAACGTGGTAACATTTATTAAATAATTAAGAGTAGGATTCGACGTGACGCCCATCAGTATCCCTGCACAGCTCAAATCGTTCCGCAGCATTTCTAAACACATTCTGGAGCATTTGCGGGGTTATGTTATCTGCAGCAGTTCGTATACGTGTACGTAAGTTTTCAAGACTCGTAATCTTCGTCTGATAGACGTGCGATTTGATAAAGCCCCATGCAAAGAAATCTAAAGGGGTTAAATCTGGTGATCTCGCTGGCCAAGGTCTTTTGTTGCTTCCGCGTCCGATCCAGCGATTTGGAAAACGTCCATTTAGATAATCCTGAACAATTTTGGCATAGTGACAAGGAGCACCATCATGTTGATATCTAAGGGGATAGGATTCTGTACATAATATGACGTAAACAGAATCTATAAATAGACCTTCAAATTTTGTAAACTTCAGTCTCTTCTTTACAATTGCTTTGGATTGACGTGTATTATCTGCTGTTCATGATGTATCGTCGTGGTTACTTACGTCAACAAAATCGTAGAAGGAACTTTGTTCGGACTTTTCATCGAAGGATTGTCAGAAGGCGTACTAAGGAGAAGATATTTAAAGCTTCAATGAAATTTGTTTATTTATCTAAAAATACTTTTGGTGTTAATGCGGATGGATATTACACCTTGTGTTTGGATCTTTTAACTAAAGAGGCTAAATCTACTATTTTAAAATTTAATTATTATCAAGTCACTGGTGTATCATTTCAAAGTATACCACAAATGAATATGTCTGGATATGTTATTAATTTTGAAGATACATTAGGTCGTAAGAAAGAGGCTAGGGAAAGGGTAGAAAGGGATCCTAATGTTGGGACATCACCAGCACCATATTTAATTGTTCCACATGCTGTTTTGTTTGAATCTAATCTTGACACAACCCATAGTGCGGAGCAAGTAATGAATCATCCAAGAACAAAATGGTTCTCACCTTTTAAAGAGTTTAGAATGTATCGTAGACTTAAGCAGGTGTGTCAATTAGGTGAACAAGTCACTGCTCAATTCCCTCATAGTTTAATTAAGATATCTACGAATGATTTAACTAAACCATTAGGTCGTATTTATGTTGGTAAATATACACCTGAAGGATCTCAAAAAAATGAATATGCATTTAATTATGTTAATAGAATTGTTTTTTATGTAAAGTTATTTGGTATTAAACAATAAAGCTATGTATGAGTCACAATATTTTCATACCCAAAAGCGGGACATTCAATTTCGGACTTAAGACACACTGTGCAGGCTAGTATTACCCTGCACAGTGTGTGTGTGTGTTTTGCCATATAAGGACAATGACGTCATAATGCGTGGATGACTCATTGCATACCTCACGCGTTTTAACTTAAAGCCTAGGGAAAGAGGGATCGGACCATTTAGCCACTAATTTAGACCATGTAGCCACTCATAGCCTCGCAGAGTTAGAGAAAATGCCGGCAAAACAGTATTAGTTACAAGTTAGATCATAATTAAATAATTAAGAGTAGGATTCGACGTGACGCCCATCAGTATCCCTGCACAGCTCAAATCGTTCCGCAGCATTTCTAAACACATTCTGGAGCATTTGCGGGGTTATGTTATCTGCAGCAGTTCGTATACGTAAGTTTTCAAGACTCGTAATCTTCGTCTGATAGACGTGCGATTTGATAAAGCCCCATGCAAAGAAATCTAAAGGGGTTAAATCTGGTGATCTCGCTGGCCAAGGTCTTTTGTTGCTTCCGCGTCCGATCCAGCGATTTGGAAAACGTCCATTTAGATAATCCTGAACAACTTTGGCATAGTGACAAGGAGCACCATCATGTTGATAGACGACGGTACTAACAATCCTATCCCAGTCGTCTATCAACATGATGGTGCTCCTTGTCACTATGCCAAAATTGTTCAGGATTATCTAAATGGACGTTTTCCAAATCGCTGGATCGGACGCGGAAGCAACAAAAGACCTTGGCCAGCGAGATCACCAGATTTAACCCCTTTAGATTTCTTTGCATGGGGCTTTATCAAATCGCACGTCTATCAGACGAAGATTACGAGTCTTGAAAACTTACGTACACGTATACGAATTGCTGCAGATAACATAACCCCGCAAATGCTCCAGAATGTGTTTAGAAATGCTGCGGAACGATTTGAGCTGTGCAGGGATATTGATGGGCGTCACGTCGAATCCTACTCTTAATTATTTAATAAATGTTACCACTTTATCATTTTATGATTGAATTCCATATAATTTCCAAGTACTTCACAAAAATAGATCCTGACTTTATGTACACCCTGTATATACTGTATATATATATATATATATATATATATATATATATATATAGATCGCCTGAAGATTATCCCCCCAGCCCGATCCACCGTTATGTTTCTCATAAATTGATTTTTTATCACAATAAAATTTTTCTGATCTTATTATTTTTATCTTCCTTTAGTTTGGGGGCGCTGATCTTCAGGTGGGAAAATTGGCGGCCCTAATCTTCACGTGATCATATATATATATATATATATATATATATATATATATATATATATCGGCTATTGATTGGTGGCGCGGAAACGCAGTTTAATAATAAACAGGAACACCAGAGAAAATACAAACATCCTTCAAGGTTTAATAGTACCAACGTTTTGGAATGCACTAATTCCATCTTCAGGGCTAAAACAATAAAATTCCAAATCACACAAAATACAAATTGCTTAATAACAATTTAAAATAAACTTAAAAAATTATAAAAAGTAGCTAAGAAAATGTAAAACATTAAAACTAAAAGGTAAATAAATGTGAAGTTAAAAAGTTAAAATTATAAAAAAGTAAAAGCATTAAAACTGAAATGTAAATAAAATAAACTAGTACTTTAACCAAAACATAGCAGATCTATCGATGATTCGTCAGAATTTAGGTCTGGTTTTAGTTTAGAAATAAACAGAGACTCCATAATTTTAAGCTTAAGGTCAGAGCTTCCGGCAGCAAATACGGTGAAATTAGACTGTGAAATTGGGTGGTTATTGTTGTGCGAGTGATTGCGTATGAGAGAATTAGGTGGTTTGCCAAGGGGTAAATTTGTACGGACCGATTTACCGAGATGTTCGTAAATACGAGATTTTAAATGTCTTTTAGTTTTACCTACAGTATATATGACCCCATACAGTGGTCACACTTGTATTGATAAACTATAGATGACTTAAGAAGTATAGGAATAACATCCTTGTATTTAAATAAATGGTAAATCGATTTAGACGGGGTGAATATAATTTTTATACACAGTTGTGGGTAGAATTCCTTGAGCAATTTTAAAAGTTTGTTTCTAATGTTAAAACTTGAGGTTCCCATATAGGGCAAAGTGAAATACAGGATATCTTTGGGGACTGTAATTACTACGAACTTTTCTTCCTTTATCCCTTTAGGTTTCAAACGAAATTTAATCTCGACTCTGACCAATAGAGCTTTCAATATCTGTTCAGATTACTTCAAACTACACGATGAACTAGATTTCATCCGAAAACTCCTTGCCAAGAATAATTTCCCTTCTAGACTGGTGGAGACTACAATAGGCAGAACCTTAAATATACTAATAAGCCCTACAACTAGAGACTTAATTACAGTCCCCAAAGATATCCTGTATTTCACTTTGACCTATATGGGAACCTCAAGTTTTAACATTAGAAACAAACTTTTAAAATTGCTCAAGGAATTCTACCCACAACTGTGTATAAAAATTATATTCACCCCCGTCTAAATCGATTTACCATTTATTTAAATACAAGGATGTTATTCCTACACTTCTTAAGTCATCTATAGTTTATCAATACAAGTGTGACCACTGTATGGGGTCATATATAGGTAAAACTAAAAGACATTTAAAATCTCGTATTTCCGAACATCTCGGTAAATCGGTCCGTACAAATTTACCCCTTGGCAAACCACCTAATTCTCTCATACGCAATCACTCGCACAACAATAACCACCCAATTTCACAGTCTAATTTCACCGTACTTGCTGCCGGAAGCTCTGACCTTAAGCTTAAAATTATGGAGTCTCTGTTTATTTATAAACTAAAACCAGACCTAAATTCTGACGAATCATCGATAGATCTGCTATGTTTTGGTTAAGGTACTAGTTTATTTTATTTACATTTCAGTTTTAATGCTTTTACTTTTTTATAATTTTAACTTTTTAACTTCACATTTATTTACCTTTTAGTTTTAATGTTTTACATTTTCTTAGCTACTTTTTATAATTTTTTAAGTTTATTTTAAATTGTTATTAAGCAATTTGTATTTTGTATGTGATTTGGAATTTTATTGTTTTAGCCCTGAAGATGGAATTAGTGCATTCCGAAACGTTGGTACTATTAAACCTTGAAGGATGTTTGTATTTTCTCTGGTGTTCCTGTTTGTTATTATTATATATATATATATATATATATATATATATTAGTGATGTATGTCACATCCGCATCCGCATCCGCCTAAAAATTAAACATCCGCACCCGCGGGATGCGGATATTGTGGATGTGTGCTATTTACAAAATTGCTATTTTCGAAGCACAATTTGCCCCTCATTCAGTTCAAATACTGAAACTTGTGCAGCCTTCATTTGATCTTTAATGTAACTGGCAATGTCTGTTGTGTATTTGCACAATTAATTGTTCATGCTACAATACATAACAATGTCATAAGCACACTACTTTCCAAAGGGTTGGGGAAAGTGGTTGGTGGGATGCAAGACGAGTTGGGTTCCCGTCCCGCATCCTGTCCTGGTAACACACAGTTGTGTGACGGAAACTCGTCCAAAAAGAGAAGAGTGTATGTAAAAAAATTATAATTACAAAATAATATTATCTAATATCTAATATTATCGAATATCTAATATTTATAACTAACCAAAAATCGAAAGTCAATTAATAAATTAAGTATGAATTTAAACTATCATATTATCAAGCTGACAAATTTATGCATGAACATCCGCAACTGCCGTTTGGCATCCGCATCCGCGGATGTCTGAAATCTGACATCCACTACATCACTAATATATATATATATATATATACACAGTGGTGAGCTGCCAAAATTTTAAAAAACCGGTTCGCTAAGCTGCCAAAATTTTAACCACCGGGTTCTGTATAAAAAATTCTGAATTCGGCAATAAAAAATTGACAACCCTTCCCACCCCACCCTTTCGCAATTTTAATTAAATTAATTATCTCGCTATTTGCCTTTTTCAAGTGTCTGCATTTTATGATTCAGTTAGGTATTAATAACTGCATGACAATTAATTAGTATAGTTAATTAGAGAAATAG
The DNA here is from genome assembly GCA_023014485.1 of Bathynomus jamesi. Classification (NCBI taxonomy): domain Eukaryota; kingdom Metazoa; phylum Arthropoda; class Malacostraca; order Isopoda; family Cirolanidae; genus Bathynomus; species Bathynomus jamesi. The sequence goes on from JAJOZX010000237.1 coordinate 1,258,444, forward strand.
ACGTTTCTAATGAAATCAGAAAAGAAGAATTATTTAATAAAAACCGATGAATCATATTATCTACATAGTTAAAATTAAATTGCTCAGTCAACTTTAGCAATAATGAATTATTAGGCAAAACATAAATATCAGTACATCTATGCTTTTAAGTTTTTTTTTTTTTAAATTTAAACATTTTTACGTACCTTATTATTACTTATTACTGTAATAATTTCTAAATGGCTTCTTGGTTTTCTCCGTACACTGTCGTTTTGGATACACGAACTCTGGTATCTAAAGCGGATCGATGACTTCTCATCCATGATTTGACATATGTTAACGGGTTCCAGAAGCTTAATGGTTTCCCCAACAAATTGATGATCATAAAGCATGATATGTGTTTAGTTGTTAAACTTGCTCTTCTATCACTACAAATAATATTCTTCACCGAAAAACCTCTTTCTGCTTCTGAGAGCTCTCTTCAGCGTCCAGCAAAAAAGTTAACAACCGGTTCTTATTTTCAAAAAGATTTTAACAACCGGTTCGCGCGAACCGGTGCGAACCGGGTCCAGCTCACCACTGTATATATATATATATATATATATATATATATATATATTTATACGATGCAAACCCACAAAGAAAAAGAAAAATGACTCCAAGGTCTTTGGTGTATTCAGAAGTACATCTCGTCAGGGAATGAAGGGAGAAGGCGAGATGACGAAACTATATACATATGTAAAATATGTACAACGGGACAGAGAAATAAAAAGATTAGCACATGATTAACAAGAGTTGATTAAAGGCAAAAGGCATTTTAACAGGATATTGTCAATTTTATGCATTCCCCGACTGTTACTGAAATTATTTTTAAAATGGATGCATGCACATTCTAGAATATTCCTTTCAATTATATCTGTTTTTTAACGAGCGCTTTAGAAGTATCCCACTTGATACTATGATTACATCTATACATATGGTTAAACAATGGTTAAACAATTATTTGCTGTTCTACACCCATATTTATGCTGTTTAACCGTGATATCTAACGTTTTTCCCGTTTGACCCATATACAGGGTGTCCGAAAAGTCCCTATCTATTTTGTTGAAATAGGCTGAATTTCAAATGAATGTTTTAATGACATGATTGCATGCACCTTTCTAGACAAATACATGCATTAGATTTCTATTTTAATTATTTTTAAATTTTTAATTAATTTTTTCAGATCCATATCATTGGTGATGGATGTGCATGAACGCGTTATGATAGTAACATTTCTCATCAGAGGAATGAAATGTGAAATTAGAGACCGATTCTCAAAAAGGTTTCATAAGCCTGGACTGACAGATAAAGCAATTCGTGAATTGGTGAACAAATTCAAAAGGACTGGATCTGTGCATGATGAAGGAAGAAGTGGACGCCCAAGAACAGTACAACAAAACATTGAATCTGTTCGCATAATGTTCGAAGACGATCAAAGAATGTCAGTTCGCCAAGCATCTCACAGACTGACCATACCCAAAACAACTGTTCACAGAATCTTGCGTTCGACGCTGAAGAAGTGTTATCACATTCAGATGTTACACAGCTTACACGAGGAAGATTTTCCAAAAAGAGCAGCAATGTGTGCGGAACTGGCCGAACAAATCCAAAATAACAATTTAATGGACCACATTTTGTTTAACGATGAGGCGACTTTTCACACCTGTGGTAAAATCAATCGACATAATTGTCGCATCTGGGCTAATGAAAAGCCAACTAAGTTCACTGAATGGGAAAGAAACTCACCTAAAGTCAACGTGTGGCTTGGAATGACGAAGTTTAAGATTTACAGGCCCTTTTTCTTTGCACAGGCTACAGTGACAGGGCCTGTTTACTTTGATATGCTTCAAAATTTTCTAGAACCTCAACTTCTTGAAGATGGCATTCTCGACAATGTAGTCTTTCAGCAGGATGGCGCACCATGTCATTATGCCAGAATTGTTCAGACATACCTAAACGAGCGTTTTCTAAATCGTTGGATTGGACGTGGGGGAAATAGGCCCTGGACGGCGCGATCTCCGGATTTGACCCCATTGGATTTCTTTGCTTGGGGTTTCATTAAATCAGAGGTCTATCGCAGAAATATTCGAGATTTACCAGATCTGCGAGATCGCATTAGGCAAGCAGTTGAGAAAATAACCCCTGAAATGCTCGGAAATGTGTTCCGCAATCAATGCAGCTGACCGCTTTGAGATTTGCAAACATACAGATGGAGAACATGTGGAAACTACTGATTAAAGATTTTAATGGTGTAATACTTGTAATTTGTATAGAAATACATCTGTATTCAGGTCAGTGTGACATTTATTTGAAATTCAGCCTATTTCAACAAAAAAGATAGCGACTTTTGGGACACCCTGTTGTAGTGATCGCTGCTACCTGATGTAGTGTACCCCTTTATTTAATTACTTTCTTCATTATTTACGCTTCTTTCTACTCGCTATTTCATTTATCTTTACACTCTCTTTACTCATTTCCACGATACTTTACAATTATATTCATGGTAGCGACGCCGAGACGACTATGAAAGTCCGTTACAAAACAAAGGGGGAAGGGGGGTTTTATTAATACTCTATTTTAACACTTGTGAACGTTTTATTGATTCCGAAAATGGTTTAGTTAATTTAGGGGAATGCGAGTATGAAATTTCCTATTATAATAATTTACGTCGGAGAGGGGCACAAAACAATTTGATTTTAAGATCACATGGCTCCAACCTTACGCGTATCGCGCCACCCAAGAGACTGCCTCCCTTTGGGTAGCCCGCTCTTTGTCGGCCTCTATTCAGGACTGCCAACTCTAACCATTTTAAACAATTTCAAACAATTTCACAATTTTTAGTAAATGATTTACATTAAACATTTTAATAATTAATTAAACAGAAATTAATATTCTTAACTAAGCATTACTACACTCGCATCACCCCCTTGAAAATAAGTTTTTCCATTAGTAAAACTTATTAATATCGTTTAACAATGTTAATAAATTTATTCAACAAATTTATATATTTTGCAATTTTTTTTTTTTTTTTTCTTTAACAATTCAGAGTTGAGATAGACAAGAAATAATTAGAATGACAAATTCCACACATACTGTATATTTTGTATCATATTATAAAAATCGAAAACTTTATAATTTTCACATTTGCATAAAATAACACTTCACACTAATAATTAAATTACAACCTGTAACTAATCTATACATGCGAAAAAAAATAACGGAAAATTTTCTTACAGTGGCCACACAAATCTCAAGTTCACAATCTATTCCCGCGATTCCTCATCAACGATCGCTTTACATTTGAAACAGTTCTTTGTATAGTTATACAGTTACTATCAGGGCGACATAGAAAAAATAAGAAAAAGTTTACATAAAATACTGACCAAGAGCGCACATACTACTTCACGAAAAACACAACAATTATGGGCAATAATCGCACCTTTCACTTATAATTTCATTACATAATAATCAGTACATTAATTTGCTGGACGTTGTTTAGATGACACTCCGCACGCTGACAACGGACTTCAATTTTCAATCGCAGCTCTCCTGCTCACTTCGCTAGAATGCAAGGGATTGCATCAATCAACATGCAACAGAGCAGCACGCTATAATGGTTCCGCTCTCTCTCCAATGGCGAGAAAAAAAACAAGAGACGTCCAATTCTAAAAGGATCAGGGGGGGAGATATACTGAAAGCGGGACCACGCGCTGGAATTGGACGGAATTTGCAATTCTAGAAGTCGATGAAGAAACTCGCCTTGTCTCATCTCCACTTTTGTCGGTGAACGCTGCTCTTCCTACGTCCAGCTGAAAGACTCTTCTACTGGCAACAATCAACCGATCACTCCGCCGTAGGCCGTTTCCCAACGAACCTACTGTATGTCTGTATGGACAGTACAGTCGTAGGCACCCGTTCAAGCTCAAGTGGCTTGTCTACCGCGTGCTACGACACATATTTAGCGAAGCATTCGAGCAGCGTGACCAGCTACTGCCCGAAAAATACCAGTAGACCATCTTCGATCGAAACTTTCGTGTGCCAAGACCCTGCACACGTAAATTTCTCTTCTCTTCCGAAACTGTCCTGCGCCAAGTCTCTGCGCATTCGGTTCCTCTCTTCTAACTCTTCTCTTCCGAAACCATCCTGCGCCAAGTCCCTGCGCAGTCTGGGTTTCCTCTTCTCTCTCTCTCTCTCATTGGTGATCGATCACCTATCCGGTCGACTAAACTCACTTGATGGAACTCGGATTCAACTTGGTTGACTCCAAACCGAACTTTTTGAAATTTTGAGAAAAAAAAAAAGAAGTTTATTCGAAACGTGTTTCTGCACTGCTTATCATTTATTTAATATTTAATTTACCGAATTTTCTCGACAGTTCACTTCGAAATACTAACTACACATTTGCTCTGGCCAAATTCACGGAAAAAAAATTACACATCTCAAAATTTCGCAAAAATTTAATCAAATCTAGCTACCAATAAGGTCACTTATGGCAGTTACAGCGAAGATAAAAAAAAGTCATAAAACGTACGAAACAAAATTGTACAGTATAAATATAAAGACGCCCATACATAGTAACTGTTAGTATAATTTAAGAACTATTATTGTTCAAACTATCGTCAGAAATCACATCAATACTTTTAAATACAAAAGACAAAAATGAACCCCAGAAACTTCATGTCATCCATTCTCTGACAATCATGAACCCTCTTGCTTTGAGGAGGAGCACACAAAGACGCCACAAAAACGTTACTGGCTATCTAGAAGGCTCCATTTCCGAGTGTACACTTGAGCCAATGTTTCAAATGCATCAGTTAACTCCGACTGAAAGTTTAAACAATAATAATTTTCCAAAACAGTTATTAAAAAGTAAAAAAATTTAAATATTACTACCAAAAATTATTTTAATACAGTAATTCCAACTTGAAACGTCAAATTTCATATGAATTGAACTCGCAAATTACATCTGAGAGACAACTCTCTCCTTCAACAGAAACCCCAGTATGGTTTGCAAATCACAAAAATCCCAGTAATTTATCGTTTCCAAGTGAAACTAAAAATTTGCATAGTTATACTAAATAAGAATAGATAATATGCACTCAAAAAGACACGTAACCTACTGTAAACAAACAAAACATTGCATAATTAAGAGCGGTCGCTTTGTTTGTAAGCGAACCTCTATATCCCTAACCGAATGAACTTGCATTATATCCTAACATAATTTCGTAATATTTTCCATGCAAACGCTCGAACTAAAAAAAGGACATTTTTCATTTCTAATACCCAAATTAAAATATCAAATCAAAACATCCTTTTTAGAATACACTCTAAATTCCCAATTAAAAATTTTACCATTTTCATTGAACTGGAAAGAAAAGAAAAATCGGCCTACCTATACAAAAAAATTATTGAATGAATTTATAAAACGTAAAGATATATGAAAAGAATTTTCTACACAATTTCTGTAATTAAAAAAAAATTATAATATCGAGATTTAGTAAAATATGTATACCTTAACTCACATAGGTTCCCAAAATAAAAATAAAATTTACTGCGCACTTTTAGACCTATAATTAATAAATTCAATGTTACGCGTGAAAAGCACAATTTAGAATTTAATGCATAACATTTGTGCTTATTAAAGAAAAATCCTATGATTATTTATGTTAAACCAATTAAAATTTTGTTAAATAACTAAAATTTAATACTCAATAGACAGATACCGTAGTAACGGTTAATCTCCGAACAATATTTAAGATAGGCCTACAAGAAATCCTTCAGTACAATACAATAGCCATTTTACCAAATATGTCGGAATTGTCGTGAAATGAACGAAAGGAAGAGAGGAAAAAAAATAGATAATCAGCCTACCTACCAAACTTTATGAGTATATAAATATATAAAATTATATATATAACTAATATATACGTATAAGTTAATAAGTAAGTATATAATTAATGAGTATATAATTAATGAGTATATAAAAAAAAAAAAAAAACAGAAAATTTCACAACACAATTTCTCTATTTCAGTTAAACGAATTCTGCTTATTTTGAAATTTAACACAATCCTATACGGCCAAATCTGACAAATTTAATATGTTTAAGATTTATTTTTCGATTTGTCCCTTAAAATGTAACGTAATCCTATTTTAGCGCGAAGCGAGCGAAGCAAAAAGCCCGTAAATCTATATAAACAATTATTTAAAATAAGCCTATCATTATAATTTATGTACAACCAATCGAAATATAATCAAAAATCTGCTAATGAAACCCAGAAAATTTTTCATGTTCATGAAATGTTTTTGAATACTATATATGTATATATACCTAGAAATGCGGTACAAATTTTCGCTGAAACATTTTGAAAGGACCATATAAAATGTGTATCATACTGTATTTAAACTAACAATTTACTTACGTACAAATTTTTTTCTATATTAATCGTTATTATTATATTATCACAATTACTACTAATTCCAAAAGTTTTAAACAAAAAGTAAAAAGGTAAGCTGAAACAGGCATAACAGTGGAAGAGACGAAAAAAAAAGAAAATTGAGTCCTCAGGCAGCACGATAAATTTTCAAAACTATGTCCTCTCCGACCTAATGAACGAAATTTAACGTAATAATGACTCGCAATATTGAGTCGGACAAGTTTTTCTACCGACTCTGTAACGACTAAAATAAGTTTTGAGTCTAGACTCGATCTCAAACAACAAATTTTGACGCGCGAGAATTTTGAAGCGACGTGACTCAGAATAATTTGGAAAACAATGGACGCCATTTTGAATTACATTTATAATGAATTTTAAGGAATGAAAATCGAAATTTGCCTGCAAACGGGGTAAACTTTGCATTTAGATATTTTAATAATCGAAATAAAATATTCATTAACGCTATTGGCTAATATACCGGGTTTGAAGAATTTTAATCGAAATACTAGTCACGTGGGTAAGCCTCATACAAAATATGATGTAAGACCGCCGCTAGCCACCAGATGTAGTGATCGCTGCTACCAGATGTAGTGAACGCCTTATTATTTACTTTCTTCATTATTTACGCTTCTTTCTACTCGCTATTTCATTTATCTTTACACTCTCTCTACTCATTTCCACATACTTTACGTTATATTCATGGTAGCGACGCCGAGACGACTATGAAAGTCCGTTACAAAACAAGGGGGAAGGGGGGTTTATTAATACTCTATTTTAACACTTGTGAACGTTTTATTGATTCCGAAAATGGTTTAGTTAATTTAGGGGATGCGAGTATGAAATTTTATAAATATATTTACGTCGGAGAGGGGCACAAAACAATTTGATTTTAAGATCACATGGCTCCAACCTTACGTGTATCGCGCCACCCAAGAGACTGCCTCCCTTTGGGTAGCCCGCTCTTTGTCGGCCTCTATTTAGGACTGCCAACTCTAACCATTTTAAACAATTTCAAACAATTTCACAATTTTTAGTAAATGATTTACATTAAACATTTTAATAATTAATTAAACAGAAATTAATATTCTTAACTAAGCATTACTACACTGTATACTGAGTTACATTGTGTACATCCGATTGAATACACACAGCTAACCGAATTATCCGGGCTATTCTTTATTAGGCGAGATTTAACCGTATTATTATACTTAAAGACTACATTGATACCAATTGCTTTAAGTAAAGTCGGAAGATATTTAAAATTAACATGGTAAGGTAGGCTAAGGATATTTTTACACTCAAATTCCTTTACAGTTGCATTATTATAATACCTATTCTTGGCTTTCCTAAGGCAGTTATCTAGAAATTAAATAGGATAACATAGTTTAGTACCAATATTCACAATATTGCATAACTCGGAATCTAAAAATTCAGGACTGACAACTCTCAATGCTCTAAGAAACATAGCAGAAAAAATGAGAGATTCTATCGAGGGATGATGATCAGAATAAAAATGCACATAAGAATTGTTATTAGTAGGCTTACGAAAAACTTTAGATTTGAACTGATTCAAGCATCTCCAAATTTTTAGATCCAGAAAAGATAAGTTTCTATCACTTTCTTTTTTAACAGTGAACTTAATAGATGGGACTAAATTGTTGAGCCTACTAAGAAATAAGGCATACACAGTAGGGCGGCTCGTTTTTACACTTTTTTCGATATTTGATTGGGGGTAGTGCGGAAAAGTTGCGATTTGGAGAGAAAATAAAGTGTGTAAAATTTTTTTGATCTACGTCAATACCTTCCGGTGGCAGCGAGTCCTTAAAAATCGAAAAATAGGTCTAAAAACACATAAAAATACGATATTTGAAAAAAATATTCATAATTATATTTGTGAGTATTTTTGAACGGGGTAGATTGGAAAATGGTTTTAAAGACTTACAAAATAAACAATAAAAATTTCAGCACAATCTGTTAATAACTTCCGGTGGCGTCTTAGCCGTTAAAATATCCAAAATATCCAAAATATCCAAAAAAGTGCCCCCAAATGAAAGAACATTTTTAGAAGATCAGCGTACATTGTACGCTGATCTTCTAAAAATGTTCTTTCATTTGGGGGCACTTTTTTTTCTTTACAGCAAAAACAAGAATTCCAATTACCACATTTACAAGAAGCAATATCAAATAGTTGTTCTGAATGTTCCTGAAATGACTTCAATTTACTTTTGTAACTTTCAGAATTCCTTTTTAGTTTACCTGTTTTAAGTAAGGTCTTGTACTTATTATGATAGTTTTTGAGCATATCATGTATTCTTTTCCTTGATAAAGTTGGGATTGAAGCTGTGAGCCATATCTCTTGAAGTTTGGAAATGATGTCATTGGCAATAATCTGGAATGGAGGATCTTGGCCTCTCGTTTTTCTGTTGTTCCGGTGCCAGAGATAAGCTCTTAGCACATCTCCATAAGTAGGTAGAACATTATTAACAAAATCTGCTGGTTGACCGATGCTATGGCATTTTGCTAACGTTCTGGTTACTTTTGAAGGTTTCTTTTCAGACATTATAAATCTATTTACGATATTTACCAACTAACTGCGGGTAAATGGTGATATACCACGGTTGATGAACAAGTTATAACACAACCTCTCGCCACACGTGACACACAACAGCTGACAACGTCGCTTCCTTTCCCAGCTTATATAGGGTAGGGAACGGGGGATGTAGCAGTGTGCAGTGTGCAATGCACAGTGTGCATTTTATATAATGTTCATTGTTCAATGACTGCTATTAATTTATTCAAGCCTATAATAGTGTTCTCAGGGTTGTTTGCACAGAAATATACCGGAATTAACATTTGTATAACATCTTGTTAAAACTTGCTTTAAATCAATATTTTGGATATTTTAACGGCTAAGACGCCACCGGAAGTTATTAACAGATTGTGCTGAAATTTTTATTGTTTATTTTGTAAGTCTTTAAAACCATTTTCCAATCTACCCCGTTCAAAAATACTCACAAATATAATTATGAATATTTTTTCAAATATCGTATTTTTATGTGTTTTTAGATCTATTTTTCGATTTTTAAGGACTCGCCGCCACCGGAAGGTATTGACGTATATCAAAAAAATTTTACACACTTTATTTTCTCTCCAAATCGCAACTTTTCCGCACTACCCCCAATCAAATATCGAAAAAAGTGTAAAAACGAGCCGCCCTAATACACAGTGTGTGTGTGTGTGTGTGTGTGTGTGTGTGTGTGTGTGTGTGTATATATATATATATATATATATATATATATATGCATTTAACTGCAATGACCACGCAGTATATAAATGAATAGAAACGACGTAAATAAGGAGCGTCTCTGCACACGGGGAAGAGAAATAACGAATAAATGAAAAATGAGGCGAACCGCCCGGGAATCAAACCCAGGGCCTTCCAATTGCCGGTTGGATGCTCTACCATTACACTACGGACCTCGATCAATCATAAATCGAAATTCTCCTACATAGGGCAGAAACCAATGCCCTGAGAGGGCACCCTCGCAAATCGTGAATATGTGCATTTAACTGCAATGACCACGCAGTATATAAATGAATAGAAACGACGTAAATAAGGAGCGTCTCTGCACACGGGGAAGAGAAATAACGAATAAATGAAAAATGAGGCGAACCGCCCGGGAATCGAACCCAGGGCCTACCAATTGCCGGTTGGATGCGCTACCATTACACTACGGACCTCGATCAATCATAAATCGAAATTCTCCTACATAGGGCAGAAACCAATGCCCTGAGAGGGCACCCTCGCAAATCGTGAATATGTGCATTTAACTGCAATGACCACGCAGTATATAAATGAATAGAAACGACGTAAATAAGGAGCGTCTCTGCACACGGGAAGAGAAATAACGAATAAATGAAAAATGAGGCGAACCGCCCGGGAATCGAACCCAGGGCCTTCCAATTGCCGGTTGGATGCGCTACCATTGGTTTCTGCCATATGTAGGAGAATTTCGATTTATGATTGATCGAGGTCCGTAGTGTAATGGTAGCGCATCCAACCGGCAATTGGAAGGCCCTGGGTTCGATTCCCGGGCGGTTCGCCTCATTTTTCATTTATTCGTTATTTCTCTTCCCCGTGTGCAGAGACGCTCCTTATTTACGTCGTTTCTATTCATTTATATACTGCGTGGTCATTGCAGTTAAATGCACATATTCACGATTTGCGAGGGTGCCCTCTCAGGGCATTGGTTTCTGCCCTATGTAGGAGAATTTCGATTTATGATTGATCGAGGTCCGTAGTGTAATGGTAGCGCATCCAACCGGCAATTGGAAGGCCCTGGGTTCGATTCCAGGGCGGTTCGCCTCATTTTTCATTTATTCGTTATTTCTCTTCCCCGTGTGCAGAGACGCTCCTTATTTACGTCGTTTCTATTCATATATATATATATATATATATATATATATATGAGAGAGCTATATCGCATTATATCTTATTACAAGGTATTAAAGCATTATTTTCCCCATAGGAATACATAATTTTGTGGAAGTGCCTACTACGTTCTCTTGATATCTGCACTTACTTTCTCGAAATATGGAATTGCAGCACTATTTCCTCAAATAGTGCAACAGTTGTAAAGAGAGATTATGGTGTACGAAGTTCAACGAAAAAGTTTGAGATTTATCGCGCCTAATAATTCAAATAGCAGAAATTCAAGAATATCTTCTTAATTAGTCTTCATAAAAATAATGGATTCCTTCATCATATTCATTCGTGCGTGATGTATGTTGCGAGTGCAGAATTAAGAAGAAAAATAACTCTCCTTCATCAAATTCTTCTAAATGAAGAGATAACGCTGGAGGGGGTCTAATGGAAGCGAGAAAATAAGCAGATACATATTTGCACATAAATATAAATTTAGGTTTACTACAGTAATTACACAGCGTATATGATTATAACCCTGTAATGATAATTACTGAACAAATAAAAATAAAATAAACTATATTGCTGGCAACTCAGTTTTATGAGTTGCCAACGAATGTTTTTCTTGCAATTAAGTGTCCTTAATCATCATCATTATATTTTATCATCTACGTAAATTACTACACATTTGACGAGGTGAAAACAAAAAAACTTGTTTACTGGTAATAGAGTAAGTCTGAAGAACACATTATGTATGCATGGATGAAAAACAGTTATTATAAAATGTATATACAGTAATAGGATGCGCGAATAGCATATACACTTATACAGTGTTTACTTGGGCACGAAATTATATATATATATATATATATATATATATATATAGAGAGAGAGAGAGAGAGAGAGAGAGAGAGAGAGAGAGAGAGAGAGAGTATGTGCGGCAAAAATGTATCCGATTTCAAAATGAAACTACAGGATAACTATACAAGATAGGATCGAATAATACAATGTATTGAATACTCACTGTAGGTTGCAGTGGCCTTACTAGTATCAGAAATTTTTTTCTTGAAATTAATGATGGCCAGGGTATAGAAAGTTGCCATTACATGAGGAAAGAATGAAAAAAAAAAAAAGTGTCAAAGTTAATATCTTGAGGGTCCACCAAAGCTCTGAAAACTAAAAAAAGGAATTTTTCCAAATTAACTAAATATGGTGCACCTTAACATAATTTTGCCATTTTTATGCCGATTGATAAGATAAAACACATTAACTGTTGGTTTTAGTCTTAATGCCTGTGTAATATCTTGCAGATTAAATCATTACTACAGTTGAAGTAATGTTTTAATCACCCAGAACTCAACACGAGGAGGTAAACGTCGAGTTCCACCACAGCCTTTCCCATCCACCCAACCTTTAGAGCTGTACATTGTTCAATTTAATCAGATGTCCTTAGTTTCATTTATTTCAGTTTATAGTCTGCTTTGGTGTTAAATTTCTTTATGATTGTTCGGGATTTAAGCCTAGAACGGATGAAACCATCTCTATTTTTTGCTTCACTCACCAATTTCACAATTCATGTCATCTTGAGTTGTTACTTCGGTTTCATCATTTGAACTTTCAGAAGTGTTATCTAGAATTAAATTTCTGTTCACCTTTCCACTTGATTTCTGAAATTTGGCTACTCTAAGTTCCTCCTTCATTTCCCTTTTCTCGGTTTTCCTAAGTTTCTTAGTAGTGACTACATCAAGTGCTCCAATCATCATTTGCCTTTCTGTTCCCTGGTCTGTCAAGAATTTCCTTTCAGCTTCAGATATTCTTCGTTCTTTGCCACATGAACAAAAGTCAAAATTACACTGACATGCTGCAATATCGAATAATTTGGTTGAAGCATCTAGAAGAAATTTATTCTTCAATGATTTGTAAACCTCCTGCTTTTGTCTGTCCTTTGATCGTTTGGTTAAAGATTTGTATTTATCATTAAATACCTTGATCTTACGAATGACACTTTTGTGAAAAATGATGGGAATTGAGGACTTTTTCCATAACTCTTTCACTTGACAAGCAACTTTTTCTGCAATGTCTGATACATTTGGTTCAGTTTTCCTGCCGTCTGTTCTCATATTTTCTCTTACTAGCAAATAGTATCTGAAGACCTTTTCGAATGTAGGTAAAGCATTCCCACTAAGTTCATAAAGGCTTCCAAAAACAGAATCAGTCCACTTCTTTCGCATCTTAACACTCGCCATCATACAAATTTATATTGCAAAGCTAAATTATCCGCAAAAGATCAATACACTAGTGATTACCATGAATATTTAGAATAACTTACTGTATGAAGGGAAAAATCAAATTTATTTTTTAAAAACAAATGTAACAAAATTTATATTAAATATGAAAAATTTCAATAAGCCTACTTCAGCATGTAGTATTTGATAACTCAAATAGTGTAAAACATCCGTGCATTTAAACTGGCTGGATTTCAAGTTGTTTTGTCTACATGCTGTAGATCCAGCCGTTGTTCCCATTTAAGAACAATTTAATTCAACGTGTGATATTCTCGTTATTTTTCACATATAACGTAAAACACAAACAATGTATAAAAAACTAGTCATTTTCTCAAGATTATAACTGAAATCAATAAATTTCACATAGAAGTACCTACCAAAATAAAGTTGTATCAAAGGGCACTTCAGTACGTCTGATTTCCACACAATCTGATGAAGCACTGAGTAAAGTTGTAGGTAACTATCCAAATTTCAACAAGATGACACTCACAGTGAAGTCTCAAGCAAACATGTCACAACAGGGTATCATAACTTAGAGAAAACATTCAGTTGAAAATATGTTCCCAAATGGGAACAATGACAGCTAATTGGTTAAGGCAACCTTTTTCCGGATTGTTTGCTAAGCAGTAATTACTGCCCAAGCTTCATTGGTATTCATAAATTTTATCTTATGGTATGCTTGACTGAAACCTTGAATATTATTTTTTTCGAGAAGTCTAGTTTTCAGGTGTGATCAATTAGTTTCAATCGTACTGTTTTTTTTATCTAATAACAGATTTTTCATTAAGATTTGTATTCCAATAAGATATTATCCACTAGTAGACCTGACAAGATACGTGAACACTTGCATTATTGGTATTATTTCAAGACATAAAAGTGTCAGGTGGACCCTGAAGATATTGCTGTAGGACAAAATAATTGGTTTTACTGTAGTATGCGGTCTACCGTTAAGTTTCTACTGTAGTATGCGGTCTACCGTTAAGTTTCTACTGTAGTATGCGGTCTACCGTTAAGTTTCTACTGTAGTATGCGGTCTACCGTTAAGTTTCTACTGTAGTATGCGGTCTACCGTTAAGTTTCTACTGTAGTATGCGGTCTACCGTTAAGTTTCTACTGTAGTATGCGGTCTACCGTTCAAAATATTTAAAAGGAATTGAAAATGAATTGAAAGGAATTATAATTTAATTTACGCAATTAAGGAATTATTAAAGAAGTTAAACATACTACTACCGCATACTTAACGGTAGACCGCATACTACAGTACGCCCTTGATGATTGGTTAGGTTAAGTCGTGATATTTTCGTTAGTTTTAACGAAAATATCACGACTTAACCTAACCAATCGTCAAGGGCGTACAATTAACCTAATAATAAAATAATAAGAAGATAAGAAGCTATAATTAAAAGGTAGACCGCCGAATCGTAGGTAGACCGCATACTACAGTAGCACCAAATAATTTCTGCAGTGGTGTTTTCTCATGAAATGTCATATTTTCCTACCCTGGCCGATTCAGTATTTGAGAGTTGACTTTTTCACTGCACTCTATAATGAATAGTCAAAAGTAAATTCTTTTTTACAAAATAACACTTTTTATTTGTTATATGTTTAAAGGTTACAGGTTTAAAGGTTAAAAGTTACAGTTACACGTTTACATCAAAGATCTTTATCGTTCAGGAGCATATCAAAAGAGCTTTTGCTGTAAACTTAATTGAGACACTTTGAACCTGTAACCTGTAACAAAAAAAAAGGATTATATGTATAGTAAACAGTGTTAACATTTTTCTGCTCAATGCATTTTATTTTTTATTCAATCCTATCTTGATGGTTATCTTTTTGTTTCAGTTTGAAATCGGGTACACATTTTGATCCTGCCCTGTATATGTTTAAATAAAATTCAATACTCATGGTTTTTATGACGATATATAATTCACACTATATAGCAGAGGCGGGCATTTTATCCGGTTCATGTTGTTCCCCCCAAATTTTTAGCAAACCGGCCTGCAAGGTAATGGTAAGAGACGATTTGACTTGCAGTCCCTTTTTGCTGAGAGACAAATGTTAGAAATAATTATCGTAATTGTTTCGTACAGTACTTTTATGTTGTACTGTAATTATTTATGACTATTAAGAAACAGTTACTGCACAGGCTAACCGGCCTTCGATCGCTGCCCAATCTTTTCAAGTGGCCTTCCGATCGGAATAATTGCTGCAGCACCACCGCTCATGCAGTGACTGATTGCGTTGGGTTCTCCAGCAAACATCTCATCCACCAGCTGCAAAAAATTGGCTTGAAATACGCCTTTTAAGTTACCGAATTGCTACGGAGACTTACTTATAAACCTTGCTGTTTAAATGATAGGTTGGACATGGACGAGATGAAAAGGGTTTCATTCCTGTCTTTAAACATACTACGAGTTCTAGTACAGTTATGAGTCAGTTTGGTAATTGTACGGAAAACCAGCTTCTTTCGGCTGGTAGATGAGATGTCCGCTAGACAGCTCAACGTAGCCAGCCCCTGCAGAAACAGGGGTCAAACCTTTGTTTAGCCTTGGTCTCATTATTACGTACTTCAAATTCATGGTTTTATTCGGAATTACACCTGATCGACTTGACATTCTATCGACAAGTATATTGTGGGTTAGATTAAATTAGGTTAGGTTAGTTTTTAGAGTATCAATATTATGGTTTGTCGATCCGATGGGCATAGGCCCCTTTTGTTTACAAAGTTAGTCCTATCATGATTTGATGTATTTTATATATATATATATATATATATATATATATATATATAGAGAGAGAGAGAGAGAGAGAGAGAGAGAGAGAGAGAGAGAGAGAGAGAGAGAGAGAGAGAGAGAGACAATGGATTGAGTGAAATTAAATCGAAGCTAGGAAATGTAAGTAATGATAGTGTTTTTAACTTCCTTCGCAACATCTAAGGTCACATGACGGAGGGGACCTACAGCTTTACGTGGAATCCGAACCACGGGTCGCTACATAATCTGGACGCAGAGGACGGTCTCCCATCTAATTACCTGGACCCAGTGTTGCTTAACTTCGCTGATTGACGGGAAGCGGTGTTACGACATTGGCCATGACGTAAATGGACACCTGGAATAAAATATAGCCTTAGAATACGAGCTGGGGCGAGGCACGCTAGACTGTGTTTGGTTGGTTTCTATCGTTAGGTTAGGTTAGGTTAGGTGGGTAAGAATGGGGGTAGGTTAATTTACATTCGGAGAAGTTTGGAGAAGCACTACTTAAATAAAATGAGCATACTTTAGAACATCCGATTTTACATACGAGTGATCGTTTGAAGCGCTGACTTTGAAACCACGTGACATAGGTTTGAGTCTCAGTAGGGCTTAATTCCTCAATTTATCGCCTTTTCCATTTCCACCTTATTAAGTACGGTTATTGCACTTAAAGTGTATTTATAAGATAGATAAACTTTACATTAGCGAGAATTTTGTTCTCTGATAAGTGTCATTTTAACCATTCTACGTTGAATAGATGCAAACATTCTACGTTGAATAGATGCAAACACTTAAAAAAAACCATTTGTAGCTCACACTTCAACACGGTTGTTTTGGCAATGATATGATCACCGACGGAGGATGCTAAAAAGAGTGAGAACGTATTCATCGAATGTAGTAGGGCTAACTTCTGTAAAAGAATCTCCATCCACACATTCATCCTTGAGGTCCTTCTTTCCTCTTGTCCAAATACGGAGTTCTCCATTCCAATGCATATGCTACAAGAAGAGTGTGTCGCGTGTCTCACTTCCAAAACTGACCATTAAAGAAGAGAAGAGAAAGATCCGTAGGCACCTTCCTGAGTCCCTAACTACAGAAGTCCTGACAGGAACCCTAATAAAGACGTCAAAGAAACACTGTCATCGTCAGTTATGAAAACGAAGTCCTGCTCTCACAACTGTGTCGACTCTAAAGGAAACTTTAATTGAACTTTGGCAAAATCTTGACATGGGATGACAGGGAAACTCATTTTCTCTTTGCGAAAACGTGTCTACTCTTTCACGAAGCTTGGAGAAAAGCTATTCGATATTTAGTGTATTTAGTGGCTGTTCTTCCTATTTTCTTCACAGTTCATGTTACATGCCACGATAAAATATAACTCTGTTACAAGGATGCTCATTTTGTTTTCACGGGGCTTTCGAATATATATATATATATATATACACACCTTTGGTTTGGTTAGCTTCCGCCCGAATTGTTCATTCTGACGAAGGTCAAGCTTTTCACTCCACCTTAGACCTACAGTTTAACGTGGAATCCGAACCACGCCCCACCAGCAGCCCAGCGTCCAGGCCACCCAGGGTACCCATTTATCTACCAACCACTTTCTTTATTGTGTGGAAAGATGAACAGCTGGGTTTTGCTGCGCGCCGGCTGCAGTCACCGGGTCTCGAACCCGGGGCCGATGGATTCGTAGTCAGCGACGCTAACCACTACACCACCGACTTTTATTATAATAAACGTTTTAGCAAAATTTCCGCCTGTTTTTCGGATAAAATATTACGAACGAAGTAAAATTATGTGGACATTATAGAAAATGGAATCGTTGTTAAAGTCTGGCGATGACCATCAAAGCATGAAATGGCTTTTCACAACCACAATATATTCACTGATGGGAGTGTTTGAGGTTATTCGAGTGACACGCTTTATGTAACCGCCAACGACTGCTATCTACTGTCTCTAAGACTTCACCTAATTCAAAGACTGTTAAATATTTATTCGTGTCTTCTTTACAGTTTCAGTTTAATTAGTAAGTGCTGGTTAATGCAAGCTTAAATCTCTATGAAGTTGGCACAGTGACGAATGTCACAGTAACAATTCACATTTACTCTCGTCGATCAAAATCTAGGAAGTAAATTCTTCCTCGTTTGACATCTTATTCTACTTAAAAGTGCTTTAAAAATGCTTGTAACTCTTAATCACGAGCTCACGAGCAGTATGCATCAGTAACCTAACCTAAACTTCACAGAATGATTAAAAGGTCACACGCATTACGCGAAGCGATTGGTTTCACATATTGACTGTAACCACACACACACACACACACATATATATATATATATACACATTCAACTGCAAAGAACACGCAGTATAAATAACGTAAAGAACGACGCTTGTATAGGAGATATTCCGCGCAAGACGAGAAAGAAAGAACGGAACAAATGAAAAAATGAGGTAACCACCTGGGAATCGAACCCGGGATCTTCCGATTGCCGGTCAGACGCGATACCATTACACCATGGACCTCACTCTTCCAAATGCCGTAATACCTCTACATACTCGCAGAAACCAATGCCCCAAGGGGGCACCTCCCGCATGCCGTAACATTATATACATTCAACTGCAAAGAACACGCAGTATAAATAACGTAAAGAACGACGCTTGTATAGGAGATATTCCGCGCAAGACGAGAAAGAAAGAACGGAACAAATGAAAAAATGAGGTAACCACCTGGGAATCGAACCCGGGATCTTCCGATTGCCGGTCAGACGCGATACCATTACACCATGGACCTCACTCTTCCACCTCCCCTTGGGGCATTGGTTTCTGCGAGTATGTAGAGGTATTACGGCATTTGGAAGAGTGAGGTCCATGGTGTAATGGTATCGCGTCTGACCGGCAATCGGAAGATCCCGGGTTCGATTCCCAGGTGGTTACCTCATTTTTTCATTTGTTCCGTTCTTTCTTTCTCGTCTTGCGCGGAATATCTCCTATACAAGCGTCGTTCTTTACGATATATATATATATATATAATAATTTAGAATTTCAAAACAATTTTGTTTATTTACAAATGTTCGATTTTAATTTTTTAAACCTTCAGAGAGGAATTTAAAACTCGTTGGCAATTGTGTTTATTCCAAACCACATTAAAACTGTAAGTAACCCGTAAAAATACCATTTTGTTCTAAGTATAGTATCAGATCAGTATAAAGTATATTTATAACATTTATGAAAAACATAAATATAAAATATAGTTCTGTAATTGAAAGACATTTATTTTATTAAATTTCAAGGGCTTCCTTGAAAATTAAAAATTAATTAAAAAAGTGTTCAAGCGGAGAAATAGCAAAATTTTCATTTTTATTGCAGGAAACATTTGATAAAGGAACTTGATACAGATTTCATCAACAGCTGCAATTTTCGAGGTTTCATTAATTACTCTTTTTAAGGAATTCGATTAGGTATGAAATGAATATTTTTAAAAAGGTACTATTACTATTAGTGGCCTGAATAAGATATCACTTGGAATGCAAGTCCTGCTGTCATAGTTTGGGGTAATATGTTATTCAGGGTGCAGTGTTTGCAAGTTTTGAAATTTGGAAACTTGCAAACCTTGTCGACAGTGTTTGCAAGTGATATATAATTCAGCGTGCCCAGGTCGGAGGTTCGAATACCGATGATGCTGGTAATAAATTAATAATAATACAGAATTTAGACTACTGGGCGGCATTAGTTGACCTAAGCACTGTGTCAGTTTCTGACCCTCCTCTGATTATTTTATTTTTAGCCAAAATTACGGCTAAAATAGGTCAAAGAATCGATCCCTTTCTTTTTTAAAGTTGTTTCAATCAAATTTAGAACAAAATTCGAAAACGAGGTCATTTTTCCTTGAAAAAAATGCGAAAATGTGTGAAAAACTGCACTCCGTAATTACGGCTCTTGAGATAAAACAATTCAGAACGATAAATGATCGCTAGCTCATGAAATGACATAAAATGGATAAAAATGCATGATCATATGTACAGAAGGAATTGCGTCCCTAACATAATTTGTTTCCGTTCATTCCACTCGTGGGAGTTTCAAACTCTCGTACGCATCCTGTATGAAATGTAAAGGGAGGTGAAACGCATGGAATTAATACAGAAATAACGAATTATTATTTACAAATATCAGTTTGGGACTCCTTTGCTGGGACACTATTTCTGAATTATACGAGTGAAATAAATGACCCAAGATTTTAGTAAAATGTAATAACGAAATTGTAATAACGAAACAGTGCCACAGGCGAAAAAAATTTTAGACATTGATTGTCTCCTTCGTGATGCCAAAGGTCATGTGATGGAGGGGGCCCCTCTCCGTCACATGGCCTTTAGCATTACGAAGGAGGCAGACACGGTATGGAGTTTTTTTCGCTAGAGAGCCAATAATTAGTATTCCTGTAGGTCCTACAGCTTTACGTGGAATCCGAACCACGGATCAGTACATCATCTAAACAGACTCAACATTGCTTAATTTCGCTGTTCTGATAGGAAGCGCTGTTACAACGCAGTCTAGAATAAAGGATAGATAGTAGTACAATAGGTAAGTTGAACTGTATTCAAAATTAAAGAAAGTGAGGCAAAGAGAGTTGTCAGATACCGATATGAGCTACATCTTAGGGATATTGAAATAGGTTAATTCGTATCATGCAACAAGTTATTTACCGTACTTGATCGTACAGTGAATAATAACAATAATCAGTGAGGAGGGCCAGAAATTGGCACAGTGCTCAGTCCAGCTAATGCGGCCCATTGCTGTAACTCTCGTATTATTATTACCAGCATCATCGGCATTCGAACTCCCGATCTGCGCTTATAAAGAAACGGTGTTACCCACTGATCTCCGGACGCTGACCGTACAGTGAATTGGACGACGTTTGTAAACTTTAGATGGTGGATTAATAATCTCTGAAAGAATGGTTTAATAATCATATCACAGTTCGCTTTGAGGAAACTCATCCAAACTCTTCATGTACATGTAAACTCCTGTTACAGGTTGTCAAAGGTGCGTCTGTGCCAGTTATCGATTTTTAACATTGTTAAATATAAACAGTTGTTTAAAGAAAAATTAATTTCAAATTTATAAAATTTTATACAAATTTAGTGTTATGATGGTTCTTAACACTATATAATATAGTATCTATTTAACGTTGTTTCACTAAATATACAGATATGAAGCACGTTTCTTTCCCATATATGATTAGACTGAAAAGAACTCTCGGAAGAAACGAAACTGTACAGAAACTTATTTACATAAGAAAAATGTTGTTTGGAGTGCATATGTTCATAACTGGAATAATAACAACGGAGTATGAAATAAATATCTTCAGTAAAAGGATGAGAAATATTGAAGTTAAGCCAACAAGCATATCCCATTTTGGGGAAAACATAACTTTCATTCAGAGAATAAAATTTCTTTGATAGGAACGTCATCGTAAGAAATTCACATAACTTTTGTCATGTGTAGATTCTCCATACAGTGAGTGTGGATATGGTACCCTGTAATCCCAAGTTGAAAACATGTTAAAAGAAATACACAATTCTATTCCTGCGCAAACTCTGATAAAAATCAACCGTAAATCGAACGGAATATGTGCAAGTGAAGATAGGTTAGATTAGTTAAGGTTTGGTTCAGTAAGGCTAAATTAGCGAGTCCCTCACTGTATAATGACTTAACAGAAAACACTCTTCGAGCCCTCAGTTGCACCCGAAACATTTAACAAGCCCTTCTCTGTACGATGACACTAAGGTTAGACTAATTTAAATTAGGTTAAGTTTATTAATGATTTAGATTTATAGATTAAAAAAAGTCGGTACCCCCCTTCATGCGGAGATGCGCACGTGTGTGTGTGTGTGTGTGTGTGTGCTCCCTTTTTTTCAAATATTTTTTCTTATCCTTATTTCTTTTCCTTATTTTTTCTTATCTTAAGGATGTAGTGAACTACAAAGGAGGGTAACTAGTGTAACTTGATTTAATCAGGCCCAACATATCTCTTTGCCCACAATAAAAATGCTTCTACGTAGAATTCTTTATAAGTTCATATGAATTTTTAATGTTCCAAAGTACCAAAAGTGTTACCTCACAAAAAATTACCCAACTATATCTGTGAATTATTCTCACACACACACACACACACACACACACACTCTCTCTCTCTCTCTCTCTCTCTCTCTCTCTCTCTCTCTCTATATATATATATATATATATATATAAAGTATAACCTCTCAGACTTCAAACAAGTTCAGGTACTCTCTACGGATTCGCGCCTTTCTCCTTTCAATCTTTGCAGGGAGTGTTTGGAGAATAGACTTCCTCAGATCTTGATCTATGGAGTTAATCTATTTCGATCGATATGTTGATGATGATGATACCTTTACCATAATCGCTAAGGACAGTAATACTGACGAATTATTATGGTTAATTTCTAGAGTAACGGAGTCCCAAATATAAGCATTTTTTCTTTCAGTGTATTTAGTACATAACCGGTCTTTTTTAATGAAATGGCTTAGTTTTTTTTTTTATAAATATTTTAAATACGCGCTATTTTATTTCGCTAAAGATGTAATGAAGATGTACCCGCATATAACCGAGTGATTTTAATTACTTTTAAAAGGCAGTTTATCCACGGCCTTTGTCGCTAATGGATGCCATTTCTCCATGTCAAAATTGTGATTCAATGTTAGTTGCGATTTAGGGACAATTTTATAATGCTAAAAAACACTTAATTATATTTAAATTGGTTCTTGGTTATTAGATTAGGTTAGGTTACGGTAGATTAGGTTATGTTAAGTTAGGTTTGGTTAGGTTAGGTTAGGTTAGTTAGGGTTACGTGAACGCGAAAATGCGCCTTAATTCTACGACCTAAATTTTGTTAACATTCGCAAGGAATAAAACTTTAGATTCATAATTAAAAAATTCACCACAATTTCCCGTTTTTACGGAAATTTCGTATTTTTACGACTTAATAAAAAATAAATGGCGCTTCTTCGTGTCTTCTCTAAAATATTCATCCGCGCGAATGTAAACAAAAGATAGATCGTAGAAATTTTGGCGCTAATATATTGATTCCGCTAAACTAGGAATTTACCGTTATTATCTAGTCTTAACAACATGGAAGAGTTCGTTCAGTTTATGTAAAAGAAAGTGATGGACATTTACCTTTTTTAGATATTTGTGTTGTACATAATTCTAAGAATACACCTCCCTTTAAGGTGTATAGGAAACCTACCCATTTTGATTCACATTTGCCTGCATTTTCGGGCCATTCAGAAAACAAATACAGTAGCAGGATGTAATTTAAAGTCTTTATTAAAGGAGCAGAGTAAGAATTAAATTACATTGAAAATACTTTCGTTAAAATAGATTATAACAAGGATTTTATAAGCAAGACACAATAAAGCTCGTTGGACTTTCCATGATAGGAGTAAAGTACTTGTCCATGATATTCTTCATAGAAACATTGTAGGATTACATATTATAAATAATTGTGTAAAGTGAATGAGAATAAGGTATCATTTGACTTTAATGACTTTACACTTATTATTTAAAACAGCTGCCAAGAGCTGCAAAGTAAAAACCACCTTAGTCAGTTGGTTTGTTTGGTGGATGAAGTTGGTTGTTGTTGTTTTTTCTTTAGTTTTACTCTGAACTCTGACTGGCAAAGGTTTAATTTGTCTTCTCGGAGCAAGTGTAGTTTACGTCCCCCTGACGCAAAAGGGGACACAAACTACACTAGGTCAAAGTTGGGGAACGTAAACTACACTAGGATAATGTAGGGGGGCATAAACTACACTAGGCACCACAGGGGGACGTAAGTACACTTGCTCCGTCTTCTCTTTTTAAGTGTTTTAGTTACAAAAGGGTTAATTATATGAGCCGAAGGCGTTATCTTTTTATTCTTTTATTCGTGTGTCTGTACTTTTAAATTATTATATGTGGTTATGACAGTTTCGTTTATATATATATATATGTTGTATAGTGTATATAGATGGTTAGATAGACAAAATACAGCACATAGACAGATGGACAGACGGGGAAATATATAGACATATAGGGTAGAGCCTATAGCTCAATGTGTAACATCATTTTCCTGTAAACGAAGTGAAAAGACAAGTTGAGGTTGGGAGTTAGCGCATTAATTTTATACAAATTTAGTGTTATGATGATGTTCTTGACACTATATAATATAGTATCTTTTTAGCGTTGTTTCACTAAATATACAGATATGAAGCACGTTTCTTTTCCATATATGATTAGACTGAAAAGAACTCTCGGAAGAAACGAAACTGTACAGAAACTTATTTACATCAGAAAAATGTTGTTTGGAGTGCATATGTTCATAACTGGAATAATAACGACGGAGTATGAAATAAATATCTTCAGGGCGTTCATAAAAGATCTGAACGATTTGATTTGTTAAAATTTTCATACTAAATAAGATATAAAGGATAAAGCATGTGTAAGTGATAGAGCAACTAATAAAGCTTTTTTTTGTACAAGAACAAGGTTGTCAACATCCATGAACTACGAATCAGGATCAGGGACGCAATAGCGATGGTCGATGCTGGCATGCTTGAACGCGCATGGCGAGAAAATGAATATCGATTGGATGTTGTACGGGCGACCAATGGCGCATATGTTGAAGTTTATTAAACATGTAGGTAAAACTTTTAGCTGTGCGGAGTCACATGGCCAAATTTGTTTCTTTGTATGTTATTGGGTTATCACATTAATAAAGATTGAAATCGTTCAGATCTTTTACGAACACCCTGTATTAGTATTAATTATGGATATCATTTGCAGTAATTATATTACTCGCAAAGTCGCAATCGGTACTTGTAGGTTATCTCCCCCCCACGCTTGATTTGTCATCGTGGCAAATAGCACGCACGCAGAACAATCAAACGAGCATTTCGTTCTAGAATGTTTGATGCACATTCGTTGTTGATTTGTTATACAACTTACATTAACTTTGCATCACCTGAAGATCAGGGTACCCAGCCTTCTTTAGTTAGCCTTATAACGCTAACTAACAAAAATATCACAACCTAACCTAACCAATCATTAGGTCAACTGAACGCCCTTGCTGATTCGTTAGGTTAGGTCGTGTTATTTTCGTTAGTTAGCCTTATAAAGCTAACTAAACAAGGCTGAGGGCCCTGATCTTCAGGTGATCCTTAACTTTATAATGGCGATCCTTCAGAATCCGGCCATAAATTAGTTTAAAAAATAAATCGTATCAATAACACTGCCCAACACCAATTTCGCTGATTTAATTCTAACACCTGTTTTTAGGTAACTTTGGTGTGCTGATTTCAAAAACCACCTTAGTTTTTGCCTATCACGTCAGGTTTTCGAGCAATCAAATACGGATATTTTGGAGATATCGCATTTTGGCAGGGTTATCCCCAATTTTTTTTCTTTTCAAAAAATAAGTTTTTACATATTCAGAATCAGCATGGAAAAGTAAACAATTGTGCGGGGAGTGAACTTTAATATACAATGGTAATATTGACACAAAGTGATTAAAAGTGTTTAAATAAGCAAAAAATGAATCCATATTAAAGCAAGCACGGGACCAGTTTTCTTAACATTGTCTTTTTCTTGTTTTCTTACTTTTCAGTGCTGATAAATTTTCTCTTATAGGACTTCCTAGAATGAGAGATGTCAAGACAATCTCTTTGCAGGCTCCAGCAGTAGTCAGCCATCATATGGGTATCCCATCTTCCTTGGTATCGTTCTCGTTCTTCCATCACTTTGATATCTTGGTGGAACCTTTCACCTTGCTCTTCACTAACATCAAGATTTTCTGGAAATTTATCCAGATGACTGTTGAGATAGTGAACTTTAATGCTCATGTTGCAACCCAACTGCTGAAAGTTTACAAGTAAATCCCTTACAAGATCTTTATAATTTTCAGACTTTTTGTTTCCTAGGAAGTTCTTAACTACTGCCACAAAAGCATTCCAAGCTCTTGCGTCCGTTTCGGTCATTGAGTTACTGAACTGCGGATCTTTCATCAGTTTTCTTATCCACAGATAAAATTTTAACAGCAAAACAGCTGTTAACAGGTCTCAAAAATCATCAATTTTGATAAGCGCCCTTCATGGATCACCCAAAATAGGCATATTGCATTGCACGAAAACCTGATGTGATGGACAAAATCTAAGGTGATTTTTTAAATCAGCACATTAATATTATCCAGAAACAGGTCTTAGAATTAAATCAGCAGCAAAAAAAAATTTTTTTGTCGGGCAGTGTAATTATTACACGAGCCAAATTATATATTTAATAGTATCTATTTCAGTAGATATTACCAATCCTTTGCACAATTTAATTATTGCTTTTTCAGCCAGAATGAATTTACTGCGACTTCATGCTATTTGCCACGATGACAAATCAAGCGTCGGGGGGGGAGATAACCTACAAGTACCTCGCAATCATATTAATTCGTACACTAATTAATAATATTATTATTAATCAATATAATTAAAAGAATTGATGTTATTAATATTATTGCGAAATTGTTTTGCAATAATAGTTACATTTTCTTTGAGTGATAAACAATAAAAAACAAACTTTACAGATACATTAAATGTAATAGATAAATTTAAAATAAAATAAACTTTAAGTCAGTGCATGAATTTACTTTTGCGCTGGTTTTCATTTCTTTTGAATAATCGGGAAAGCATCTGAAAAAATCTCGTCCATCGAACATTTTATCGACAAGCATTAAAAGACGGGTTAAGTTTGTTTACATTAAGCTAGTTATTAGTCATTACAGTTTTTACGAAGTTCTCCATCAACTAAATGAGTACAGATTTTGTACGATTTATAAACAAATACAAATGCTCTAATGTGTCTGCATTAAAATAGCGACTCGAAAAAGGGTTGTTCAGAAAATTTGGCTGATTTCATTCAGACATAAATATACTTATAATAATAGATAATCATAAATAACATTTAATAAATTCATATACTCGTAGATGAAGTACGTATCTGTGATATTGAAGAAAAAATATCTATTAGTAGTGAAACTAAAGATGTTGAAAGCTTTGGTAGTGTAATAAATGGAATTAATTTGATTGTTAATTAATGCACTTTGACGTGATTATTAATTAGAAAGTTGTTTTATATTAACTGCAGAGAGAGAGAGAGAGAGAGAGAGAGAGAGAGAGAGAGAGAGAGAGATAAATTCAAAAGTTGTTTGTTTTAAAAACCGAATATCTCGCCTATTTGTTTTTTTTCTTTTTATACGTATATAATATTTAAGTAAGCCTGCGTTTGTATGTCCGAAATTGTACAGTAATTTTAACTTAAATATTAGAGTCATATTGTATTCACAACAGAAAATTTTTTGTTGCACTGACCAATAAATTTGTTGTACGATTCCATACGTACACGCCGCATATAAGCTATGTACGTTTTTAGTCCAGACGGCTTTCACTGAAATTCACAAATGTTTACATAGATTCACTGAAATAACCCTGTATGTACATAATAGAAAACTCGTTAAAAGAATGCATTTTTAAATTATGAATGTTTATTAAACAGTTCAATTTTTATTTAGAACTTCTTGTATAAGATAGGTTAAGTTTACTTTTATGACTGGCCATATAATGCTCTTTCCGATATGAGTTACAGATTCGAATTTATGACAGAGAGAAATGAATATTCAAATTATCATTGTTAATGTAGGTAATTTATCAAAGATTGAACATATATGGTTTTAATATTAAGGTTTTTACTATAAAGTGCATTTAAGAATATTGAGGTTCTAAATCATGTTTAACCGTAGTTTACTATTTTTGTCGGCCATTTCTCTATTCGATTAAGGTTTGCTCTCAATATTTATGCATCATCCTGAAATTTCTTCAAGTTTTATATAGGAAGGATTTAAAGAAACATTTTGTTGGCCTTTGCTTATTTTGGAAACATTTTGTAACTATGGAACATTTTCACCGTTAATTACACTGTACAACAAATTTCCGGTTCAGAAAAAAAACGGGAATAACATTCTTAACATTTCGAGTGTGCTGATTCCAAATCTAAAAATACTTTTCTTCTATCACGTCACGTTTTTTTGTAATGACTGCTTAAAATCTTCATACCGAAAAATAAGAATATATTGATAAACAGATAGGCTTTATCATATGGAACAGTTTAATTATATTATTGCTATACTTCAACATATATGCACAAAATTAACATAAAACTCTCGTATTATACTGTTTTCAACTCATTATTTGTATTTATGCTGGCGTTTGTGTGATGCTTCTGGGTGGTCACGCTTTAAATTCCAGCAGAAATCGGCCAGCATAGCAGGACTCCACTTCCCTTTGTATCGGCTCTCCATTGTGGCTATATCCTGGTGGAATCTCTCCCCGTGTTCGTCGCTAACAGCAGATGCGTTTTCCGGAAAGAATGAGAGATGTGAATGCAAAAAATAAATGTTCAATGACATCTTACATCCGAGACGTTGGTATGAGTTCATAAGTTGATCCACAAGTGCAGCATAGTTGTCGTATTTAGTTTTTCCTAGTAGACCGCTGCACACGTTTTTGAATGCACGCCAGGCTGCCAACTCAACCTCATCCATCACCGCTTCAAAGTGTTCGTCTAGCATGAGTTGGCGAATTTGAGGGCCGACGAATATGCCTTCTTTAATCTTGGCATCACTTATTTTTGGGAATTTTTCCTTTAGATATTTGAAGGCAGGCTTATCCTGTTTGAACGCCTTTGCAAATTGTTTCATCAGCCCTAGTTTTATGTGAAGTGGCGGCAAGATAACCTTTTCTTTTCGTACTAGTGGTTCGTGAAGAACATTGTGAGATCCAGTTGAGGAATTGTCTCGCGGCGGCCATACTGAGAGTGTGTAGTGTTCAGACCTTGCTCGGCTATCCCACTTGCATAGGAAACACATGTATTTCGTATAGCCAGTTTGCAATCCATTGATAATAGCCACAACCTTCAAATCTGCCCAGATAAGCCATTCATGTTCATTGTATTTTATACAGTCCAGAATAAAAGCAACATTGTCATACGTTTCTCTCAAGACGACTGAATGAGCGATCGGAACAGAAGGCATTGTGTTCCCATTGTGTAGCAGTACACCCTTAACACTGTACAGAGATGCATCAATGAACAATCTCCACTGATTGATTCGGTTGATAGCACAAACGCAGAGCATCGAACAGACCATATATATCAATGCAATAACAAAGATTGTTCTTCATTATGAAATATTCCTGCAAATCCAAGGAGCGCTTTCGGAATGCTGTAATTTGTACGTCTTCCGCCAGCAGATTCTATTCTTGTAGACGTGAGGCCAGCAGTTCACTTTGTTGTTTGGTAAGTATTAAATCACGCACCAAATCATTGAGTTCAGGCTGCGTGATGAGATGTTGTTCTTTCTTGGACTCGACTTGAGCTTCATAGCATTCGCCGTCTGATTCCAATTTGTCAGAGTCTGTGTTATCGGTCGGCATTTCAGCTGGAGGACGACGGATGGGTATATCTGTACAATGTTCCACAACAGGACGCATAGCCGAACGAAGATTTGGGTAGAGTATAGCCTTTTTCCCTTTTCTGTTGCAACCTGAAATGTGAGACAATAGACATTGTTGACTACTTAAGATAGCATAATTGTGTAATACATTATGCAGAGCAGAATATGATAAAATGTGCTAAAAACACCAAATTTGACGTATATTCATGAAAATAAAAGATTTAAACCTGTGATGTTCGTTAAGCAGAAATAGCAATCAGTTGAATGGTCCAGCGGCTCTCTCCATACCATTGGGACACCGAATCCCAGACCAGGACCGGTGCCTTTGAACCATGCAGATAACGAGCTTGTACATCTCGCACAGAAGATATGAGGCGCCCAGTGCTTGTCCTGATCACCAACTTTGTATGCGAAGTATAATTCATAAAGCTTTTTCACACGAGAAGTCAACTTCCTTTTATACTGTTTTAACGTTAATGTCCCACAAATATAACAAAAACTGTCTGGCGAAGTTTTGCACTCTCTAGGCGTTGTAGCATAACATCAATAAAAACCTGTAAAATAAGAAAATGGTAGATCAATTTGCAATTTCACACAATACAGACGTTGTCGGTGAAATATACATAATTTGATAGCTGTTATTGAATAATACTCACTTATAGCACCGATTTATGATAAAATATGGCTGACAATTTTGTTTTAAATGATTAATGAAAGAAACTTTTCATAAAATCAAAGTGAAAACACAGAGCCAAACACCACCACCACAGCATATGCATGACTGAACAAAATGTAAAAGATGCGTTCAGAGAACCAGTGGTTCTCAAAATGATACAATGAAATAGGGTCATTTTCATAAAATCGGCGGGTGATACAAATAAATGAGTGTTATTTTCGTAATCTATGCATATAATTAGCCATAAAAATTACGATCTCATTTCCGTCTTTTTTTCACTGTTGTACAGTGAATTATCAGTTTGTTTAGTGTATGAAGAGGTTTGGGATCACCTGAAGATTCGTCACCTCAGCCTTTTTTAGTTAGCTTTCTTTATAAGGCTAACTAACGAAAATATGACGACCTTCCCTAACCAATCGTTAGGCGAATTAGGTCAACTGTATGGCCTTCACGAGTGGTTAGGTTAGGTCGTGTGTTTTTCGTTAGTTAGCCTTATAAAGCTAACTAAAAAAAGGCTGGGGTGATGGATCTTCAGGTGATCCGAGGTTTGTACTGTCGTGTGCAAATATATTATTTCTTTCATTAAATATCCTAATAAAATTTATGGTCTTATAATTTGTTCAGCTGAAGCAGAATTTAGGAAATAAATTAAGTGGATAAACGATACCTTTGGAAATAATATATTGTAGGTCTTACTTAATTTTGTTGATTTTTCTTTTCATTCAAAACCGCATTCAGTCTAATTCTCCACTTGAATTGTATAAGTAAATCCAGATATGATATTTTTATCTTTTGTAAAATGGTAATTTATTAAAAAACATTTTATTTTGGCGTCATGATGGTCATAATATTTGTGACCCAAAGAAAAGTGTGATAGATTACGAAGCTTTTGTTTCCTGAAAGCGCATCTCGTATTAACTTTTGTTTTGGTTCGTTTTTTATTTTCAGGTATTGGTTTAGTGGAAATAATATTGTACATTACTTAGATTAACTTCTTTCTTTAGGTAGCTTTTTTTTATTTCATCCCAAATTTGCGTAGACGTTTAGGAATACTTTTATTACACATCCATTTCATTAGAAAAAATTGTAACTACTTCTGATATTGTGCAATGAATTACTACAATTATTGTGATTTCCAAGCCATGCTGGGTTTCGTGTTGTAAAAAAAAAAAGAGTTGTTTCTCATGGTTTTGTAAATTATGGGGTTTCTTCCTGCTGAATTTAATGTTACAGTTGGAATTAATGTGATTGTTTTCATTTTTAGGTATTTACGTTTAAATTCTGTTATTTAATGATTATTTTGGGTAAATGTGATACTTTTTAAACTTTTTCGGGTTTACTCGTGCATTTGGATCTTTAAATTGATTACTAAGGGGAAATGAGGCATTTTTAGAATGCCAGTAACGTTTTTGTGGCATCTTGTGGACTCGTGTTGTCCGCGCTCCCCGACGAGGTGTCGTTATTGTCGTGAGTTGATGACGCGAAGTTTTTGGTTTTCATTTTAGTCTTTTGTATTTGATTGTATCGATGTTATTCCTGAAAATAGTTTGAGCAATATATTTTTTTTAAAATTATAATTACGGTTACTATGTATGGGCGGATTCATAGTTATATACAAAGCAGTATTGTTTTGTTTTGTTTGTTCGTTGATATATTTTTTTAGTTTCTTCCTTGATGTAAATACCATAAGTTACTTTATTGGTAGTTAGAGAGCAATTAAAGTGTTTTGAAATTCTGTAAATTTTGTAATTTTTTTTTTACATGTTGGCCGGAGCAAATTATGGTTATTGTTTGTACTTTAAATTTGGAAGGTGATAATTGGTTAATATTCAAACTTTTAGCTGTTTTTCTTCAAAATTACCTAATACTGGGCCGGCCAAATATTGAAAAGGCTTCTAGAAAAAAACTTAACGGCGTTTTTTGTTGATAGCAGGCACCCACCTTAGATAAGTAGTATTGAGGATGCCAAATAAGATGTGGGTGGATGCCACTCTCAATTTTGGGTTTGAAGGTCCCATACAAGGTTACAAAAGTCAAATTCTGAAAAATTCCGAATTTTTGGATTTCAGTGGTGGCTCTATGTAACAACGTGTTTAAAGGTGTATCATTAGCACATAAAGCATATCTTTGTGATTTTATGGATAATAATTGAATGTAACTATGACTCTGGATGTCTTTATTTCCATTAAAACTACATTTAGCATGCTGGGTGAGGTGCGCATGTGCCTACTACTACCATAGTACAAGTAATAGCATACTTTCACATGTAGAATATTTTCAGTGCACTGGCTGGCCAGACATTGGTTCGGTATTCAATTAAAAGAGTGCAGACAGTGCCAGCTGATAAAATAATAATAATAATACTGCTAAAGGATAGGTATGTTTCGAATTGTTTCAATATATCTGTGGCTACTACATACTGCCATTCCCACTTGTCTTTGCAGATAGGGAGTTCATCAGCAATGGACCCTGTAGCTGTCATCAATCGCAAGAGGAAACGTCAAGATGTCAGTGAGGATTGTTGCGTCTTCTGCCAAAGCAGCACTGGTGACCTGGGCACAGCATCAACAGAAGGAAAAGCAAGAACTATGACTGTGGGCGATGAGAGAAAGAACCTGGGAGATACCTACTATCTTGATGTTTTACAAAGACTGGAAAGTCATTCCAAGGATGACTTCAATGCATTGGAACTCAAGTGGCATAAATCATGCTATTCTTTATTCGCATCTGAAGGCAAACTCAAAAGGCTGCGAAGTCAGCAGCAGACCATGGGTGCATCAACGACCACAAAAAGTGCAGGCTCTCAGGTTTTTCCCCCAAAGAGAGAATGATTCACTGCTCTTGTGACAACATAGATGTCTTGGAGTCAACCTTAGACGGGAAGAACACCTTCCACAGAACTCAACTGATGGTGTGGCAGAGAGGCCCCCCTCCACAGCAGAGTCATGGCCAAAAGGGTGGCAAGCACAAGAGATCGAAATCTATCAAACCTGATGACATCCCACTTGTTTCACTGGCAACCAAAGACACTGCACCCACAGATGTTGTGGAGAACCTGCTGACAGCTCAGGATCGAGGAAAGCAGCATGTAATCGGCTTCATGAAGGAGAGACTGATTGAACAGATAGTAGGCTTCCATGAAACGATGAAGAAACATCGGTCGAAAACCTTCGCTGATATGTACAAAGCTAGTTTCCACCGAGCAGAACATGCAGAAGACCATCAAAGCTGACAGAAAGCTACTACAGCGGCTCCTGAATGCCGCGACCGCAAGTCGCATAGTGGAGATGGTCAACGTCTTGAAGCATGAACTGTCCCCAGTCCCATTTAGTCTGGCGAAGGCAGGAGGAGAGATGAACTCGACATCGAAGTCTGAGCTGATGAACATCCTGATGGCTCAGCAGACCATAAGCTCAGAGGTTCCAACCTCTGATCTGAAGACCTGTTTGATGATAGATGGCCATGCACTCATCCAAGCTCTTGGCAAGCATGGCGGCTGTCGGACATTCGACGACTATGCTGAAGTGTTCTTCAAGGCCGTGACGAGTTATTTCAATGAACACACAACAAGAGTGATGTCATCTTTGATCGGTACGCAGGGGAAGGATCGCTCAAAGCAGTTACCAGGACAAAGCGTGCAAGAAAGAAGAAACCGATTCGGAAAGTCAGTGATGGCCCTCAAGTTCCACTGCCTGAAGTGTGGAAAAACTTCATGGCCCTGGATACAAACAAGGCTGACCTAGTCTTGTTTCTGTCTAACGTCATCACCAGTGTTGGGCACTAAAGCGTTAATCCGATAACAGTTAATTAACGAAGTTAACTTTTTTTAACGGACTATTAACAGAAGTTAATTTCCATTTATCGTTATCGGACCAGTTAACTTCCGATAACTCGATATTTAGTCTGTTAAAGTCCGTTAACACGTTAACTGCGAGGAGTCATTCACGGAAGATCACCGCTCCGCGAATGAATTCAAACCGCCATAACTTCAGTCTGCCAATTCCGTCCTCTGCCGCAGTGGAACGGCTCTTCTCTCTCGGCAAGGACATCCTGAGGCCCAAGAGGTAAAGACTGGCAGTTGGGCCTAACTTTGAGAAGTTGGTCTTTCTGAAGGGCAACCAGCACATTGTGTCATAGTCTTTAATAAATGTGCCTAAAATTTAATTTTACCTTTCAGTTCCCGCCATAATAATTCTCTGGTAAATTAAAATTTAGTTAATGGTTAGTGGTTACAAGGGTTTCAAAACATGTAATCAGTACATTTTTTATTAAAAATATAAAAAAAGTTATTAAGCAAAAAAGTTGCAAAACTTGATAAAAATACAGTTAAATACCTATTTATTGTTGGATTTTGCATAAATAAACATTTTCTATGGGTTTTAAAGCTTTTTTCCTTGATTTTTTTAAATGTTAGTAAAGAAATAGTTATCGTTAACGGATTATCGTTAACTTCCGTTAACTTTGTAGTAAAATTATCGGATTATCGTTGTCTGAGTTAAAAATTGGGGTTAACGGATTATCGTTATCGAAGTTAACTTTTTGGTTAACGGTGCCCACCACTGGTCATCACTGAGAAGGGCAGAGATCTTCAAGAAAGATGTTAGCTGATGACAGGGGTGGCTTCTCTGAAGCCACTGAAGTACGGTCAACAAGGCGACATGACGTTCCACTGCATAGCAATCATGAAGAGGCGGACACCAGGCTCATCCTTCACCCATGTGATGCAGCGTCCCAGGGCTATGAACGAATACTGGTAGCGTGCAGAGATACTGATGTAATGGTGCTGCTGATTCACTTCGTTTGCACCAAGGATGCTGGAGTGTGGATGCTGTGCGGAAAGGCCAAGAACTGAAAATGCTACCCCGTGCAGGATGTATTCAAGAGTTTGTCGCCCCCGTCAGGGACAACCTGGTCAGCTTCCACGCTTTGACCGGGTGTGACACAGTCTCGCCCTTTAGTGGTCATGGAAAAAAGAAGTGTTGGAAGGTGTTCAGTGACCACCCACTCCTGCTGCACGCCATTGGTCGAGATGGGGATACCGCAGATGTTGAGAAGTTTGTGTGTCATTTGTTTAGCAACCCGGAACACTACACAGTTGATGACGCCAGAGTTCATCTTTTTGGGAAGGCCAAGAAGACCCTGGAAATGCTCCCACCGACAAAGGATGCCCTGGAGCTCCACGCCAAGCGGACAAACTATCAGGCAAAAATATAGCTCCGGGCTGACAAAGAGCACGTAGATGTTGAAGATCCGGTGGACATTTCAGCCTGGAAGTTGGAAGATGGGAGCCTCCTACCAGTGTGGACAAGACTTTCTCCAATCCCTGAAGCCTTCCGGAGCTTGTTGCTTGTGGTTGCGAGAAAAAGTGCAAAACAGCTAGATGCAACTGCTTCAGGAAAAGGATGAAGTGTACGACAACTTGTGGTTGTGACGACAGCGGTTGCTGTAGCCCAGCTGGACAGTAGATCTATGTCTCTCTTCCGGGCTGAAATCGAGAGAAGCTGGAATGTGCTGTAAGGAACTAATAACTCTGTTCTTAAGTGATCGCAATCCACACAATTGTGACTGTCAGTGCAGCATTTCGATGCTGTTCATCAAGAAACGTGAACTTGTAGATGTTACTAGAATGTAAACTGTATAGTTATGGGGCTATATTTACTGCTTTGTGATTTAGTTGTGATAATTCTGTTACTGTGAGTACTTAATTCATGTCATCAAACTTATTAGGCACTAATCATGTTAAAATAAATTGTTTTGACAAACAGACTTGCTCAATGTTTTTTTTCGCCAATTAAAATAAAAAATCAAATTTTTAGCACAATTTCGGTCGTGATTAACTTGAATTTGACCTTGAGTTGGTAGTTCAGATGGAATAAGCGTGTCATCATACTTTTTATCACTAAGTGTGGCAAAATGAAACATTTGTTCAAACCAATTGGCTCAGAATATATTTTTTTTAAATTAAAATTAGAAAATATCATTTTTGGCACAGTTTGACCTCGAAAATGACCTTCAAAGCCAAAAGCGAGAGTGGCATCCACCTGCATTTTATTCCTCACCCACAGGTACATTGATTTAGCATGGGTGCCAGCTATTAACAAAAAACGCCGTTCAAAGTGGATTTTTTAATTTTGGCCGGTCCACTATAAAGCTCGATTTGGAAGCAACTAAGTTGAATCAAGATTCCACCAAAGTCGTTAAGTTAACCCGAGTAAAGTGATCGATCACCGATGAGACGAGAGAACGAGAGAGACGGAACGGAATGCGCAGAGAGTTGAATGCAGGTTAGTTTCGAGCGTTTGTGGCCTAATTGTATTTTCAGGAAATCTTGGTCCCACTGTTTCGATGCTTGGCTGAATGTGCATCTTACTACTCGGTAGGCAAACCACGGGAGTTTGAAGGATTGTTTAAGGCTTTACTGTCCATACAAGCACACAGTAGATTTATTGTGAAACCGCATACGACCAAGTGGTCGTTCGATTAATACCATGTAGGGAGCCTTCCAACTGGACGTAGCAAAGTGGCACCGCTCACCGAAAAGAAGTTGAGATGAGAGTAGCAAGTTTCTTCGTCAGTTTCTAGAATAGCAAATTCCGTCCAATTCCGGCACGTGGTTCCACTTTCAGTATATCTTCATCTCCTTTGTGACGACATTTTTTTTCCCTCGCCAAGTTTTTTGGAGAGAGAGCGGCTCCTCAAAGTGAAGTGAGCAGGAAAGCTACGACTGAAAATTTAAAGAGTTCGTTGTCAACTTTCGACAAAGGCAGTGGAATGCTATCTGAAGAGTGTTCAGAACTTGATGTACACTGATTATTATTTGGTGAAGTTATAAGTGAAAATGTTCGAATATCGCGCCTATTTTTTTCATTTTGTGTCATACTATGTGCGCTCTGGTCAGTAAGCTTTGTAAACATTTTTCTTTCTATAGTTGTCTTCATAGTTGCCTTTCTATAGTTGCCCTCATATATAATTTCGAATGTAAAGCGGTTCTTGATGAAAATCTCTGGGATAGAATGTGAAAGTGAAATTGTTAAAAAATAAATTTGAAAACTTATTTTCTAAAAGGGTGGGGCGAGTGCAGTAAATGTAATTAATGTGATTGTTAATTAATGCAAATTGGAGTAATTATTAATTAGAAATTTGTTTTATATTAACAGCCGAGGGAGTCTAATAAATGGAATTGATGTTATTGTTAATTAATGCAGTTTGACGTGATTAATAACATTGTACAACAGTGAAAAAAAACGGAAATGAGATCGTCATTTTTATCTATATGCATAGATTGCGAAAATAACACTCATTATTTGCATCACCCACCGATTTTATGAAAATGACCCTATTTCATTGTATCATTTTGAGAACCACTGGTTCTCTGAACGCATCTTTTACATTTTGTTTAGTCATGCATATGCTGTGGTGGTGGTGTTCTGCCCTGTGTTTCCACTTTGATTTTATGAAAAATTTCTTTCATTAATCATTTAAAACAAAATTGTCAGCCATATTTTATCATAAATCGGTGCTATAAGTGAGTATTATTGATAACAGCTATCAAATTATGTATATTTCACCGACAATGTCTATATTGTGTGAAATTGCAAATTGATCTATCATTTTTCTTATTTTACAGGTTTTTATTGAGGTTATACTACAATGCCTAGAGAGTGCAAAAATTCGCCAGACAGTTTTTATTATATTTGTGGGACATTAACGTTAAAACAGTACAAAAGGAAGTTGACTTCTCATGTGAAAAGGCTTTATGAATTATACTTCGCATTCAAAGTTGGTGATCAGGACAAGCACTGGGCGCCTCATATCTGCTGTGTGAGATGTACAAGTTCGTTATCTGCATGGTTCAAAGGCACCGGTCCTGGTCTGGGGTTCGGTGTCCCAATGGTATCGAGAGAGCCGCTGGACCATTCAACTGATTGCTATTTCTGCTTAACGAACATCACAGGTTTAAATCTTTTATTTTTCTGAATATACGTGAAATTTAGTGTTTTTAACACATTTTAGCATATCCTGCTCTGCATAATGTATTACACAATTATGCTATCTTAAGTAGTCAACAATGTCTATTGTCTCACATTTCAGGTTGCAACAGAAAAGGGAAAAAGGCTATAGTCTACCCAAATCTTCGTTCTGATATGCGTCCTGTGGAACATTCTACAGATATACCCAATACCCATCCCTCGTCCTCCAGCTGAAATAAAGTACCGACCGATAACACAGACTCTGACAAATCGGAATCAGAAGGCGAATGCTATGAAGCTCAAGTCGAGTCCAAGAAAGAACAACATTTTTTTTTATCACGCAGCCTGAACTCAATGATTTGGTCCGTGATTTAATACTTACCAAGCAACAAAGTGAACTGCTGGCCTCACGTCTACAAGAATGGAATCTGCTGGCGGAAGACGTACTAATTATAGCATTCCGAAAGCGCTCCTTGGATTTGCAGGAATATTTCACAATGAAGAACCGAATCAGTGGAGATTGTTCATTGATGCATCTCTGTACAGTGTTAAGGGTGTACTGCTACACAATGGGAACACAATGCCTTCTGTTCCGATCGTTCATTCAGTCGTCTTGAGAGAAACGTATGACAATGTTGCTTTTATTCTGGACTGTAAAAAATACAATGAACATGAATGGCCTATCTGCACAGATTTGAAGGTTGTGGCTATTCTCAATGGATTGCAAACTGGCTATACGAAATACATATGTTTCCTATGCAAGTGGGATAGCCGAGCAAGGTCTGAACACTACACACGCTCAGTATGGCCGCCGCGACACAATTCCTCACCTGGATCTCACAATGTTATTCACGAACCACTAGTACGAAAGGAAAAGGTTATCTTGCCGCCACTTCACATAAAACTAGGGCTGATGAAACAATTTGCAAAGGCGTTCAAACAGGATAAGCCTGCCTTTAAATATCTAAAGGAAATATTTCCAAAAATAAGTGATGCCAAGATTAAAGAAGGCATATTCGTCGGCCCTCAAATTCGCCAACTCATGCTAGACGAACACTTTGAAGCGGTGATGGATGATGTTGAGTTGGCAGCCTGGCGTGCATTCAAAAACGTGTGCAGCGGTCTACTTGGAAAGACTAAATACGACAACTATGCTGCACTTGTGGATCAACTTATCAACTCATACCAACGTCTCGGATGTAAGATGTCATTGAAAATTTATTTTTTGCATTCACATCTCTCATTCTTTCCGGAAAACGCATCTGCTGTTAGCGACGAACACGGGGAGAGATTCCACAAGGATTTCGCCACAATGAAGAGCCGATACAAAGGGAAGTGGAGTCCTGCTATGCTGACCGATTTCTGCTGGAATTTAAAGCGTGACCAACCAGAAGCATCACATAAACGCCAGCATAAATACAAATAATGAGTTGAAAACAGTATAATACGAGAGTTTTATATTAATTTTGTGCATATATGTTGAAGTATAGCAATAATTAAACTGTTCCATATGATAAAGCCTATCTGTTTATCAATATATTCTTATTTTTCGGTATGAAGATTTTAAGCAGTCATTACAAAAAAACGTGACGTGATAGAAAAAACTATTTTCAGATTTGGAATCAGCACACTCGACATATTAAGAATGACCGAATGTTATTCCTGTTTTTTTTCTGAACCGAAAATTTGTTGTACAGTGAATTAGAAATTTGTTGTATATTAACTGCCGAGAGAGAGAGAGAGAGAGAGAGAGAGAGAGAGAGAGAGAGAAATTAGTTTTAAAATCCTATTTAGTAAGCCCAGAAAGTAGTTAGTTTTAAAATTTACAGTTGGCAACTATGAGCCTCATTTTCAAATAGGTTTTCGCCGAGATTCGTGGTTGTAAGATGTGTTCTGTTTCATAGTTTAGTTTAATGTAAATTTCATTAATTAGAGTTGGCTTAGGCCGACTTAACCTATTTCTCTTTCAATGTCATATTCATCTAAATTCGCTCTAACCTTTAATCACTGTGTTTCAATACTTAAATTGAATAAAATCATATAAAACCTGTTTTACGTTTCGGCTTCCCTTATATTAGACCTAACTAGATACAAGCTACCGGAATTCATTGCAATTAAACGCGAGTCAAATAGGAGAGCCGTTAATGTTTGGAATACAGTATAAGTTCCATATGACAAATATCATTATAATTAAATGAAAATCATGTTAACACAAATAAAAATCATTACAATAAATAAACCACTACAGTAGCTCCAGTGCTGAATATAAATATTTTAAAAAACTACAGATTTCAGGGATGGCCCACGTCCGCCTTATTGTAAAGTGTTCTGACGTCGGAGACTTCTTAAGAAACCTATATCTTTTATTATATATAATTTTTAGCATATATTTCTTTCTACAGAACACATTCTGGGGCATCATTACGACTGTCTCCCCATGTCCTCATACCCGGTTCTTGATCAGCCTCGTTTTATAAAATTATGAAATATTTTTTCAATAAAGTGATTTGCATTTTGTTATATCTTTACTTTAAGAATTGTTTTATTTTAAATAGTAGGTAATCAAGGTCTTATATAGTGATTGGTTTCAAAATCACATACAGAAGCTAAAAGTAAAACACACACACACACACAACACACACACACACACATATATATATATATTATATATATATATATATAATATATATATAGGTGCTGGTTAAGTGTGCGGTCTACCTACGATTGGTTAGGTTTAATCATGATATTTTCGTTAAAACTAACGAAAATATCATGACTAAACCTAACCAATCGTCAAGGGCGATTGACAATGGGATGTAAACAAACAATTAGTAAACAAGATAAGAAGCTATAATTAAAAGGTAGACCGCCGAATCGTAGGTAGACCGCACACTAGGGTGACAACTTCTTATAGGGATAAAATTTGAAATTCAAATATATTTGCCGGCCATTTGTCCAATGCTGTCACCCTATGAGGAAACACCGTAGACGAAATCTCATGGAATTCGGAAAGCATTTAGGGGTGCCTCGAGTCACATGAATGAAACTGTCGCGCGGAAGAAATTTCAAGAATGAACGAGTTTCGACAACGCTTCAAAAACAAAAATGTTTCGAGAATGCAAGTGTATTATATAATTTAATAGAATTGTTTCCTTTATTTCATACTATAGATTATGCAAATCGATTAATTTATTTCATTAAATTAAAATTTTCATAAATAAATCGTTAAATAATATGATGTGTATCAATCTTTGAATGATCAGCTTTTGGTGCTTCAAGTTCATTTTGCATACGACTGCCTGACTGAAAACAACGCTTAGAAGTTCTCTCCCGATTCTTTTAAGATATCTAAAGTAATATTTTTAATTTTGATACATTGATTATATTATTATTGGAAATTGTTCTAGAAAAGTTTCATTAATTGTTGGCATAGTTTGATGTTTAAATTATATAAATTTGGAACTGAATTTGATTTCCTATGATAATATATATACGAGTATATAAACTATGAAACCATTAGAAAATCACGAGAAAGGCTCCGTTCGGCGACGGCAGAAAAGATTAAACAAAGGTTCACACCCAACGAAGTGCTCACTGTTCACTGGGACGGAAAAATTCTACCAGACGATGAAGGTGGTCGGTGTGACCGACTAGCCATTTTCGTAACCGGAGTTGATACCGAGAAGCTCTTGGGTGTACCTAAGCTGACATCAGGAACGGGTGAGGTCATCGCCTCGGAGGTACATGCTGCGCTCAAAGAATGGAATGTGTCAGAAAAGGTATCAGCTATGAGCCTCGACACTACAGCTTCAAATACTGGTTACTTGCCTGGGGCATGCGTAATTTTGGAGCAGAAACTCGGCCGCCGACTCTTATACCTTGCATGTCGCCATCACATCCTAGAACTTGTCGTTGAGAAGGCGTACATGGAATGCATGGGACCATCATCTGGTCCAGATATCCTCCTATTCTCCCGCTTCAAAGAGACGTGGAATACAATTTGCCAAGATAAGTACAAGACCCTGTCAGACCTTCCATCGAGTCTGAATGAGAATCGAGAAGAACTGATCGCTTGCTGGAATCTATATCTGACAAAACATCAGCCGAGGGATGATTACCGTGAATTCTTGGAGTTGTCGATTACAATCCTTGGAGGTAATTTACCTAACTTTAGGTTTCGGCGACCTGGAGCACTTCACCGAGCACGTTGGATGGCAAAAGTAATTTATTCATTAAAAATCCTGCTGCTTTCCCATCAGTTCAGACTTACAACTCGTGAAATGTCTGTCTTAAAACGATTTGTATTTTTTGCCCTGGAGTTATATGTCAGCGCGTGGTTCACGGCCAGCAGTCCTTCATCTGCTCCCGCGAACGATTTGAAACTTCTTCAAGACCTAGCAAAGTACCACGATGAAAAGATCTCAGCATCCTGCCTTAGTGTCCTCGGTCGTCACTTATGGTACCTCAGCGAGTACTTGATTGGTCTCGCACTCTTTGATAAAGGTATCACTGCAACGACGAAAAAGAATATCGCTCGATCAATCCTCGAAAAAGAAGCTGCTGAAGATCCTCCAAAGCGAGCCCCAATACCTGCTGTTTCTTCCATTTCAACAAAGCAGCTCTCGGAATTTGCCTCGAAAGGATCAAAGCTTCTCTTTGAACTTCTAAAAATTAATGATGGTTTCTTGTCCAAGGAACCAGAGACCTGGCCGGACGACGAAGATTTCAAGACTGGTTTGACTATAGTTGAAGGACTAAAAGTCGTCAATGACATGGCAGAGAGGGAATTGCCTTGATCCAGGCCTTCAATACAAAGATTACGAAGAATGCAGAACAGCGCCAACATCTCTTGCAGGTTGTTGAGGATCATAGGAAGTCTCAGCCTGGTACATTGAAAAGGGGTATGGCTTGAGGAAAAGCAAGAATTAATGGGTGGTCTACAATTGAATGAAAGACACCCTGGAATATATTTAGTAAATATATTATTTACTTATTACGATTGGAGTACGCCTGCACTTAAACCTTATGAACTAAAACTAACGTTTATTTACATTAATTAAAAAATATTAATTTATTTTTACTAGGTAATGAATAATTAATTTTTGTTATAAGGAGAATTATTTACCTCACTTGAGACACCCTTAAATATTATCTGAATGACCTAATATTTACAGTACATTGTTTTCTCATGTAGTAGCAGCATTGAACAAATGGCCAATAAAAAATTCCAACTTTCGATTTTTATTGTCACCCTACCGCACACTTAACCAGCACCTATATATATATATATATATATATATATAACTTATATATATATATATATATATTATATATATTATATATATATATTATATATATATATATATCCACCCGAAATTTATATCATAAAAAGTTTGATATTGGGAAAATTAATTTTAACTTGTCGAGAGAATGTTGTCGCCCAAGATGAAGGATTTGTTGTCTCTTGGCCGAGATTTTGTGTCTCCACCATTTTAAATTAAGATTTTTAAGATTTTTATTTTTAGTTTTGAACATTTTTCTTAATAATTTTTAGGTTTGCAAATTTCTGCAATTTTATAGTTTTGTTATCATTTAATCAAAGTGCAAATATGCTATTGAAATGCTTGCACTTTTAGCAGTTTAAAATTCTTTACCACTTTTAGACAAAGTGGATTTTGAGATTCCTAATCATTTGAAAAAATGATCTCACTATACAGTAAGTGCGGAGAGGCCACACAAGGGCAAGGATGTAGTGATTTTAAACTCTAATCAATGCTTGGAATAGATGGAAAAACCTCTATCCGATTTCACAAAATTTAA
The DNA here is from genome assembly GCA_023014485.1 of Bathynomus jamesi. Classification (NCBI taxonomy): domain Eukaryota; kingdom Metazoa; phylum Arthropoda; class Malacostraca; order Isopoda; family Cirolanidae; genus Bathynomus; species Bathynomus jamesi. Next base: position 1,302,373 of record JAJOZX010000237.1, read on the forward strand.
ATAAAATGAGGGTAGTATTCTATCGAGCCCGTTAAAATTACAACATAATCTTCAGTCAAGAGGGCCAGAAATTAGCACGGCATTCAGGCCAACCAATGTGGCCAGTTGAGCTAACTCCTGTATTATTATTTATTAACAGCACCATCCAGATTCAAAACATCGACCTCAGTGTCTTACCTTCGCTTATAGGGAAATGATGTTATCCACTGGGATACGGACGCTGGCTAAAATTAGAACGTGTATCTCCGTAAACTTCAAAACTCGATTCTCTCAACGGAGGAAGTCTCAGGAAACTTTCATTTTTGCTGTTCTGTCTGAACCGAGAAAGATCCATAAACTGTATCTGCTGATCAGATCTATTCTTTTCGCCAGTGGCGGCTCGTCGGTAGACACTACGGAACTGCAGCACCCCTAAATTTTTTATTTACAATTTAAATAATCAAGAACAATATAAGGATGAGCTCACTGAATAACTTTTTCAATAACTTTTGAAACTTTTATTCATTGCTCAATGCTCATCCTTTTATTTCAGTAATTATTTCAACCCATTCTTAGAGACAGCACCCTTAGAATTTTTAGTCACGAGCCGCCACTGCAAGTTTTCGCATATAGAATACTTAATTATAATTAAGCTAAATTTGTTTTACAGAGGCTTTGTTATCTAATCTTCCAGTTGATCAATATTCACTAAAAATTCTTTCGTTCGTTAATGAGATTGAAAATTAAATAGGGCTATGCTCTATTTATGTGGATTCGTTATTTTTCCTTATTCTCTAAAAGCGATATACACTTAGGGAAATCATTGATATTATATTTTAAATGATGTATTTTCCCATACAAATACCTTTATATAATAAACGGTTTGAAAAGATTTAATTTTAAAAGATAGGATATTTGCCTGGAAGGATTGTCTATCTTGATTTAATAGCAAGTTGTATATAATAAGCAACAGGCAGAGTAAATACGAGTTTTTCCATGGACTCCACCTTGGCGAATGAAATGTGTGAAATGGCAAAAACATTTGCTAAAGTGAGTGTCTCCTTCATTTCAAACCTATCTACTGTGTCAGAAGATATGTAATTAATTCTTTTGTCGTTGTTTAGACGTCCAGCATGTGCTAATCACTTTCTTAACTATTTAAACTAACAACCACCATCAGAGTGAAGGTAACTGAATTTGAACCAAATGACTGCTTATCATTTCATGATATTCACATCAAACCTACAGTATATTAATACTGTAGAAATTTATTCTATACATAAAAGTTTATAAATTTCTGTAATTACAGAAAGTGATTCTTGAAGTTTAATTTATAAAAAGTATAAATTAATGCAATTTTGATTAGTCTACAAAGATTCTTTTTCTTTTTTCATTTAATGTAGAATTCAAAATTTAAGAAACAAGTACATTCCGTGAACAGGTGTATCAAATTACCTTGTTATGCCTACATCTCTCTCTTTTTTAATACGTAATAAACTTAACAAGCTTTTAAGAACGTAACATTCAAAAAATTGACTTACGATTTGCATTGGCTAACCCTCTAAAAAATTTTAAATTTCTTCAAAACAAAATACAAAAATTGCTCAAAAAGTCCGGTAAAGAAAAATTTATATGAAATATATGTAAATTTTTGGAATCACAAAATAATTTGTGTTTGGTTAAGAAGTTAAAAAATAGATTCATACCACGCCTTTTTTATTACTGGATTAAAACACTAGTCTCAAACACTCCTTTTTAGCGGTGGACCGGATATCCGCATCCACATCCGCATATGCGGATATCCGTATCATTTTTAACATCCGCATCCGCACTTCTGACTGCATATGCTATGCGAATATTACTTCTAATAAATTATGCAATTTACAATTAAATTAGCTTATAAAGTAGCTTATAAGGCCCAGTCATGCACATTTCATGTAAAGTATTAATTATTATTAATGAACAACCAAATATATAAACCTGAAAATATAAATAGCTGGTAACACAGAAAATTGAATGAAATTTGTTTCATTGAATTTTCTGTGGCTGAAACTCTTGAGAAAGTTATTATTTTTATCAATGAAAACATCAATATTAATTTTAATTCTTATGCATTGCCTGCCATAATAGTAATATCATGAAATTTGAAAAGTTATGTCATATATTCATAATTCTATATTATATTGAAAGATTAACTAAATATCCGCATCCGCGGATATTGAAATTAAAGATTCACATCCGCATCCGCAGATGTTCAAAAACTGACATCCGGTCCACCACTAAATATATATATACACGCCCTCTCAGAGGTCCAGAGAGCCCCGGACCACTTCCAGCTTTTGAGACCCATAGCTAAACCTAATCATTACTTTCACTGCAAAACATTATATTCAAACCTGAAAGTTTGTAAATTTGAGGCCCCTCCTTAAGCTTGAGGCCCAGGCCAAATGGCCTTCCTAGCTCCCCTCTTATAGGCCCTGTGTATAATATATATATATATATATATATATATATATATATATATATATATATATATATATATATACAGGGTTTTCATAACATGTCCAACGCACTTTCAGGATGGATTTAGGACCTGAAAACAATGAAAAAAGTTTATATAAACATATGCCCGAAATCGCTCTGTTTCCCAGTTACAGCCCGTTATGTGTTCCAGCAAGTATCCGCCTTACCTTTAAAGGAAGTGCTCAAAATGACCGCCTTGCGCTTGAATACACGCCTGAACTCGCCTCGTCATAGACTGTCTGACGCGTTCAAACATTCCAGGTATTGCCCGGATTTTCTGGCATCTTTGTTCTACACGTTGGCAAAGCATTTCAACGTTGTCAATGGGTGTCACGTAAACGATGGATCTCAGATGACCCCACAGGTAAAAATCGAGTGGATTCAGGTCCGGGGAGCGAGCAGGCCACGCAATGGGTCCTCCACGGCCTATCCATTTATCAGGGAAGTGGTCATCCAAATAGTCTCTGGCTACTCAACTAAAATGAGGAAAAGCGCCGTCATGCATAAACCACATACGACGTCGGACACTAAGAGGAACTTCATCTAGTAAATCGCTTAACTCATTTCTTAATCTTCCAGGCAAAACAAAAGGACCGATTACGTTGTCGGCAATAAGTCCTGCCCATACATTGATAATAAATTGTTGTTGGTGCCTTGACTGGATGATGACATGCGGATTCTCTTCGGCCCAGTAATGAGTGAGTAATGAGGATCGCGAGCAAACTGTTGAAGGAACCAAGTACAAAAAGCCTCTCGTGGTGGGAAATCAGCTTCAGTAAGGCCTTGTACTCTCTGAATGTAATATGGGTAAAGCTGTTGTTCCCGTAAAATTCTCCACATTGTTGTGTATCTTACACCCTCTGCTACTGCTATCGTTCGGGTGCTGACACCAGGATGTTCCTCCACGCGATTCAGGACCCGCTCCTCCAACTCAACAGTTCTGGCACTGATTGGTCTACCGCCATCTGAAACTCGCTTGTTGAATGATCCTGTATCACCAATATATACATATATATTAGTGATGTAGGTCACATCCGCATCCGCATCCGCGGAACATCCGCACATTTTCTCGCATCCGCATCCGCATCCGCACTTTGGACTGCGGATGTCGTGCGGATGTGGACCGTTGAGATAAAACGTCATTAATAAGCGGAAATTATCAAATTCTACTATATTAATAGAACTAGTTCATTGTGCGCAAAAGTGATGCAAGCGACAAGACGAGAGGCTGTTCTTGTATGAAGTTACTCTCTTGCAACCTACTTAGATCCACGTTACAAAGCTAAGTTATTTTCACCTAGTACATTAGAACGAGTTAAATCATCACTTGGCAAAGCAGTTGAAGAGCTTCAATCTCTTGAATCTGTCGCTTCGCCACCCACCAAAAGAATAAAAGTTTCAGTGACAGAACCAACACCTTCAACAAGCAAATCTATCACAGAATCTGTCTCTCAGTTTCTTGAGTCAAGCAGCAATGACGAGACCTACGCGATGTCAAAAGATGTAGTGAAAATGATCGAGAGCTATCACCAAGAAAAACGCCTGGCTGCATGTGACAATCCTATTAGTTGGTGGAAAAATACGCAGAATATCTATCCATACTTGAGTAAACTTGCAAGGAAACATTTAGCCTGTCCTCCAACAAACGTACCAAGCGAGAGATTATTTAGCAGTGCTGGATTAATATATGATGAAAAGAGAAACAGACTGGCAGCAGAAAAGGCAGAAAAATTAATGTTCCTTAAGCATAACCTTCCTATAATTAAGTTTGAACATTAAACGATGAACATCTTAGTTTACTTTATTTTAATTACTCATTTATAAATATGCCTAATAAAACTTTAAACTTAATATAAATAGTTATCAAGCTAATTAATGATATCTTTCTATAAGGGTGGAGGTTGGGGAAAGAGGTCGGTGGGGTGCATTTGAGTTGGGTTCACGTCCCGCATCCTGGTAACACAATTATGGTTTCTAATTGTGGCTGAAACTCAACAAAATATAACGAATTTATTTGCAGACGAATTCACTAATTGATTTCTATATTAGTTAGATGCTTTATATTATTTTATATGTTCAGAGAAAAGTACAGCAATTATTGTACAATTAATCAATTATACTACATTATAGCTACAGCTCTCTCTATATAATAACTTATTATATACGTTAAACACAACAAATCTCGAATATATCCTAAAAAATAACGAAAATGTAGACATCCGCATCCGCGGATGTTGAAATCAAACATCCTCATCCGCATCCGCATCCGCGGATGCGAAAAAAATGACATCCGCTACATCACTAATATATATATATATATATATATATATATATATATATATATACATACACAGGGTGGCCACAAAGTTCCTTTGCATGAAAAACAAGGGCAACATACAGATATGCTGTAATTTCACTGCAAAGGGACTTTGTGGGCACTCTGTATATATACACACACACACACACACATATATATATATATTGGTGGTGAACCGCATGTCAGTTTTTCAACATCTGCGGATGCGGATCTTTAATTTCAATATCCGCGGATGCGGATATTTAGTTAATCTATCAATATAATATAGAATTATGAATATATGACATAATTTTTCAAATTTCCTGATATTACTATTATGGCAGGCAATGCATAAGAATTAAAATTAATATTAATGTTTTCATTATGATAAAAATGTTGGTTTTCGTCGTCGTCGTCGTTGGGCCTAGGCAAGCTACGGCTTGGGACCGTAGCGCATCTATCCGGTATACTCGCAGGGGTGCTCAAACTTTTTCGTAGGCGGGCACATTTTCCAAATGTTGGAGCACAGGCGGGCACACACAAATAATATTATGATAAAAATACATAAAACACAAAAAATATTATCTGGTTTTAATTGCAATATTCAATATTCTTTATATTAACCGCTCTCTAAAACCTTATCTGGAGGCTACTTGCGGGCACACCGAAATGGCTTCGCTGGCACAAATGTGCCCGCGTGCACAGGTTTGAACACCCCTGCGGTATAGGTTAACCTGGATGATGTAGTCATAAGCACTGCCGCTGGTTAAGTGCCAACCAGTGATTATCTCACTAGCCGTATTGAGTCCGTTAGGCGAAACTGCGACAGTACCAAGGATGGAAAATATAACCCTTGGATTTCTATTATTTATTTGCAAAATGAACATGGTATTAGATTAAAATAATTATTTGAATATAAATAATTAACTGACAATTGTGATATATAATTAATTATGTTTACATACAATAAAATAATACAGTATACATAAAATTAGTATTAATGTGGTTTACAATTGAATTATGATGGGTAACTAATTTAAATGAATTTATAGCTATTCCGAAATTCAAGACGGTAAAATTAACATTGAAACTAAAATAAGAGTATTCACTACACACTCCCCCACCAGAGAGGAAGTTCAAAGAGTTCCGAACGACACAGATTTCCCCTGGACCTTTTTGGTAGCTACATGTACCTCGCTTAAGGTTGATTCCAAAAACGCAGGCTTAAGACGATCGATAGAAACCTTGTCGACCTTGGAACCGCGCTGGATGAGAAATGATTTGCGCGTACGTCGGAGAACTTCATAGGGCCCGTCATATGGACATTGGAGAGGCCGTTTTGGGACAGGTACACGAACGAAAACGTGGGTGCAAGACTGGAGGGCTGGGGAAACAAAGATGTTCTGTTGGCTAGTCAATCGAGGGGGAACAGGCTGATGGGACTGCATGTGAGAGGAAAGTGTTTGAGCGAATTCCGTAGGATCACATGACTTATCCCCTGCAGTGAAGTAGCCACCTGGTAGCCGCAGTGTTGTTCCATAGACTAGTTCAGCCGCTGTAGTCTTCAGATCACTCTTAAATGCAGAGCGAATACCAAGCAACACGAGTGGAAGCTTATCCATCCAATGGGAGTCTTCGTGACACATAAGGGATGACTTCAGCTGGCGATGGAAGCGTTCGACGAGGCCGTTAGCTTGCGGATGATACGCACAGGTATGCGCATGTACTGTACCCAACAAGCTGGTAAACTTCTTCCAAAGCGAAGACTCAAATTGGCGACCTTGGTCAGTGATGACTTTTGTCGGCAATCCAAATCTTGATACCCATCCATGAAGAAAGGCTCTTGCAACAGTGTCCGCTTGGATATCAGGAAGTGGGATGGCTTCAGGCCATCTGGAAAAGCGGTCGAGACAGGTGAGCAGATAACGTTGGCCTTGAATCACTGGAAGAGGGCCAACAATGTCTACATGAATTACCTCAAATCGCTGGGATGGGGGCGGAAATGCGTCAAAGGGGGACCTGGTGTGCCTTTGGACTTTGGCACGCTGGCAGGCAAGGCACGTTTTGGTCCAATGTTTGACATCCTTCCGCATCGAGGGCCAAACAAAGCGAGAGGTAACCAGGTGTTGCGAAGCACGGATACCAGGATGGGAGGGCTTATGAAGATCCGTGAAGACTGCTTGTCTGTGACATGGAGGGACATAAGGGCGAATAGCAGCTGTTGATACGTCGCAATAGAGGGGCACAGACAATCCTGGCATACTCATTTTCTTGAGGGAAAGTGAGTGAGTGGAGTCTTCTCTGAGCAGGTCTTGTAGTTCCGTATCCTTATCTTGATCCTGTGCAATAGCATTCCACAGTGTAGAGCTGAGGGTAACAGAAGTAATCTCTATTCTTGAAAGTGCATCCGCTGGAGTGTTCAAGACACCTTTGATGTGGCGGATATCTGTGGTAAATTGCGAGATATAATCGAGTTGCCTGATGACTCTGGGAGAGTGGTTACAGCTGTTTTTATTGAAGACAGTGACCAAAGGTTTGTGGTCGGTAAAAACACAAAACTCTCGGCCTTCAAGGAAATGTTGAAAATGCTTCACGTTTAAGTAAATAGCAAGAAGTTCACGTCCGAAAGCACTATAACGCGTTTGGGCTGGCTGCAGCTTTTTCGAGTAAAACGCGATGGGTGCTTGTTGACCGTTAATGGTTTGTTCCAACACCCCACCGATCGCAACATCTGATGCATCGACCGTCAGAGTTAGGGGGGCATCACTGATAGGAAATGACAGAGACAATGCACTATTGATAGCATTTTTGGCATTGTCGAACGCCTGTAAACTATCGCTACACCATACCAATTTCGTTACCTTGCGTTTGTGTGTGATCATAGCGTGTAGAGGAGCAAGAACACTGGCACAGTTTTTAATGAACTTGTGGTAATAATTTACCAAACCTAGAAACCGACGTAACTCACGCTGATTATTTGGCATAGGGTAATTTTTTATCACTTCACACTTGTCCTGAAGGGGGGTAATTCCGTGCTGCGAAATCGTGTGACCAAGAAATTCCAAGGTTGGCTGTGCAAACACACACTTAGATGCATTAATAGTAACACCGTATTGTTCTAAGCGTTGAAAGAGGAGTGAAAGATGTTCCTTATGTTCCTCTTCCGTTGAGCTGGCCACAAGCAAATCATCGATGTAGGCATAAACAAAGTCTAAGCCTCTGGTGACCTCATCTATAAACCTCTGAAAGGTTTGCGCAGCATTCCGTAGCCCGAACGGCATCTTCACAAATTCGAATAACCCAAATGGTGTACAAATTGCAGTCTTTGGAATATCCAAAGGCTCTACGGGAATGTGGTGGAAAGCCTTAACGAGGTCTATTTTACTGAAGATAGATTTGCCGTGGAGAAGAGAAGTAAAGTCTTGGACATTTGGTACCGGATATCGGTCCGGGATGGTTGTCGAATTCAAAAACCGGTAATCCCCACATGGTCTCCCGTCTCCTGACTTCTTCTGGACCAGGTGTAGGGGAGAGGACCAACTGCTTTTGGAAGGTCTTATTATCCCAAGATCTATCATAAGCTGGAATTCCGATTTGGCAGCTTTCAGTTTGTCCGGGGCAAGATGTCTGGGTTTTGCAAACACAGGGGGACCTTTTGTTGTAATGTGATGGGTAATGGTGTGCTTAATGGTATCACCCATCTGCATCGGTTGAAGAATTCCTGGATATCGCTGGAAAAGGCACTGGTACATGGAATTAGGGGGAACGAGGGAAAGTGCAGAGTTCGAGGCGTCCGGAAGGGCAACCTGTTTGGCAAGAACAGAAAGCAGTGTGGCCTGGTCGCATAAGCGTCGCTTGTCAAGATCCACCAGGAGTTTGAAATGCTGGAGGAAGTCAGCGCCGATTATGGGATGCTGCACTTGAGCACAGATGAAAATCCACTTGAAGGATCGGTGAAGGCCCAAGTTTAGTTCACGCGACTGAGTACCGTACGTGGGTATGCGTGAACCGTTAGCAGCGTATAGAGGCGGAGATTCCGAGTGCGTATGACCAGATTTTTGAGGGAATACACTGACTGACGCTCCGGTATCGACCAAGAAATTGACACCAGAGTTCCTGTCCTTTATGAATAACAGGTTGGCAGTGCGAGTACTAGACGCCATTAGGACTCGCTGCTGGGGTTTTCCGACGAAAAATTGCAAGGGGAGATGCACTTCCTAGCCTTCTTTCCAAATTTTGAGTGGTAGAAGCAGATCTTCCCGGAACTCGAACGATGCCTCTTCGTAAATCTTGACCGAGAATGGCTTCTTTGCCGTTGATTTTGTAGCAGAGAACAAACGTGGTTGAGTTGTTGACTTAACTCTTCCACTTTCAACTCCAGTTCCGATTGTGTGTTCACGTTGTTGACCGGAGCTGTGTCAATCTCCACTACTTTGTCGGCAGTTTCTGCTAGTTTATCAACTGGAGTAGCAGGATCCATAGTGGCCAAGACACGCTGAGCTGATGGAGGAAGTTTCTGCAAGAACAACTGTCTAAAGATGTCCTTATCGAAGGTTTGTGCGCGTTCGCCTAGAGCGCACTGCATAGCCCTCAGCATTTGAGTGGGCTTACGGTCTCCAAGTTCTTCTTTTGAGATTAGCTGATGTAGTTTCTCACGCTCGGAGACAGTGGTGCGGCACAGGATGGCAGACTTCAGATCGTTGTATGGGTCCTCACTCGTGGAAGTAGACACGATGACGTCACGGACTTCAGAGATGATGCTCGCTGGTAGAGAGGACAAAACATGATCGTATTTTGTCCTGCTAGCGGTGATCCTTCCCAAGTTGAATTGTGATTCCACTTGGTGGAACCAAATAAATGGATCACCCGGCCAGAAGACGGGGAGCTTTACGCTCAAGTGGGAGATGGCACCAGCGTCGTCAGGCATCTTCTCCTATGCTTGCTGACGTACAAGCAAGACGACAAGTTACCAACGAAGGAGTGGAGGTTGAGACGAGCGCAGGCACAGAGCGCACGGGCAGGGGTGAGGGGCAGAGGGCACGAGCGACGTTACAGTCTGGTCCTAGTCGCTCGGGTGAAGGGGGTGATGGGCACGAACGACGTTACAGTCTAGTCCTAGTCGTTCGGGTAAAAGGGGAATCCAACTCCGGGGTCACCAATTGTTGGTTTTCGTCGTCGTCGTCGTTGGGCCTAGGCAAGCTACGGCTTGGGACCGTAGCGCATCTATCCGGTATAGGTTAACCTGGATGATGTAGCCATAAGCACTGCCGCTGGTTAAGTGCCAACCAGTGATTATCTCACTAGCCGTATTGAGTCCGTTAGGCGAAACTGCGACAGTACCAAGGATGGAAAATATAACCCTTGGATTTCTATTATTTATTTGCAAAATGAACATGGTATTAGATTAAAATAATTATTTGAATATAAATAATTAACTGACAATTGTGATATATAATTAATTATGTTTACATACAATAAAATAATACAGTATACATAAAATTAGTATTAATGTGGTTTACAATTGAATTATGATGGGTAACTAATTTAAAATGAATTTATAGCTATTCCGAAATTCAAGACGGTAAAATTAACATTGAAACTAAAATAAGAGTATTCACTACAAAAATAATAACTTTCTCAAGAGTTTCAGCCACAGAAAATTCAATGAAACAAGTTTCATTCAATTTTCTGTTACCAGGTATTTATATTTTGAGGTTTATATATTTGTTTGTTCATTAATAATTTAATACTTTACATGAAATGTACATGACTGGGCCTTATAAGCTACTTTACAGTATAAGCTAATTTAATTGTAAATTGCATAATTTATTAGAGGAAATATCCGCATAACATCCGCAGTCAGAAGTGCGGTTGCGGATGTTAAAAATGAAGCGGATATCCGGTCAACCATTAAATCATATATATATATATACTGTATATGTTACACTGTGTCACTGAAAACTTTAGAGATTGGTTTAAGCTACTTGGACTCGGATGATAGGGATCTCACTTTGGTTAAAACGCTTCCTTAAAAGAATTCTTGCCAGCAATGTCTGGATCTCAGTTTGTTAACAGCGTTCGCCTGTAAGAAGTGAAGACACTGAGGTCGGGGGTTTCAATCCCGATGATGCTGGTAATAATAATAATAACAGAGGAGTTAGAACAATAATCCGCATTAGTTGACCTGATCACTGTGTCAGTTTCTGTCCCTCTTGAATAATTATAATTATTAGTATTAGGAAAAGTCTTAATCACATTGAAAATGAAAGCTGGTTAACTCGATCACTCTAAAGTGGTTTTACTGGTGCCGATTTCAACCAACCTTTAGAGTGAACGATGGTTCAGAAACCACTTTAAACTATATGCGTTAACTATCTTTAGCCATTACCAACTCTTTCAACTAGTCAGAAAACCATGATATAACAACTCTTGCAACATGGTTTACTCAATAGGTTGGTTGAAATCAGCGCCTCTGTTCAACCATTTTAAACTGGCATTCACTCAACCATTTCTACGAGTTTAACTGATAATTAGTATAGGAGAAAAATATACTTAAAATATAAATTTGTTTTGCTGGTTGTTTTGCCCCTATGAACAAATATTTTTTACAGTACTGTGTTCAAGCGAACATCCAAAAATGCCACTTGTAAAAAGTAAGGACTGTTGTAGTTCTCTTGTATATACATTAATGGTGTACCGATTAATCGGCATCGGCACAGGCAGATCCGGCCAGTTTTGGGACATCGGCCAAATTTAGTTGATTCTCTCACCGATTCTTCGAAATTTTAAAATTTTCATTACAAAGCAAAATCTATATTTATAGAAAATTGAACAGACAAAAAACACTATTTATTATAATTTGTACTTATTTGAAGTGTAATTATATAAAAATATTTTACATTTACGAAAAAGGCAAAGCTTAATAAGTTAAGTTGCCCATAAATTTACATTTTCTCTGACTAGCTAATCCGTAAACATTATAAACTATTATAATCTCCTACTCTATATTAAATAATAAATAATTCTACATTAAGTTGTACTTCATTAAATAATAATTCCATATTAAGTTCTACTTTATAATTTATATATTAAACCATTTTATTAAGTTCACTTTATTTTAAGTATTTTAATAATTTTATAAACCCAAATTGTATAATATATCCATTTTTTTTCAAATGTTGACAGACATGGAGCGGAGACCTGGCCTCTGGTATATTTTGCATTCGTGAGGCCTTAGGGAATCCTGATTTGTTCTGTAATTTTCAACCCCCGGTAGCGTTGGGGTGGAGATTATTGGGTGGGCGCACTCGGGGTGGCTATTCTTCAGGTGAGGACCCATGATCTGACAGGTGATCGTATGTGGCGGCATACTTTGATAAATATTATTCACTTAGGTGACCAACGGACTAGTGACAGGTCACTGTGGCGTTAGGTACATAAATATTATATATGTCGCGGTATATAAATATTATTCAATCAGTCAGCATAGACCAATTGACTTAATGTAGCAAAACTAGTGTGGGAAAGCAATCTATCAATTGGTCATCAGTTGAACTGAGCTCATATAATGTGTTTGTGTTATTTATGTGTATAAACTATTGTACTGTATCTATTTCTATAACAAAAATTAGGCCAAACTAGAGAAGAATACCACCTGGTATACTGATAACTAGTTACTAGCGTCGATAATTTTGTTTTTCGTCCGTCGTAAATTCTAACATATAAACTTCTAAATAATATGATTTGAAATGAATATATAATATCGGATGCAAACAATAATTTTGTTAATATCGGCATTATAACTGAGATGTAAATTATTATATTGTTTGCAAATAATTTTTTCGGTTTTTTCATTTACTTTAATAATATAAAGTATTATACATACTGTATAACTTTAAAAATGTCTGATAGTGGATAATATCAGGTGCAAATATACTCTTCAATCAAATTACAAATATAACATGTTGAAATATCAGGTGCAAATATATTCTTAATATTATCGTTATTGTATTATTATCATATATATAATTATATAGTAATGGCATGATATAAACTTCATACCTATAGGTCTACCGTACATCAGAAACACCTTTCACATACAGTACAAGCTACAATTACATTAATGATCGTTGGTAGACTTTAAGACCACAATTTCTTATTGTCAAGATACATAAAAATGCAAAACTTAAAAAAAAATAAGGCATCTCCAAATGTAGCTCTGTTCGCAATGCTCTCCAGAGTTGCTAATAACTGTAGCCATTCAGAAATTATACGATCAACACTCAATGAGTTAGTACGATCTTAAAATATTTTGCTAGATCATCTTCACATCATAACTTTCCATATTACCATAAATACTTGAAATATTGCGGGTATATTAAAATGAAAAATAAGAACTGCATGAAATAAGAAATAAAAAGTTATTGGGCTAATGGTGCCCAGGAAATCTTGTTCTGGCACCTGTGTCTGACTGTGAGACCCGGCAAGTGTAAACACAAAGCGTGTCGGTGTTGTTGTGCGGCCGCTTGTGATAGATGAACGTGCTTAATGCTTAATAATTCTCTTTTATTAGGTAAGTGAAGTGAGCTATGTCTTTGTTTATTAATTTTGAGTAGAATCTTGCTTTTCCTTATGGATTTCAAAAAAAGAAGAGATACAGGCTAGTATGAGGCTACGGTAGGTTACCTTTGGAAGAGCTTTAGGCCTAGGCTAGGCTAGATTGTTGAGCCTTCCCAAAGCATGGAGGAGCATATTCATAAAAGATTTCGAAGTGAGTATCTGCACCCAGAGGTGCAAATACCACATTCGTTATTTGCATCCGAATACCACACCTCTAGGTGCAAGTACCTTCAGCCTAACAATCTTAAGGCCTTGTGAGGCCTCCCCTAAAAAGGCCTCACCTTCGGCCTCGAGGCATTTGAAAACTGTATGTCCTCGGCCTCGGCCTCAGCCTCGTCCCCATGCCTGGTTGTTGACATTGTTGAAGAACGAAAATACCTTCAACATAAGGAAAAACAATTACGTTAAATATTGGTATTCAATTTATGAAACTGAAATAAAATTATTTTATCATTTTCCTGAGTAATAAGACTTTTAACAGCATTTCAGCTACGGTATATAAGTAGCAAATTCTGGTGCTGTATGTTTTGGAGTAAGCTAAGGAAAAATATTTAAACAAATTTGAAATGTAAAATATGAAAATTGAAAGTTTTCATATTAAATGAGTAAAATTTATGAAGGTAATTGATTTTTTTAAATCTAGCAAAGAATCGAGGATCTTTTCCGTTTGACTGCCGCCATTGAAAAATAATTAAACTCCAGCCTTCTTTAGTTAGCTTTATAAGGCTAACTAACAAAAATATCGCGACCTAACCTAACCAATCGTCAAGGTCGTACAGTTGACCTAACGATTGGTTAAGTTACTGTAGGTCGTGATATTTTCGTAAGTTAGCCTTATAAGGCTAAGTAAAGAAGGCTGGGGGCACTCACCTCTTATGTTTCAATGGCGGCAGTCAAACGGAAAAGATCCAGAATCGACATTGACATCGGTATCGGCAGTTTTTCATGGGATCGGCTAAATTTTGGAATTGGTACATCACTAATATAAATATAACATTTATACAACGATACTCATCAATAGATGGATTGTTACTTCGAGCAAGAATTGATAAATTAACAAATATAACTCGTAAGTTATATTAAGTATTATGTTAATATGCAAGAAGCGTCTAAGTTATATATTCATTTAATGGGTATATAACGTAACTAAATTATTTTTACATTTGTACATATACATATATACATTATATATTACTTAACCAAGCTGATTTGATGATGACATAACCACTTTTCAAGAAACCTCGTAATACCTCCAGAAACCTGGTTCAAATATCATAACCAGGTTGGAACTGGTTAATATGACCAGCTTTGCCTAATTTTACCCACCTTTCATTTTCAGTGCGTTGTAGCGTCTACACAACAATCATAAATCGTTCGGTCTAAATCCACTTATCTTCCGTTCCATTTTTGATTTATGCACTGATGCCCTTTTCACTCAAATTTCAGTTTTCAATTATTACAGTTAAAAATAAATGCGTGAAAATAATACAAATGATTTTGTTTCCAAGTTTTAGCAATTTCATTACGATTCTGAATGACGAGTAGGGCCTATATGAAAATTTGATTAACAGGTCACAGTAATCTGATTCAAAATAGTGCGCACACAATACTTCAACAATAAAATTGTAATAATTTAATTCAAGGAATAATCTTCACAAATACGCATTAAAGTTTCAAACAGGCTCTTTAACATTCAAACGAATTTGAGCAAACTGCGGAATCGAAGGCTGTATGCAAAATATCTATAACAATATTCAAGCAAAGCAACCAGAGAATTCACACTTATTTAGTTAGATGGAGAAACGTTTTTAGCCACAATTTATTTCCAAAAATCTGGAGAGACTATAGTAAAAGTGACAACCTACAAGGGAGGGGGAAGGGGGCTCATTTATATATGATCAATCATTGCCTATAATTCCGGCAGTTCCAATGAAACAATTCGAGGGATTAAACCAAAAGTGATCTAACTCAGAAAGTGAGATTTTGAGAAAATCAATTATACTGTAACTGTTTTCAATGCAATGTTATAAGAGGATTTCCTCGTATCTTACGATTTTGACTCAAAATAAGAAGATAAAATGAAATCTCATTGTACAGTAAACGACTGGCATTCAAAATACTGTAATTATAATTGATTTTCTCAAAAGCTCATTTTCTGAGATAGATCACTATTAAATTAACCCCTCAAATCATTATAATTATTACTTCTTGGAATGGATAAGAATCTTTTTTTAAATCAACGGAAGGAATTTTAAAACTGTCTTACGATTTTTTTTATTTTAAAAGTATCATAAATTCGTCTCTCGCGAACTACGCAGACAGACAGTCTGTTACATTCTTTGGGTGTGAAAATGCGGAGATATTAAATACATTTTTATAATAGAAACTGTGAATGTGGTCATTACTCTTAAGTTATACTAAAAATTAATATAAAATTTTTATATAATTTATATGAAAGTGATATAAGAGAATATAAACACATTATTTATATTATTTGGTATTCTCCAAACTAAAGTTATTAAAATTTAGAGAGGCTTCAATGACGTGACAACAGAAAACGAAATTGTAGGAATATTATAAACAGTTGAATATCTTCCATTCATTTATTTTATACAACATAAATTTACCTCTTCTTCAACCTGTGGGCAGAATGTACAGCACACGCACACGCACACACACACACACATATATATATATATATATATATAAAATAGGAATATAAAGACAAGAGATACGACGACTCTCACATTTATTGGCCAAACGTTTCGGTTCACTGAGGGGCCATCTTCAATGACTGAATGAAAACATAAAAAAAAAAAATCAACAATATAACTAAAGAAACAAAAGTAAATCAAGTGTCAGATAAATATACTGTACACAGTAATAAAACCTAATAAAATAAGGGTGGTCATGGGTCTTTGAAACCCATGACCACCCATGCCCCCAGGACTCCTTTACCTATTTTGTCGTCTGCTTCTAATTCGCTTGACCTCAAATTTTTAGAATCCCTTTTTATCAAGAAATGAAATCCAGAATTAAACGATAGCCTTTCCTCGATAAAATTACATACTTCATAATCAACCAACCAACACCTTTTCAATACAACCAACGCACTAACTTAGGTTCTTACTCTTTTCCTTTCTCTCCAGTTGTCATTTGTAACTCTTACTATCCAGGTTAGTCCTTTTAAACTTAAAAAAAAAATAGAAATTTAAATTTTAGTTCGTTTTATTTTTTAATGGGTTTAACTTTTATTGTTTTATTGTCTTACTATCCAGATAATTTTTTTTTCAAGCTATTTTTTTTCGAGTCTGGGCGGAGACTTTGTAATTTCTGACAGCCCGTGATGGGTTGTGGTTCGGATTTCACTTTAAGCAGTAGGTCTAAGTTGGAGCAACAAGCTTGATTTTCATCAGAATGAACAATTCGGGCGGAAGCAAATCCAAAGCTTACCAAGGTTATATATATTCCAAATTTATACCTCATTAGGACAAACTCGGGGCCTATTGGTCAACGCCTGGGTAGTCGAGTCAGAGGGCCTGAATTCGAATCTTGGTGAGGGGTAAATTTTGCATATGTAAAAGTGTGCCGTTGGGTGTTTATATATATATATATATATATATATATTATAATAATTAAAGTGTTCAACGTTAAAAAACCAAAATATCACTTAAAACCCGTAAAGCTTTTCGAAGGAGACTACTTCCTTCGTTCGGACGGTAAGAGAAACTAAAAGTGGGGATAAAGCTTTCTTTTGTAAAAGGTCGTTGTGCCTGAGACAACATAAAATGTCCTAAAATATTACGAAAATAGGCGATTTTGACAAATAAAATGGGGTTATGAAGTTCAGCTGAAATGTCCTCTTGTTTATATTGAAATTAATATTATTTTTTATAATGAAGGATTCGGTTGGCTTTCTTTTATCACTATTACTAATGTTTAAAAGTAATACAGTTTATACACGGCAGATGGTAACTCTGTCCTACACAAGCATCGCTCAGACAGAGATCATAATATAGACATTAACAATGTTCACTTACTTTTAAATGTTAATAACAATGATAAAAGAAAACTTATCGAATCCTTCATTAGAAAGATACTAATAATTTCAATACAAAATTGTGACATTTCAACTAGACTTCATAACCAATTTTTGTTTTTCAAAATCGCCCGTTAATAGCAATATTTTATGAGGTTTTGAGCATAGTCTAATATAATTTATCGAGTCTCCTCATCTCATTTATGAGCTCTTATACGAAAATGATATACGATACGCTACAACCTACTATTACTATTTAAAGCTATCATACTCTACGCAAATTTTTATCCCTCGGAAAGTAATGAAAAGTTATACTTTTTTTTTACTATATTGTTCTTTTTTACTATAATCTCTGTTATTACAATCTTAAAAAGCGCAATATACAACGAATCCTGGCCCTAGTCCGAAATTACTAGCCATTCCAAACGTACATCCATCCACCCCAACCTCATAGTTCATACTAGTGAATGAAGTTTGTAATCTGTATAGTTCACTTCAGAGGGCGCTGCGATTCAATTTCTGGATGAACGTTTATCAATGAAATTAACTTTTATGATAAGACTTGGTAAATTATATTAGACCATGGTCTTCAGTTGCCTGAGATATACGGCCTTTTATATAAAAAAAATTTTTATCCTTACTTTTACTTTTTCTCTTGCCGCCCAAACGAAGGAAGTAATCTCCTTCGAAAAGCTTCGCGGTTTTTAATGTTTTTATAGCTCTTTTTACTTTAGGGATTTCAATTAATATTAATTGTTTTACACACTTATTATGGTTTTTAACACACATACAGTACATATATATATATATATATATATATATATATATATATATATATATATATGAAAATTATTTCACGAAAGTAACACGTGAAAAATATTTGATGAATAAAACCTGGCAACCCTATGCGCCCTATTATTAGCTCGGTGGCCTCTATTACCTATAAACTCTCCAAATGGCTTATCAAATTCTAATCCCCCATTCTCGGAACTATCTTTGATTCACATAAAAAAAATTTCATGGATCTTACTAAAAAATTGAATAATGCACGTACTGAAACCAACGATAGATTGATCAGTTTTGAAGTTTGTTCATTGTTTACAAAAGTGCCGATTGACGATATGCTTGACTTTCTCTCCCGAGAATTACATAAGTACGACCTGCCACTACCTGCACACATCGTTTTGAAACTTATTAAGCTTTGCATCAAAGACTGTAAATTCACTTTCAATAGCGAATATTATCAACAAGTTTTTGGGATGGCCATGGGCAACCCCTTGTCGCCCCTCCTCTCCAATATTTATATGGAGTTTTTCGAAATTACTTACATTCCGAGAATCCTGGGGGTTGGCATCCCATGGTTGCGGTACGTCGACGATATTTTGTGTATCTGGCCCATGAATCGTGACCTGGATGACTTCCTCCTTCAGTTAAATGATCAAGTCCCCTCCATTAAGTTTACTTTAGAAGTGGAACAAAACAACTCAATCCCATTTTTGGATGTGCGTGTACATAGGGAAAGCCCAGGTTTTAAGTTTAGTATCTATCGGAAAAAAACAAACAATTTGTCCTACGTACACTTTTACTCTGGACATGACACCCCCATTAACCCTTTAAGCCCTGAATTTTTTGTAGGGTTAAGTTATGAATGCGTGTATTTGAAACGTTAGCAACTGGCATCTTCAGTCCTTAAAGGGTTAAGAAGGCCATATTTTCTTCAATATTTCTCCGCGCTCTTAGGATCGCCAATCCGGAATACATCGATGCCGAATTGGAAAAAATCAACAGTATTGGAAGTGATCTGTGCTACCCACCTGCGTTTATGGAATCTTGTCTTAACAAGGCAAAACGAACCTTCTATCGTGTAAATAATAACACTCGCACTTTGTCAAAGAATATTTTAGTACTTCCATTTTTCCCGGCTTTTTAGGCATTGCTAATGTACTTAAACTTTTGGATATTAATGTATTTTCATATAACAATATTGTGAAAAATATTATAGTAAAAAATAGCCCTACCAATAATTCAGGCATTATCTATAAAATTGGTTGCAAACAATGTGATTCCTTTTACATTGGTCAGGGAAAGGATTTGCACACGCGTGGTGTAAAACAGCATCAATATTTCGTTAGAACGGGACAATCGTCCAGTGCCCTCTTTGTCCATTTGTCAGAGTTATCCCACTGTCTTGATTGGAATAATGCTTCAGTTTTGTTTCACTCTAGCAACATTGTTAATAGAAATATTCTTGAGTCTGCTATTATCCAACTTACAAATAACTTTAACATGAGCAAAGGTCTTTTTCAACTCGATCCCGTTGTTTTGAATTCGTTCAGAATGGATTTAGACAAGAAGGGCAGAGTGCTAAAATTTGGGTAGTTTTCCATTATAAATTTGTATGCTCCTCTTACAATTTTTATTTTTCAATTTATTTTTATATTTTTTTTTATATATACGTTTTGTGACCTACATATCATTCAGGCATTAACTATAAAATTGGTTGTAAACAATCCATTTGATGTGTTGAATTCAGGCAAAGTGCTAAAATTGGTAGTTTTCCTTACAAATTTGTATGCTCCTCCCACAATTTTTATTTCTATATTTATTATATATATATATATATATATATATATTTTTTTTTTTTTTTTTTTTTCTTTTTTGGTAACCTCTATATAGTCTTGAACTCTTTATTTACTTCAGTGTTCCTGAGGATGTCATTAGACGAAATCGCTTGAGCACCATTCTGTGTTTCCTTTCCTTCGTGGTTTTATTCATCATATATATATATATACTGTATGTGTGTTTGATGAATTATTTTGGCATAATTAAAGTCGAAATGTATATATTAGCTTTTAGAAGAGAGTATGCCTATTTCCTTTTAATTAATACACAAAGATAACTGATACGTTTTATATTCAATACTGACGCTGAACCCTCTTTACCATTATAAATAATATAAATAATAAATTTTAGTTTAATTTTTTAATTATTTGATGAATGAATTATCTTATAATGTTGACCCTACTATTGTAATATCGTATTGTACTCTATTGTATTGTACTATAAGGCAATGATACCCATTCGTTTACCTCTCATTTATTAAATTTACATTTTATCTGTATAATTAAGGTCGGGACGCTATTTTTCCGACCCCTTTATCTTTCCCCCTTTTCCTTCTTTTTGAGTTTGTTTATATATATATATATATATATATATATATATATATATATATATATATATATATATATATATATATATATATTATAGGGCGACCATAAAGTTCGGGTTGGGTTTAGCAATGTAATATCTTGAAACCGGCAACAGGTGAATATGGGAATTATACATCGTTTGAAAACTAATATTTGTGAGATTTATTTCATGAAGTAAAGTATACCTTACACTTCAAAATGTTTGTTATCCTCAGCGATTTTAACAATCGACTCTTTTCGCAAACTTCTGGGAAAACAGTTTCAAGTTGCTGAGGTGCGATGGCATTGACTTCACTTTCACCGCATGTGCGCAAATCCACCACACTGCACGGGCGTCTCGTATGCACATCCGTCTTCATATGATTCCATGAAAAGTCTAATAACGTCAGGCCGGTGACTTGGCCGGCCATGGCATGGAATCCCCTCGGCCGATTCATTGCTCTGGGAATGTGGCATCCAGAAAAGTGTGCACCACAAGAGCAAAGTGGCATAGTGCGTCGTCCTGGTAGAAAATGGTCTCGTCTTTAAAATTTAGAGTTTTCAATCGAGGTATGAATAACTTTAGCAGCGTGTTTAGATAACTCTCACCCCATACTGTGGCACCTTCAAAGATAGATAGACCGATGATACGAGACCTCTGAAGCGCGCACCACACATTCACTTTTAGAGAATCTCGTGTATTCCCAGAGTTCATCAAGTTTTTTAGCCCGCCAAAAATTCGGCAATTATACCTGTTGAGCTCGCCGTTAACATGGGATGTGACCTGGTCAGAAAATGTCAGCTGATCAAATAAAGTGGCATCAGCTGATATTTGTGTACGAAAGTCCTCGCGAAACTGCAAACGCTCACCATAATCTTCCTCAAAGAGTTCCTGCACGAGTTGGGTTTTGTATGCTCGTTGGTGCCGGTTAATCTTCAATATTTTCCGCATCGTGGAATGCCGAACGTTTACTTCTGCTGATATGCGTCGGATGGACTTCCGCGGACTCCGTTTAAAGACATTTGTACTGATTCCCGGAGAAATGGATCGGACGTGGGGGTTCCATGCCATGGCCAAGGTCACTAGACTTGACCTCAATAGACTTATTTTATGGGTCGTATGGAAACGGCTGCATCTGCGGCACGCCTGCGCAGTGTGGTGGATTTGTGCACACGCATTGAAAATGCAGTCAGTACCATCGCACCTCAGGAACTTGATACTGCTTCCCAGAAGTTCGTGTAAAAAGTCGATCATTAAAATTGTTAAGGATGGCAAAGATGTTGAGGTGTAGGACATATGTTACCCGATGAAATAAATCGCACACATACTGTATATAAACTTTCAAACGACGTATAATTTGCATATTTCGCTGCTGCCGTTTTGAAGATATTACACTGCGAACCAAACTCGGACTTTACGGTCACCCCGTATATATATATATATATAGAATGTCCCCAAAAATTTCCTTATTTTTATTTGCCCGTTATTTTTATAATGAATGCATATTTTATTACTGGGATTTTTTCTACAGAAAGGTAACAGATTGGTGTTTTTATTGGGGTCCTTCTAGTCTACACGGAGCAATATGGAACAATGATGCCGTGTTTGCAGCTGGAACAGAAATCAAGATCATTGAGTGGTTTCATGTGACAAATTCTGTGACACAGGTGTAAAGGAACTTTTGCAGAAAATATGGATGCAGAGATTCACCCTATAGAAAGACAGTATCACAAATTGTTAGAAAGTTTAAAAAAAAAAGGAAATGTGAGCGATCAACATAAGAGTAATGGTGGTAAACGACGCACAAGAACTGCGGAACACGTAAATATGGTTCATAAAATTATTGCACACAGTCCGCAGAAGTCAAATCGACGTTTGTCAGCAGGAGATATTTCATGAACATCTGCATCTTACACTTCGTACTAAATTAAACCTTCTTCCCGACAAATTCATTCACAAGCTTCCTTGATTAATGTTCAAAAACAAAAACGAATGGAATTCGCAACAATGATGTTAGCAAAGCTAGAAGATCCTAAGTTTTTGAAACATATCTACTTCACTGACGAGTGTTGTGTACATCTGCCGAGGGAGATTAATAAACAAAATTTTCGCTACTGGGGAAATCATGCTGGCGCTCCAATAGCGCTTTCCCGTAGTATTGCTAAACTCAACATTTGGGTCACTGTTGGGTGGTACGGTGTACTTGGTCTCTACTTTTTTGAGAACGAAAATGAAAAAGTAGTAACGGTAACACAAAATTCATATCGTCAGATGTTACGAGATTTCCATTTACCACAACTAATTAGTTTGTCCCGTAAAAGAAATAACTGCATTACCCCTGATTTACAGTGGTTTCAGTAGGATAGAGCACCTCCACACACTGTTTGTGAAACTCGCAACTTTTGAGGAAGAATTTTTCTAGGAGACTAATTTCCCTTCATGAGCCAGTAGAATGGCCCCCATACTCACCTGACCTCACACCCCGTAACTTTATTTTGCGAGGTTGCATAAAAAAGAGGATCTATCCTACCAAACCTAAGACACTTGACGACCTAAAAACCGAAGTCTATGAGGTAATCAACAGCATCCCAGCTGAGCTATTTCCAAAAATTATCTACAGACCTACAGAAGCTAATGCTAACAAAGACCCTAAGATCCACTCTAAGGTTAGCCCGAAAGAAAGGAAAGAGTAGGGGGTTAAAAGAGGAGAATAAGGGGTTAAGTAAGTAGCAAAACCTATCATTCGTGGGTTCAAATTCATTCAGAAAAAGAGAAAGACTTACCATCATCATCCGCCGGCCACTGCTGACAAGTCGGAAAAATAGTCGAAGAGGATAGGAAAGGGGTGAAAGATGAAAAGAAGTAAAATAAGAAAGCATTACAAACCATGCAACACATTCTTAACTCAAAGAACACCACATTCTTAACTCAAAGCAACACATACCTCCAGCAGTTGCAGACCGGTCCTCTACTCCAAAGGGAGGTAGAGGATGCAGCCCACTCCGCCGGAAAGGGGTGGAAGATGAAAAGAAGTAAAATAAGAACACATTACAAACCATGCAACACATTCTTAACTCAAACACTATCTACCATGCAAACTACAAACATGCACTGAAGAGAGTTACAGACATGCAAATAAGGAAAGAAGAAAAAAAAGGTATAAAGCATAACAAAAAGTGGATTAGTTTACGCTGGAGCTACATCTACGTTCGTGTTAGTCTTTTTTTCTATAATTTTATTGGTGGCATCACACGCTGGCATTAATCGTCAACAGACTCATCCTCGACCACCACCCCGAGAGCTCCTGTTGCTAATTGTTTATTTATTTTAATCAACGTTAATATTTTTAAAATGCCTATCTAAACGGTTCTTAAACATATTAACGCTGGTAGAGTTAACTATTGACGCGGGAAGATTATTCCATTTATGAATTACTTGAAACGTAAAGAAGTTTTTAGCGATATTAGCAATGAAATGTCTACCACGCAACTTAAATCCGTTATTACGAGTATTGCTATTATCGAAAGTGAACAGTTTGTCAAAATTTACGTTATCGATTTTATTAACGATTTTGAAAACTTCAATAAGCTCCCCCTTAATCTCCTAGTTTCGAGTGAATGCAAGTCTAACTCTTTAATCCTATCTTCATAAGGCTTGTTGCCCAATGACTGAATTAGTTTCATGGCGCGACGCTGAACCCTTTCTAACCTATCAATATCCTCACGCAAATACGGGCACCAAAACTGAATGGCATATTCTAAATGAGGCCTGACTAGGGATTTGTAAAGGGGCAATATAATATTCTTCGATTTAAATTCGAAATTACGCGCTATGAAGCCTAACATCCTATTAGCTTTTGCGCAAGACTCCAGGAACTGGTTCCTAACTTTTAAATCCTTAGATACGCGTACACCTAAATCTATCTCCTCGTCAACGCTCGCTAACTCTCTATCATCCATCGTGTACGTGTAATTATTGTTACGAGAACCTATATGCAAAACTTTACATTTGTGTACGTTAAATTGCATCTGCCACTTATCCATCCACTCCATTATCCTATTTACATCGTTTTGGAGCCTATCTCTATCGTCCTCGTTAACAACCTTAACGCCTATTTTAGTATTGTCCGCGAATTTTGACACGTTACTAGTCAATCCTACATTTATGTCGTTAATGTAAATTACGAATAACAATGGGCCTAACACTGAACCCTGTGGGACACCGCTACCTACATCCAACCATCCCGATTCACTACCATTAACAACGACCCTCTGTCTCCTAGCACGAAGCCATTCCTCTAACCAGTTAGCTACCTGACCGCGTATACAGTGCGCTTTAACCTTCGCAATTAATCTTCTATGCGGAGCTGTATCGAACACCTTTTTAAAATCTAAATAAATAACGTCAGCCGCTCTATGCCTATCGTATTCGCGCACTATATCGTTATAAAATTGTAACAAATTAGTTAAACAAGATCTATGGTGTCGAAACCCATGCTGACTATTATTAATTAAATCGCGACTTTCTAAGTGATCGATGATACGATCCCTAACTACGGATTCCAAAAGTTTACCGACAACTGACGTTAAGCTAATGGGCCTATAATTGCTAGCTATTGTGCGGTCGCCTTTTTTAAAAATGGTCGTGACTTTAGCTAATTTGAAGTCTTCAGGAATAATCCCCGTTTCGAGTGACTGATTAAAAATCTTCGTTAAAGGGCCTACGATAACGTCTTTCAAATCTTTCAAATGTCGGGGATAAAGCGCGTCAGGGCCTGGAGCCTTGCTAACTTTTAGCCTATCGATATAATGCGCAACCTCACCCTCGTAAAGTTATTTCATCTAAAATAGTCTCGCTACTAAATGGAACGATATCGTCCACGTCGGGGACATTGTTTACGTCTTCTACAGTAAAAACTGCCGCAAAAAAAGTTATTGAAAAAACCCGCCATCGCCTGAGCGTCGGAAGCCAAAGCGCCGTTAACGTCCACTCGAGGGCCTATGTTATCTTTTATCGGCTTACGATTATTAACGTATTCAAAAGACTTTTTTGAATTATGTTTACTATCCGCAGGTATAAGTATCTCTAAATTAAGCTTAGAATTCCTAACTGATCTTTTAACCTGACGTCTAAGCTCGATATATCTATTAAAGTTAGCTGCCGTGCCATTGCGCTTATTAAGTTTATACGCTCTGTTACGTTCGTTTATGAACTCGCCTATTTCCCTAGTCCACACTTGGGCCTACCATGATTTCCAAGCTATTGAAGAATAGGGACCCCAGCCTTCTTTAGTTAGCTTTATAAGGCTAACTAACGAAAATATTATGACCTAACCTAACCAATCGTCAAGGGCGTACAGTTAACCTAACAATTGGTTAGGTTAGGTCGTGATATTTTCGTTAGTTAGCCTTATAAGCCTAACTAAAGAAGGCTGGGGTCCCTATTCTTCAATAGCTCCATGATTTCTAGCGTGCTTGGGCCTACGAGGAATAAACTCCCTTTCGATATTCATAAAGCTTTCTTTAAACGCCTCCCAATGCAAATTTGTGTCATCACCCATAAATAAGTTATCCCAGTCCACTACTCTCATCCTATCCGCAAAACTATCAAATTGGCCCTACGAAAATCAGGGACTTCTATTACGTTACTATCCTTAGTGTTTTCTATCAATAGCTTAAACCTAAGAATTTGATGATCACTACATCCTAAACTCTCTCCTACTTCTAAACCTTCGACTGTTTTCGCCGTTCGTCATCACCACATCTAAAATATTGTCACCGCGCGTTGGTTCGGTAACCATCTGTCGTAAAAATTATCTTCCATGAACTCAACCAGTTTCGTAATTAACATTAGGGCAGTTAAAGTCTCCGACAATTATACCATTCCGATTATCAATAAAGTTACCAAGAAGTGAGTAAAATCTAGTATCGGTATCGAGGGGTTGAACGGGAGGTCTATAAACAATAACAAAATTAAAATTAATACTACGCGCCCTAACTTCAACGCATATCGCATTAATTGCTGCCGGAAAATCTATCTTAACCTCAATAGCCCTAAAGGAATTACGAACGTACAGCAAAACGCCGCCACCAATCCTATGTCACCTATCATTAGTAAAGAGTTTAAAACGTGGTATATCAAGTTCCCCCAACAAGTCCCGAGTCACGGTATTTAACCACGTTTCAGTGATAGCAACTATATCGAAGTTGCCGGAATAAATTATCGCCTTAAATTCGTTTAATTTATTTCTAATACTACGCGCGTTACAATAAAAGACGTTTAAGTTATTTTTTACCACGGGTCGGCGTTTTAAACTATTTTTCACGTCGGACCCACGTTTCCCAGACCCACAACGTTTAAAGAAGGCTTCGACCTATACAGCTTTCGAACGTTTTCGTCAATTAACCTACCTAGCCTAGCATTACCTATTTCATTAAAATGCACCCCCATCTTTTATAAAAAGGCTAGGATCACTGAATTCCGACCACAGGTTTACGAAGCGTACATTTTCCTCAGCACAAGTCTCTTCTAATTTAGTATTAAAACATATCGTTTTAGACGTAATCCTAAGACCCAAACCGTGCCTAGGGGTAATACCTAGAACTAAAGACCTATGTGACCTCGCCTTCAGGGACCTAATTAACACCCCATATCTCTCCAAAAGGTCAGGCACTCTCGTATCGGGCCTATACGAGTCGTTGTCCCCTACCATCGTCACCAACATCGAGTGACGGGAGGCAACATCAGTCCTATCCACTTCTCTAATTCTGTCAGCCCTGGCCTCTGGGAGACAGACCCTCCTCCTTTTGGTTGGATTCCGTTCAACGAACTCTGTGTCCATATGGCGCACTAAAGAGTCCCCAATTAAAATAGTTTCCCCCTCATTCACGTCCCTATCCAAATGAGCGAAAGGGTTCGAAACCTCGATAGGGGGGGATTCCTATCATCTAACGTACGCGGCCTAGCTCCACCCTTAACTTCTCTAAATCCCTCCCCATCTACTAATCTCGGACCACCCTTAACCCCTTCCTCAACTTTATCTAACCTTCCCGATAAGCTACCTAAACTAGAAACCAGGTTACGCACCTAACCCTTCAAATTACTAACGTCTTCAACGTTAGTATTGGTTCGGCTTTCGTCAACTGTAGCCCTACCCCTGCCTTCATCAAGCGTTGCAAGTCTTTCCGTTACCTCACGTACACTACGTTTTATGTCAACTATTTCCTCCCTTAAATCGCCCAAAAAAACAAACCGATCTCTCGGTAATCGCCATAGGACCGCCGTTATAATCCTTAAAATCCGTATACCACCGGTTTACCCCACACTTAAAACATGACGCTTTCTGCGACGGCATCGCGCAAGTTAAATTAGTTTATAACTGTTACAAGTTTAAGTTAAATTAAGCCGGCACGCTATGAAAACTTCTCAATCGCTAAAACCCACTTATATTCAATTACTTAACTATAACAATGTGAATATAAATGCAAGTATATAAAGTCAGAACTTTCCAAAAGTAAAGTTATTGGCAATATCCAAAATAGAAGCAAACATCTGTGCAAGGTTGAATAATTTTTTTAAAAACTGGTAATTACACTGAACATGTTTAATTAACGTTAATAAACTTCTATATTTTACATACCAATTGCGTTTGTCTTTGTGTTTAGATTCCTTTTTTTTTTAGCTTAAAACATTTATTTAGAGATAGGAGCATTTTTTGGGGACACCTGATATATATATATATATATATATATATGCAGTAAAATCACAGAATAACACGTGATCTTATTAATAAGCAAACAACCACAGGGAAAAGGAAAAAGAAACACGAAATCCGAGCGCTTTCGTGATATATTCACATCTTCAGAGAAAAGAGAGAAATAGAAATATTTCTCTCTTTTCCCTGAAGATGTGAATACCGTATTTCCCGGCGTATAACGCGCCCTTTTTTTCCCCTCAAAATACTCCAAAAATCACCCTGCGTTAAAATTAACTCGTTAAAATTGTACATATGAAGTGAGGTAGGAGGTATATTTTTTCCTAAATGTTTATTTTCCTAAATTTTCTCTTCAAAATAATTTTCTCTTCAAAATTAGGGTGCGCGTTATACTCCGGGAAATACGGTATATCACGAAAGCGCTCGGATCTACAATACTGTTATGCGCTAACAAATGCTTCTAACTGAGGGTTTAAGGCAAGATAAGCATCTAGTCTCCTTTTAAAGGTCTCGACGGAATTACTTTGAACTATGGTGGCTGGCAATCCATTTCGCAAATTAACTCTTCGACTGAAGAAAAAATTGTAAGCTTCATTAGAATTAAAATGTTTATCCACTAATTTGAGACCATTACTGCGAGTTCTATCTGCATTTCTGAAGGTGAAATATTTTTTGGTGTCGACATTATCAAATGTTTAATCATTTTAAACACCTGGATTAAATCTCATCGAATTACGCCTTTTTACAAATGAGAATAAATTTAACGTTTCTAAACGGGCAACGTAGGATTTGTTTCTAAGTCTAGGAATCATGTTAGTAGCCCGTCGCTGCACTTTCTCCATTCTGTCTATGTTCTGTCGTAAATATGGGGACCAGAACTGAACGCAGTATTCCAGGTGGGGCGTACTAAGAAATTATATAATGTTAGCATTGTTTTCTCAGACTTAAATTCAAATGATCTACCAATAAATCCTAAGATTCTATTTGCTTTTCTAACCGCTTCGATACATTGTTTACTCGGTTTAAGAGTGTTGGCAACAATAACACCTAAATCTTTCTCTTCCGTAACACTCGTTAGTGTCTTGTCGCACATAGAATACTCTTCTTTAACATTGTTTCTACCGATATGCAACGTTTTACATTTATCTATATAAAAGTTAATTTGCCAAATTTCTGCCCACTCTAGTAATCTAGTGATATTTTCTTGAACAAGCAAACGTTCTGCCGCTAATTTTGTTCGTCTCGCTAGTTTGGTATCATCCACAAATTTTGAAATTATATTGTTAATTGCTATGTCGATCTCATTGATATAAATAATAAAAAGAGCTGGTCCCAGGACTGATCCCTGAGGCACGCCGCTAGTTACACTTTTCCAGTTAGACGCTCTGCCATTAATGACCACTCTTCGTTTACGTCCACTAAGCCAATTTTTAATACATTTGAGAACATTACCACCAACTCAGTGGGAATGAAGTTTAGTTAATAATCTCCTCTGTGGCACTTTATCAAACGCCTTTTGAAAATCGAAATATATAACATCGACTGTTTTACTCTCGTCATATATATTTACAATATTATTAAAGAAATCGAGATTAGTAAGACAAGAGCGATTACGTCGAAAGCCGTGTTGAGAATCTTTGATTAATTTATTCATTTCTAAGTGATTAACTATTTTGTTCCGAACGATCGTCTCCATGAGCTTACCAACTGCTGAAGTCAGACTAATGGGACGCTAATTTCCCGAAAGCGATTTATCCCCTTTTTTAAATATTGGCGTAATGTTTGCAAGTTTCCAGTCGAACGGAACTACTCCAGACTGTAACAATTTATTATTATTATTATTATTATTATTATTATTATTAAATAAATATGTGAGAGGAGAGACTATTGCGGAGTTCATTTCTTTAAGTACCCTATGGCAGAGCTTACCTGAACCTGGAATTTTATTAGGATTAATTTTACCCGTGGTCGAGGGTACTTCAGTTTTACTAATGGTAAATTTGTGAAGCTTTAAATTGTCATCACTGAGCATGATTACGGGAATGGTGTTCATATTTTCGTTAGTAAACATGAAAGAGAATAATTTATTTAAAACTTCCGTCATTTGTAAGCCAACGTAAATTTGCTGGATGTTTTCGCCTATGAGTGGACCAATAGTCTTGCGAAGCTACTTTTTATTCCTAACATAATTATAGAATTCCTTCGGATTCGATTTAATTTGGTTCACTATATATATATAGCTCATAGTTGCGCTTACTTTTTCTAATAAAATTTTTGCTTCGCCTTTTCAATAGCTTGTAAGCATTTTCATCGGTAAAATTATTTGTTTCTTTAAATTTGATATACACGTTTCTTTTTAACGTTAAGCTACTTTTAATTTCAGCATTCCACCATTTAGGTTTAACAGACTTTGCCAGTCTCTTTTTACGTAATGAGATATTAGTTGATTTTAAACGTTTAAAATACACTAATTAAAAAAGAAATTCATGTGCTATTACTGTAATATCATCGCGCGATGGAGCCTCATCCCAATTATGGATCGAAAGTTGCAGTTTTATGTCACGAAATTTAGCTCTTTTAAAATCCAAAAAGTATTCCAGACTCTCCGAATTATGAACATTAATTTTAATTTCAAATGTTATTCGCTTATGATCACTGTAAAAGAAGTAGTCTCCTACTGAGATATTATCAATTAAGTTTAAGTCTGTACTTAAAACTAAATCTAGAATATTGTGTTCTCCAGTGGGTTCCTTGACCATTTGAAAAAGTGACAATCGGAAGTAGACTGTAAAGGACCACCCAAATCCCTGCAAGATAAATTAAGATCTCCCATAATTATCGCATCATATTTGCTACTTACATAAAAAATTAGTTCCTGAAGTCTATTATCACTATCGACAGTTTGAAAGGGAGGCCTATATACTAAACCTATAATTAATTTCTCTCGTAATTATCTCTGATTTTATATTATCAATTTCTGCAATTTTTTTAAATTTGGGTTTTAAGTGTGACTGAACGTATATTACTGTACCGCCACCCCTTTCTGTTCTATCATTGTTAAATATCTCCGAGAAAATCTCTACACTCTGTATTTAACCAAGATTCAGTAATTGCTACAACAACAAATTTTGGTCAAAGACAATATTTAATAATTCATCAAATTTAAATCTTAAACTTCGAGCATTAATATAAAATACATTCAGAAAATTTTGAGTAACGCAGTAGAATCTCGAGGTTCTTCGTGCAGGCAGTCGTTCACTGTAAGGAAAATTTATATTAGGCTGGTCGCTTGCGTAGGAGTTACTCCAGTTTTTGCCTGAAAAACCATCGCATCGCAAAGCTATGTAATAGTCTACCGAGACGAGCTGCTCCTACACCATTCAGGTAAAGACAATCAGGCCAAAATAAATTAGAAAAATGACTCCACAAATGGAGTGCTTTCACAAGTTACCTAATAGTTGATAAGAAACACGAAAAATATGCTTGCCAAAACTGGACTAGAAACAGGGGTTCCCGGTAGCTTAGTGGTGTTGGTGCCAAACTCTTGGCGGCGAGGCTCTTGGTTCGCTCCCAGCTACTGGCTCCTGGGTTGGGTTGGGCTGGTCCCTCACCCTGTCAATGCTCGCGTTCAGGTGACCTATGGGGCAATCTCACTCCTCCCGCAGTGGGGATATGTGTTTCCAGGAGTAGAACCATTATGATTCATTTCCGCAATTCATTTCTATATTTGCCTGTTGCCTAGTTAATGCTACAATCATCTAATGCTACATACTTTATCTTTCTTTACCTTCTATCTCTGAACACAAAAGCTTTAATCACTCTTTTCAATGAAGCAGTGCTCATAACTGTCAATATACAGTAGCTAAATTAAATTCAGATAGCTCAATCAAGCTCACCAAAATATTATTTCTCATTATCAGATTCTTTAAATCGATTGAAATAAAACTTTTCTGCTTAATCATTAATGGAACTTGGCTGTCGCTGACCAACAAAAGGTCTCTACCCCATAATCGGAAACAAAACTTTTAACATGCGTGTAAGCGAAAAGAATCCGGTAATGGTGGTTCCCCTTTTATAAGGACATCTCGCGAGCGCCATAATAAAAAAATCATTTGGTATTGTAATTGAAGATTACATGGGAAGTGTAGGCGTGTCGATACGCTTGTGAGCAATAAAATTAATGTAGTTAGTTTATACTCCCCTCCTATTGGAAGCCGTTTACAATTTATTGACTACCTCGACTAGCTACACAATAATAGCTGAAAAGATATGCTATAATTTTTTTCCTGGAGATATAAATATAGACCGTTTTAAAAAAAATAATAATATGTACTGTGTATACCAAAAATATATCAGAAAATGTTATCAAACGAATTTTAAGTGTGCGAAAATAAGGTTAGTGGAATGTACGAGAAATTTGAACTAAAATGATAATTCCACCTTTTAATTACAGTATCGACGATATCTCAAATCACTTCCCTTAATTCCAATCTTTTTCATTTACACAAAACTTTCTGAATATTTTACACAGTTAAATACTCACTGTTAAAATACTAAGTAATTTTTGTTGAATTACTTTTAGATGAAAATTTAAGCAGTCAAAATATTATCAAGCCACTCGCAAATGCGTACAGTGAAAGGCATCGAATAAAAATATAGTTGGGCAAAAATTATATTAAAATATATATTGTTATATTACAAAAACTCAAATATTTGCTTAGTTTTTTATAATATAAATTTTTTTTTTATTGAAAACTTTTAAGAAAACTCATCTTTTCATTAAACTTGAAATTAATATCTGCATCGTTTATATCTCTTGAAAAGAAGAGATGCAGCTACACACGAAGTTAGAAAAAGTTACTGAAACTATTTTATTGTTATTATTATGATTATTATTATTATATTATTATTATTATATGCACAATAAATAAGCTTCATCTACTGATTCTCGTGGTATTGCGGCGTATATTTGACACATTGTGTTGTTGAATTTTGGCCACGAAATAACGGATACCAATTCCAGCACTTACCGTAGTTTTAGGTGCAAGTTAGGCATGAAACGTCAATTTTTAGTAAGTTGCACTAACGATAATACTAATTAAAAATATTCCCTTCTATAAACAGAGTCGAATCCCAGAATAAAATAAATAGTAAAGAAAGTTTAAATACTGGCGAGAAATAATATAATTATTCAATAGATACGTGTATTCAGTCAAACGGAAAAAAAATGCTCAAGTTTGTTTTCATGATATCCACAATTCGTATCCATAATGGCGTAAGGGTGGATCTGAATTTCGAGCAAAATGTCTCTCGTAAAACATTTTCTACTTCCTTCTTTTACATACCGTGTACGATTCTCTTTCATTTTTTTCGAGAGATGGAGGAATTTTTATATAAATTTTGCCCTATATGATATATGGCGTGTTCAGAATCTAGTATTTTATTTTCTCGATTTATTTATTTATTTATTTTAGCTAGAACGATTTCATGCTAGATTTTTGGTGCACACATACTACAGATTAATCCGTGTGTTTTCAAACAAATGTTATTTACTCGTATTTACTTATGTTTGCTTTCAGATATATGCTTGTTCTCATAGATACCATTTTGACACACACACACACACACACACACACTGTATGTATATATATATATATATATATATATATTTCATTTTTATTATTATTATTATTATTATTATTATTATTATTATTATTATCATATTATTTAGAGCCCTGAAATTGTATTATCAATTAATTAAGAACAGCAATAAAAATAGAGATTTACTTGCAATGAAGTCACTTCCTTTCGTTTTGCATACTCTTAACACTGTAATTTGCACTTACATATTATTCAGTGTGTTGAATTAAGTTAGTCTGACGAATCCCATTTAAAATGTATTTAACCTCTCGGGCACCACCCGACACTATAAGCCAAATTCCCGAAAAACGTGATTTTAACTGAATGAAATTATGCATTTTCTATTTTCTATATACTGTATACAGTATATATAAACTACTGGTTTATTTAGCCATTGTGGTATAAATTCACGGAATTTAATACTGTCATTCGAATGCCAATAAAAAATTTCTTAAAATTGTGCAGCGGGACTTCGAGTGTTTTTGCGTATTTATCCCACAGTTCCTCATAACTTTTGTCATTTTTACAGAAACAAATACAAACTTTTTCATATCGTGTAATTCCGTAATATAATATGTGGGACCTGATTGGTTTACAATTTACCATATAAGTTATGTTCCCTTACTTTAATTCAAAGGTTGTTTATATCTCCCGCTCAGGCTGAGTCAAATTAAACAGTTTTTACTTTAAAATATATTTTTAATACATACTCATACTATATATATATATATATATATATATATATATATATATATATATATATATATATATATATACTGTATATATGTGTGTATATATATATATATATATATATGTGTATATATATATATGTATATATATATATATATATATATATATATATATATATATATATATATATATATATATATATACTGTATATATACTGTATATATGTATATATATATATATGTATATACATATGTGTGTGTGTGTGTGTGTAGCGACCTACATAGGTAGTAAAACAATCTTCCACACTTAGAAACGCAATTTCCTCCGGAAGTTGCAAATGCATGAAAGAACTGTGCCACATTCATAAAATATCAATTAAGAAACGATTACGGTGTAAAACAGGTACAAATACTCCTCGAAAAGTTTTTAAAGGCCTACTGCATTACGACTCAAGTTATGAGGGAAGCACTTCCGCCGGATGTCACAAACAATTTCCAAATGGAACTGGAAGTCTTTCTTTTAATCACGGAGGAACAACTTCAACATTAAGAAAGGCAGAATAATAAAATGAGAACGAGGCTCGAAGTGCATAACTGAATTGCAATTTCTAATTGCCTAAAGAGAGAAGCAATTTCTATAAGCAATAAAAAAAAAATCTTTAAATGAAGATAAAAAACAACAAGAAGAAAACAAGCGGTCTTTGCCGTGCATCTGAAAACTTAACAGCTCTTCCCGTTAGCCTCCACCTATAAGAGGCCTACTAAGATGCGTGTTCATAAAACGACATCCTCACTGAATTACGACATTTATTTATTCATTATTCCTTCATTGATAGAGCTGACATTTATTCATTTATTATTTTAGCATTTGTTTGTTATTTTAAGTAAAGTGAAAATCCGCACAACATATTCTTTTCCTTCATTAATTTTAATAACAAATTGGTGACTCTCACAAAATATTAATAATTTTATTAATCATATTCTGCAGCCTATATATGAGATGAATTCCACAATTAAACACGTAAAATGAATGAATTATGCAAATCCAAAAGGAAAGAGAAAAATGATTCCAAGGCCTTTCGTGTATTCAGACGAGGTGTACTTCTGAATACACGAGAGGCCTTGGAATCATTGGGTAAAAAACGTACTAATTTTAGGAACTATACTTTTGTTTAATGTGGGTATGCCTGCCTGCGGGTCACCTCAGGAGCATAGTTTCGGGTCACCCTTGGGCAACGTGTAGCACCCGCCAGCCCCCTTGCCAGGGATACGGTGAAGCCACTGAGCAGTGGCAGTGATGGATGGGACTGCTGTGAAAGACCTCCTTAAGAGGTAATGGTAGAAGTTTCAGGGTCCCATGAGCTCACAATAAACGCGGGATTCCGCGGTTCCTTGGGAAATTCTTAGCCCTGATATATATATATACAGAGCGAAGTGCGGAGGGGCGCCATCTTGCATAAATATCAGATCGTCGATGTTCTCCCATGTGCTGACAACCGGCCAGACCTCGTTTCGCAACATAGCAAGGTACCGCTCAGCACTTCGCTCTTGTTGTCCGTGAGTGGCTGGATGCCCACTTCCCTGGGCGTTGGATGGGTCGTCGTGGTCCACATCAATGGCCAGCCAGGAGCCCCGACTTGACACCGTGCGACTTCTTTCTTTGGGGGTGGGTAAAGGAAGAAGTCTACCGCACCAAACCGAGGACATTGGAAGAACTGGAGGACCGAATTCGGGAAGTCATGTCCTCCATCCCGCCGGAGTTCCTGCTAAAGTCAGTGGACGCCATTCCTGGGCGGCTCCAGAAGCTGGTGGAAAGAGTTGGAGCCCACATTGAATTTTAGAGAAAACCTACCATGTATGCCTACCTTTTCATATTATTTCTTCTGAAATAAATGGATAATATACGTATTTTTTTACCAATCCAAAATAGGGAGCTACTTTCCGCCCACCCTGTATATAGAGAGAGAGAGAGAGAGAGAGAGGAGGAGATGCTAATGACGTTAGAGGAGAAGACGTTAGAAATTGTGGAAAAACATGTCCCAAAAATACAACAAAGAGGAAAGAGAAGCAGGTTCAAGAGACAAAAGAGGGCATTGTTTCGAAAGAGAAAAAAGAGTGACTGCAAAATTAAGTAACTGTAAAGATAAGAACATCAGAAAAATATTAAATGATAAACTGCAAAATATCGATGACGTCATACAGGAACTAATTGAGAAGCATACAGAAGAAGAAGAAGAGACGACGCTATAGAAGCGATAAAGGCTAACTCAAAGTACTTCTATAATTTTGCAAAAAGAAAGTCGAAAAACCATGCGACTATCGGACCTTTAAAAAACGAGAACAGTGCTTTATCTGATGATATAACAGAAGTATCTGAAATATTAAGAGCTCAGTACGAATCATCTTTCAGTATCCCAAAAACTGACAAATTGATATGCGATAGAAACGCGTTCTTTGAAGAAGAACCACAAGGGGAAAGTATAAAGGATTTCGACTTTACGACGGATGATATTACACAAGCCATAGGGAAACTAAAAACACACTCAGCGGCAGGACCGGATAAATTGAATGCCACACTGATCAAAAACTGCAAGAATGCAATCGCTGAGCCCCTATACTGGATATGGAGACGATCACTAGACACCGGAGAAATACTCGGCATCCAGAAGAGCGCGAACATAGTCCTAATATATAAAGGAGGAGATCGATCCGAGGCCAAAAACTATTAGGCCAGTGTCGCTTACATCTCATCTTACTAAAATATTTAAAAGAATAGTTAGACAGAAAATCTATGACTTTTGGAAACTCGGAAAAAATTAAATAACCAACATGGGTTTCGGTCAGGCAGATCATGCCTATCACAACTAATGGAACACTATAACAACATTATTTATTGATGCACTTGAAAGTAATGAAAACTATGATGTAATATACACAGACTTTGCTAAAGCGTTCGACAAGTGTGACCATGGAATCATAATACATAAACTGAAATATATGGGAATAACAGGAAAAGTAGGGAAATGGATATATAATTTCCTTAGTGAGCAGCGGCAAGTCATTACAGTATCTTCATCAGAATCAGAGGTCCTCAGCTCACTACCACAAGGAACAGTATTAACTCTACTACTCTTCATAATTATGCTAACTGACATAGATGAGGACGTTACCAGAGACAGCACAGTAACATCCTTTGAGGATGACACAAAGATCAGTAGAAAAATAAGAAACCCAGAAGATACAGGATCTCTACAAACCGACATAAACAGAATCTACAAGTGGACGGAAGACAACAATATGAAGTTTAACACCGAGAAATTTCAGCTGTTATGGTACGGAAAAAGAGAAGACCTAAAATCCATGGAATATTATACCCTAAATGGACAGGAAATTCAGAGAAATTCTAGCGCGAAAGATATAGGAGTTGTAATGACAGATGATGCGAAATTTGAAACAAAATAAGATAGCAGTAAACAGAGCAAAGAGAAAAACGGGGCAGATATTGAGAACCTATAAACGAAGGGATAGGAATTTAATGATTCCTCTACTGAAAACCTTGATCATACCCAAATTGGAATACTGCTCGGTCCTGACATCCCCATATAAAAAAGAAGACATTAGACAGCTGGAAGGGATCCAGAGAAGCTTCACAGTCAAGATCAATGGGTGCAAAGAAATAAATTTCTAGGAAAAGTTAAGCGAACTAGACCTATATTCACTGGAAAGGAGAAGAGAGAGATACACCATTATTTACACTTGGAATATAATGGAGAAACTAGTCTCTAATCTTACTCTGAACCCTGTAACTCCCTAAACAACACTGGAAAGTAGAAACGGTAGACTGTGTCGTATTCCCAAATTAAAGGCGGGACAGGAAACATCCTTAACCCTGAAAGAAAATAGTTTTGTTGTGAGAGGACCAAAACTGTTTAATCAGCTGCCCAAAGACCTAAGAAACAGGAAGGGAGTTGCAGTGGACATCTTCAAAAGAAGATTAGACGCCTGGCTCAGAACAATCCCCGATGAGCCGGGCGTACCTGGCTATGTGAGGTGGAGAGTACAAGAAACCAACTCACTACTTCACCAGGCCAACTCGGGAGGAGGGACGACAAGCTTGACCTTCGCGAAATGAGGAATCATCGCGCGGAACCTTTGTAAGGTTGTAAGGTCAAGGTTAAGGCATAGCATACAGTATATATTAGAACTCCCACTGCATATTGCGTAGCAAAATCTCCCCGAAAGAAAACCAAGAGGGCAATTGGGATGAGCGGGTGTGTTACTGAAACCTTCCCTGGTTCTTCGAGTAAATTTGGTGCAGATTACCCTAACCGTTTAGGTGTGTATAAACGAACATAGAACATCAGATAGACATCATCATCATCCCCTACCCTACACACACACACATACAGTATATATATACACAGTATATATATATATATATATATATACACACACAAAGAACAAGCATTTTTGTACTATAAACAATGTTCACCCAGATTTCCTAACCATTCCACACAGATCTCTTATTTTTCTTTCCAGATTAACAAATTCACCCGTTAGTGAAAGTTTTTCTGAATTTGCTCGTAATAAATAAGGAAAAGGAAAATTTACGGAATGAAACTCCATTACAACCACTTTTATAATTCACTTTTTATTTAAAAAACTATATTTTATTGTTTTTTAACATGCAATACACACACTCACACCGACACACACAAATACATATACATATATATATATATATATATATATATATATATATATATATATATATATTGTGTATAACTGTGTATATACAGTATATGAAAAGCAACGGAAAAATCTTAATTAAATATTAGGAATAAATCTTGAAAATGAGTTAATTATAATACTGTAATTTATTGAATGAGAAACGAAAACTACTTTCACATAAAATAGGAATTTTATTTAAAAATTAAAGCTAAAAACTAACGCAGATTCCAAGTTCGACTCTTGTTCAGTCGAGAAAAAGTGTAAAGTCACCCCGGGGAATTAGAAATTCCGAAAAGAAATTAGCAGACTTATCACGCTTGCATTGATTTAGGAGTGAAAACGGAAGCAAATGAAAGCATAGATATCACCCTATTTCCCTCCTCAGGAGAGACTGAAAAAATGCTGAAATAAGTAGTATGGGAAAGTTTTAAAAAAATTTCTTAAGTATATAGACTTCTTTATGTCAGCATTTTCATTGTTATTCAAAGACTGAAAGAGAAAATGTTCATAGTGTGTATTGCCAATTTAACCTAATTTATATAACCTAGCGTTAACCTAACCGCCCCTTATCCTAACCAGTCTAACCTAACACAACCTCATGACCAAAGTGAGAAAGCCGTAGATGACAAGTGGGAACAGATCATTTATCTGTGCATTCACACTCTGCGGACAACCCTCTTTTGTACTCACTCGAAGTTTTATTTCACCATTGTCTATTTTATCTTCTTGCCTTTATAGCGCAAACAAATGCTTTTTTTACAATAACTACATTTTTTTAAGGTGACAAGTCAGAAAAAACAATCGTTCAGTAGCTGAGAACTCTCTCACTCACTCTCTCTCTCTCTCTCGTCGGGGATTGCGTAGGTGAGATGGGGTTAGAGGTCGGCGGCGATGTTGAGCGAGTGTGGAGTGCATTCCAAGACCAGTTTATGGTGCTGCAGCCTGCTGCCATACCCTCAAAACCGGTCACCCCTGCCTCAACGCAGCCTTAGTGGTTCAGTCGGGACATCGCTTCGGCTATCCGAAATAGGAAAACTGCGTATGGGAGGGCGAAGGCCAATCGTTCCCATGAGAACACTGAGGCGTATGTCCGCCTGTACAGGGAAGTGAAGGCGAAGGTTAGGCTAGCGAAACGTAACGAAGAACTCCTGGTGACAAGCCTCTACAAGGCGAATCCTAAGGAGTTCTTCAGTTATGTTAATAGTAGAAAGCCCATTGGAAGGACCCAAGCGGCACGCTGCGGACCTCGGACGCGGACATCGCTAATGTGCTGAATGAGTACTTTGTGGGAGTGTTCACCAAGGAGGACACTCGCGTCATCCCCGAGCCAGGCGTCAGGCATGACGGTGCTGGCCTGGATAGTGTTCGATGTACCGCGACAAAGGTTGCCGATAGAATAGACAAATTGAACGCATTTAAGGCTCCTGGGCTGAACCAGCTCCTCCCCAGTGTTGCTGGAAGTGCGTGACCAAATGGCTCCCCACCTGGTTACAGTCTTCAATAAATCGTTGGAGACGGGCCAGGTGCCTGGTGACTGGAGGGAAGCCAACGTGACCCCTATCTTTAAGAAAGGGGATCACGAAAGTCCAGGGAACTATCGTCCCATTAGTCTCACTTCGGTTGTAGGTAAATTATATTAGAGCGGATAATAGCGAATAGGATCGTTGACCATTTGGATTCCTACCAACTGCTTGAGGACTCCCAACATGGGTTTAGGCGGCATAGGTTGTGTCTCACCAATCTGCTCAATTTTTTCCACGTCATGTGGAGTGAGTACGATAAGAGTGGGGCGATTAATAAACTTTATCTCGACTTTCAGAAAGCCTTTGATAAGGTACCTTACCTACGGCTAATGGCCAAAGTCCGCGCGCTGGGTATCGATGGGGAAGTGGGTAGGTGGATTGGAAACTGGCTGAAGAATAGGTGGCAGAGGGTTGTAATTAAAGGCGCTAGCTCGGGTTGGACCTCGGTCAGTAGTGTGGTTCCTCAGGGTTCCATTTTGGGGGCCAGTGATGTTTATCATTTCCATAAATGATATCGACGCTGGCATCGTCAGTAGGATCGCCAAATTCACTGATAACACGAAGCATACACCTTTATTTAGCATTCATTAGTTTACTGTACTCTATTTGTGTCTGTAATCTGGACACCATTTAAAAGGCCAATAAAACTTTTCAATTTTTCATAATCTTTATTTACACATTTTGCATAATTTAACCCTTTAACGCCTGAATTGTTTGTAGGGTTAAGTTATGAATGCGTGTATTTGAAAGGTTAACAATATGTAGCGGTCGTCCTTTTAGGGTTAAGAATTGTTTTATAAATCAGCTTCCTTGAAATAATCAACATGCCAAAGCAGTCTAATTAGCTACAATTGAACAATGTAGCAATCAGAAAAATTTCAATTATGTTAAAATAAACATCTCAGACCAAAAACACAAAAACCCACTGAAAATTCCATGGGATTTGGGTTGGGTTTTTGGGTTTGGGTTTTTGGGTGCCAACTGCTACACACATTACATTCCCTCTTCTCAGCTTCAACTACACGACTTTCACATTTGGGGCTTTTACACTGCTCACATACCATGTAGCATTCCTTACAATGTTTCACTATATCATCAGCAAACTCGAGACATCCCTTACACAAATCATGATGCCTTCCATATTTTCGACTTTTATCATAACTAGCGTAGAGAGTCCTTACGGATAGGGAGATATGATGTTCCTGACAATCCTAAAATAAGTAGAGGTCTTGTACGATCTTTCACACAGCTTTTAAAAACATACACAGTCCTACGACGATCATCCATTCCAAATACAACTATACGAACATTCATTTCCTGCTCTACCTTTCTCAGCTCTTCAGGACCCGCATTACACTCAAACTCAAGTTTACAATCTGAAGCCAGTTTACGGGCACGCTACACTACCTTAGGCAGCCAGATATTATACGCGATTGTATTTAGCACAATGAACATATGAGCTAAGACTATTGCTATAAAGCCGCAACCACGATCGACGTTTAAATGTTTTGTGTAAATAATCGGAGAATTGAAATTAAGAGTATAAGGTGTGGCACTATAACCCGCAACCCGGAATACTCTATCAATATCTATCGTAAAGCTGTCTATGTTGAAGGTTGTGCTACTTTGAGAGACCTGCATTATACGACCCAAGATATATTCTATGTCTACAGTTGCCAAGCGTCTGAATGGCATTACTACCTAAAAATCATCTACATCCCCGTCATCTGAACCGAACCTGAAGAACAACCTCGTCCGGACTGACTTCACGTTCGTCGCGATTCTGAAGGGCAAACTCCACAATACGTTCAACTACGCGTGGCAGTCCAACACCGTTGCTACACATGGATGCAGGGTCAACCATGACCACGTACCGATTTCTAGTCAGGGCAGGGGTGGGAATAGCGGTGCGCACCAACTCGAATGTTATACCTTCCTCCACAGCACGAGAAGCTGCTGCTGGTGTGGAGGAAGTACCCGGAATTGAACAGGAATAAGGGGGTATATTTGAGGAAGGTACTATTGTGGGGGGTTGTGTCGTAAGACGTGGGGGATTGGAGCTCTATTACTGGGAGTCTAACAACCGGCGCAATCCTGGTGCGCTTTATACCTGACGTGGAGGGTTCTTCATCATGCTTCCGCTTTGAATTGTTCGTCAGCGGGGATGGAGTCTGTAGCTAGACGGTCATCGGGGCCATCTGTAATATCGATGATGGGGGGAGCTGTACATCGTCGTCATTCACGGTTCTGTGGAAGAAGAAAAACAAGAATATAAGGAATAGCACTTAAATTTTGTTATATTTTGTAAATGACCCACTTAGTGGTGTGACGTGTTAGAGATGGAATCTTTAGAAAAATTCAGGTTCACAAGCCCCTCCACGTGTATTATATCTGGCCCTACAGGACAGTGCTAAACCTAAGGATTTTTTAGTGGGTGGGTGATTTCACAAACTCGTCATTGTGATGTTGCATTAAAATACACCTTTTCTGTATTGTTTGTACAATACAGAAAACTTTCCAACCTAACAAGTTTATAGTCCAAAATTTTAAGACTACACAAGTATCCACATAGGTACAAACGTCGGTACTGAATATCTTTGTAATCAGTAACAGCACTCCCAGTAGGCGATTGCAGAATTGGCTCAGCATTTAATTTGAAACAATTTTAAAATCTTGTCTTCTTGACATCATCAGACTGCATGTAAATTTTGAGAAGTGAAATACATATTACATATTGATGAAAACAATATCTGCAAAATTAAAACACAGCTGTTCAGTAAAACAATGGGTATCGTATAAGAAAATGCAATCAATTAGTAAACTGTATTTGTAAGACTAAGGAAGTTTTTTCAACATATATACCTATATTTTCATTTATAATTATATTCATATT
Organism: Bathynomus jamesi; assembly: GCA_023014485.1. Classification (NCBI taxonomy): domain Eukaryota; kingdom Metazoa; phylum Arthropoda; class Malacostraca; order Isopoda; family Cirolanidae; genus Bathynomus; species Bathynomus jamesi. Next base: position 1,346,208 of record JAJOZX010000237.1, read on the forward strand.
GCCTCCACAGTGACAAGTGAATAATAAGTCATTCAATGAAAAATAATGGCAGTTAAAAATAAGCACAAAAATACAAAAAAATTGCGAAATTAATCATTACATAGATGCTCATAACGTATGTAATACATCATTAATTTATCATCTGTCAGTAATTATTACAGTTAGCTATTGCTTAACGCGAGTTCATATTTCACAATTTCGGAAAAAAACGAGATACAGTGTAATCATTAGCGGTAAATTTTACAAGCAGACAATCTTTCAGTAAAGAGAAACATATTCCTAATTTTCTTGCCTCGTTTAATACTATTGTAAGTTACACGGTGGTTTTCAAGAGTGCTCGTGTTACGCGAGACCTCCCTAGTATGTGAGCTCAATTAGATATTTCGCCATTACTACGGAAAAACCTTTTTACAGGTGGATTGTTTTTATCGGTTGATGTTTGTGGCTCTTTGTATCGTCGACGCTTAGCCTGAAGAAATTTTGCTACTGCTGGACGTGGATCAAAATGACCTGCACCAACACCATTTAATGCAATAAGCAATCTGTTGTTGGCACCCTGCAATGACATCCCAAGCCTTCTGTCACTACGGAAAATATTATAATGCGATACCACTCTTTCTACTGCCATTGAATGTGGAGCTGCAGTGAGAACAAGATTCACGAGTGCTGTAAGTGAAGAGTCAGGATTTTTGGTCACAGCTTCAGAAATACGTTTGAATTTCGTGTTGATGTCTTCATGTTCGTTCAACCTCGGATTGTTGATAAAAATATCAATACAATCGTCAGTAAGTTTCATCGAGTCAAAATGTCTGTTCATTTTCCGAAGAAGAATGTTAGCCTTTCTGGCCATAACTTCAAGAGCTGTCGAATTAAAAACCTCTGAAATTTCTTTTAACGACGCATTTGCTCCTTCGTCCATTCTCTTTTGCAAGAAATTCTTAATTGACTCCAGTGTCTCATGCCTAATAGCACTGAAAGAGCGATTTGATAACGTGACGAACTGATTACAAATTGCTCTTCTTGCTCTCCTTCTAACTGCACCTGTATCTTCTCTTGCCTCCTTATGTTGATCGCCATCCGTTGTCGGTTAACTTGTTCCTGCACCTTCGTCTACATCTCCCAATTTATCCTCCCAACCACCGATATGTGGTTTGTCCACCATCGTCGTGATACGCTCGATGTATCGAGTTTGGATTGCCGGAATATCGAACAGTATTAGGTCTGTTTTTTGGAATTCCTTTTGTAGACAGGCAAGGTGATGAAGAATGTCAGCCATTAAACCAGTCAGTCTATATTGCTGACCTCCTGCCTCCCACATACGCAAAAAACCAGACGCCTGCTGCTTAGTGATTCTATCGTCAGTGGTGGAGATGCTTTCCCAGAAAGCAACACATGCTGGCAGATTGTTGAATAGACTGACGCACATTGCTTGGACATGTTGGGCAAATCGTACGTCTGGTGGATTTAATAAACTGTTTGAACGTCAACCCTAGTTTTTTGCATTTAATTTTCACACGCTTGGTACGGACAGAAGACACATGAAAATATTTAACAGTATCTTTCACCTGGGAATACCATCGCTTCAATTCAGGAACAGTTGTGATTAACTCGTGAAACACCAAATCAGTTCTATGGCACACACACCATATGCAAGGAACAAGCCGTTGTAGTTCATCATTCAGTTTCTTCCACAACCCAGAATTGATACCGGTGTTGGCTGCTTCACCATCAGTTGTAAGGGATAACAGCTTGTCGAAAACAGGTGCATTGAAGTTAATTTCACTCATGTTGTCGCTCTCGGTGTCGTCATCATCGCTTGAATCTTGGCCTTCTGGTGCTAGATTATTATACTGAAATGATACATCGCCAGGCCTCTCTAAGCTTCTACCGAGAGCCTCCAGTAAGCCATTAGCTTCTCCTTCAACAGGTTCCACAGCTGCAAGAAAACGTGTAGTAATAACGCCATCTTTCACCAATCTTGCAGTCACAAACTTAATGCCTAGTTGTTGACGATCACATGATCCATCAATTTGTATTCCTAAAGCATCGCATTGATTTATTTCTTCAATGAGATTCTCCTTAAATACATCACCAATGCATGACAACATTTCATAGTAAAGATTTGTCGTGCGATAGTGCATATCTGAACCTGTGGGTCTAAATGGTTCCATGTTGCAATCCCAGTCTTGGGAAAACTTCAGTACAAGTTGGTCGGAAAAGATATTGGTGAGACACTGAGTGTCATTGTAGCAGTTCATTGCCAGGCGAAGTAGTTGTGAAACTTCATGGATTCTATATCTCTTGAAGAGATTCAGCCAAGGATGTTTGTCGCTCTGCTTTTGAAACTGATCATGTAATTTGCTTGCCTCTAGTGCAGCTGCATGTGGTTTACCCTGAAGATGCTCAATTAAGCGCTATGCTCCAAGCTTACCTTCTGTTCGTGCTCCCGTACTGGATGCATAAGGTACACTTCTGTTCAATGAAACCTTCTCAGCATCATCTATGAAACTGCAACAAACATTACACTTAACAAACAATCGAGTTTGTCTTTTATCCTTGTTTTTAATTCTTGTAAGAACCGAATCCGATGAATACATGTTCAACAATCTGTTAATATTAAGAGGTAAGCCCATATAGTACGATGTGGAACCAGTAGAAGTGGAAGATGAATTGGCCACATCCGCATCTTGACCAATACTTGAAGCCGAGGTCTCTGGGTATGGACATTGAGAAGAGGCTGTATTTGAACAGTCAGATCGCATAATTGAAGAACCTGTCAACCCTGTATCACTGGCCGTTGTAGATGTCAATGGTCGTTCATTAGCTGTAATTCCAACAGACTGAGATTCTTCACTATATGTTTTATTGTTCAACTTGAAAAAACTAGATATGTCCATTGAACCAACAGAATCATCTTTTTTGATTTTTTACGACTAGACATTTTAGTATTCAAATACAATCTGTAATAGACAACCAATATTATTGATGTATGAATTTAATTTAGCATAATAAAGTGAATTGGTTACTAAAACAGTAAAAATATTTGGTGCTCTTCCAATACGTGCTCTACCGTAAAATTTACATTCCAATATGTGCTAACTAACGAAAATATCACGACCTAACCTAACCAATCGTTAGGTCAATTGTACGTCCTTGACGATTGGTTAGGTTAGGTCGTGATATTTTCGTTAGTTAGCACATATTGGAATGTAAATTTTACGGTAGAGCACGTATTGGAAGAGCACCAAATATTTTTAGTAGAAATAAAATAAACAACAATAAAGTAAATTTATAGCTAATTGAAAGAGCAATGGGTATCAATAAAAAATCTGACTGGTTTCAATAATCTGATATGCCTATATAAACTAGAAATATAACCTATATAAACTAGAAATATAACTACGGTATATAAACCCCCACTATTATTTAATAACAAATATTAATAGTGTATTAGTCTTATGTATTAGTAATTGTGTATTATTAATAGTGTATTAGTAGTAAAAATTAGTCTTGTAGGTTATCTCCCCCCCCCCACTATTAATAACAAATATTAATAGTGAGGTGGGGAGATAACCTACAAGAAGAAGAACCTACAAGAAGCATAAATAAAGTATTCAACAATTTTTAACGAAAAAATAATATACATTTGTAGGTAATACCATGTAATATTGTTTATATATAGTCTCATTATGTATGAAAATAAAAATATTGTGATAAATATTACGGATAATAAAACAACCAATTATTATATTTTGAACTAGGTAAATAGAATAAAATAGGATAAACAGTATGCAAATATACAATTATGCAATATAAAAAATTGCCACTGTAAAAGACCCAAACACGCATTCATGTGTCACTTGCTCAAGATTGGCATAATTAGGCCCTGTAGCTGTAGCTATGCCTACCTGCTACCTGCATATCAACCATTATGTAATAGAGTCATGCAAATGAATACATAAATGCATAATTGCATTAGAATAAATAATTTCAATCACATAAACATGGGAAATAGGTTGTTTCATATTTGCTTCAATAGTCAAAGTTAGGCCGCCATCCATGATTCCATCACATTACAATTATATACCAAGGTAGCATTAGCAAGTCAGTATCTTAATACTGCAATATAATATGAGTAAAATTAAACTATGTAATAGAACTTATAGAAAACGAAGTTATTTATTTATCTCTATCACCTTTAAAAGCACTTAAATTAAAAGCAACAAAAATGAACAGATCAAGCTGGCTATTACACTCATTGCTTTAGTATTAGGGCCAGCATGGGTCTTGTTTACAATGGATTTTATGGCAAATGCCAAACTACCGATTGGATTTATAGCCAAGTTGGCAACTTTGGCTGTATTCTTTTGGCTGCTTTATCCATGGATTTGACCGAGTTTTTTTTAGATGATTGAATACAGTATTATTTTGTTTTTTTTAACTGGGTGGGTGAAATCTATTTAGTGGGTGGGTGAAATCCTTTACTGGGTGGGTGATCACCCACCCAGTTAACATGTTAGATTTAGGCCTGCTACGGGATATGGTAAAACTGTGTTTATGCTTGAAATCATTAAAGATAAGGGGGAGATGTTCTCAAAATTTGTGCATAAAGTAATATGGTGTTATTCGACGTATCAGTCAGTGTTCATCGAGTACCAACATGATATTTTGTTATTTTGTTCCACAAAGGTGTATATGACGTTAATTCGTTAAAGGGAAATGAGTATACCGTCATTGTTATTGACGATCTCATGTTGGAAATGGATAAAACGGTTGCCGAGATATTTACAGTGTTCTCCCACCATCTTGACATAAGCGTATTCTTCATCAATCAGAATCTATTTTTCAAAAATAGATACATGCGCGATGTGTCGTTAAATACACAATATCTAGTCTTATTCGCGCAACGTAGAGATGTGTCACAAATTGGGGTATTAGCCAATTAAACGTTCCCGAATCAACGTAAGGAGCTTTTGGAGGTTTATAAAGCCACAAGTCTGCGTTACGGATATTTGCTTTGTGACCTTCACCCGCGAAACACGTTTAGGGTGCTTCTAAGAACGAATATATTTCCAAACGAGCCTGAAACGGTATATATTCCAGAATGACAAATAGGCTGAAGAAATACTGTGAATTTATAAAAATCTATCAACGTTTGCCCCGGGCAATGCAATAGGTGTTTGTTAAAAATATCGACTCCGACTTTTTAAAATGCATCTGTGAAATCTGTCTTAATGTTATAAAATGAAACCCCCTCAGAAGGCTCGCCTACATCATTACAAGAACATAATACGTACGCTCTTTCGTAAAAGTCAAACTGCGGGGAAAAAAAGCGAGTTATTATACAAAGAGGGGGATCATTCCTCCCGATTTTATTTTTAGTTTTGAGACCTTTACTGACTAGATTAATATGATGAAGAAAGTGGTAGTGATTCCGCATGAGGTGTATGCTTCACTGCAAAGTTCAAAGAATCCAGACACGTTTCTGGAACCCCGTAAAAGCAGGCTTAAAAGAATGGAAAGCGATTTGTTAGCCCTATTAAAGAGTGAAAAGTCACCTGATGAGAAAAGGATCTTGTACCAAGAGGCTCTGCAGAAATTTCTTATGAGTACGAAGATTATAAGAATCCGACAGAGTTCCCAGTGGTTATTAGGCACAGCGACGCTAAGCATGTCGACATAGGACCTGGGTCCGACGTTAAAGATGACCAACTAAAGAATAACGGAACGCAACACATCGAGCATGTTTTAAAAAGCAGTCTCCCACATACATTGAGGAATAAAGACTTAAGTCTTTATAATCCATTGAGTGAGGATCCCATCATACAGTGGACCGATACAGGCGAGGTCATTGTTGAAGGATCAAGGGTACAGGGATCGAATATCGTCGTCATTGTGCATGATCTGGTGAGAAAGTGGGACAGACCCTCACCAGCAGGATGGAAGCATATTAAAGCAAGACTACAGCAAATAAATGTCCCCAAAACATTGATAGGAAATCTGAATAAGTTAAAACACTTGGAACAAGTCTCGCATATGTCACAATTGAGTACGCCATCACCCCCAACAGTAGCATCTCTGAAGAGGAGAAAGAAGAGAACAAACGGCCAACCTTATCCACGTGTCTCTAAAATACGCAAATGGCTAACATATTAAGAAAACGCTATTATGACATTTCTAACCCAGCCTCCTATGGCGGTGTTAATAGACTGTACAAAGGTGTTTACAATGATGGAGTAGGGAAAAAAGATGAGAGGTTTTTGCCGGAGCAGGATGCTTATACACTTCATGAGCCTGTGAGAAAAAGGTTTAAAACGGCCAAAACAACCACGGATTCGATTGACTCTGGCAAGCGAATTTAACAGACATGCAAAGATATTCAGTGTATAATGATGGCTACCGCCACATCCTATTCATAATGGATGTATTCTCTAGATATCTGTGGCTAATTCCTTTGAAAAATAAATCGCCTGAAACGGTTGCTAAAGCTACCAAAACGCTGATGTTAAACGAAAACAGGGTTCCTGGCTATTTTTGTACGGATATGGGGAAAGAATTTATAGGCCACACTTTTCAGAACATGCTGACAGAATTGAATATCAGTTACTACACTAGCAATTCTATACATAAGGCCTCTTTAGCTGAATGAGTTCAACGTAATATAAAGGAACGCATGCATCGCTATTTTACACATAAAAACACATACACATATATAAACATTCTGGGTTCATTGGCCTCGTCATACAACCGTTCATATCACCGTACGATTGGGACAACACCTAACAAAGTTTTAGAAAGAGGTACGCGCCCAGAGCCTGATGTGAGAAGAGATGGAGCACCGCCACCACACTCTACACGCTTCAAAATCAATAATTATGTAAGGCTATCGCGTTCGGGAAATAAATTCGCGAAGGGATTTCATCAAGGATGGACACGTGAGATTTTTAAAGTTAGTGCTACGTAATAGATTTTTAAAGTTAGTGCTACGTAATACATCATTATCTCGCCTTTAGGGCGAGATAATGATGTATTACGTTGAAGATTTGAATGGGTAGGAAATTGCAGGAGGCTTTTACCGTGAGGAGTTGCAGAAAGTGACTTTTAATTTAGGAAAAAATGTGTTTAAAATCGAAAAAATTTTAGGCAGCAAAGGTTCAGAAAAGAGAAAAATGTACCTGGTGATATGGCTAGGGTACTCACAAAACCTTCAACACCTATATAAAAGCTGCTGTAATAGTGAAGCTTAAATAGTATGTACCATGGCGCCTAACCACTTCTATGTCACACTCCCGTCCTCTTCTCCCTGGCCAATTTTGTAACAGAACTCCATGGGCCCATTGAGTTGAAACGTGATTCGTACGAAGTTGGTGTTTGTGAATTCCAGCTAGCCACCAAATTTTTAACTTTTGAAAATGAACAAATCATATTTCTGATCCTTAGAAGAGTCGATGAGTGTGAAAAATTAGATCTAACCTTAGACAACACTATGCCATCAGTCCTGTTCGGTGAGGTACAGTACTGTAGTACAAATGTAACACTAGGGACCGGTCATTATGACACAGCCACGGACACTGTGACGGGGTTAAACAAGAGTCTTGAAAAGTAGTACCTGATAAACGACTTACTTTTTGAAGTCGTAAACACAGACACATCTGCACACACGTTGAAGTTAAAATTAATGCTTAGTAGAAATATTAAAGACAAAGAGCTGTTCACAATTGTGGTCGATATAGTGCAGCCCTCCAAAGAGACACCTTTCACGAGGCACAACATAACTTGTCCAGCTTAATGTATCAGTTGAAATTGAAGAAATTGGGTGAAAGCTATCCATTCCAAGACATGTGCTATATTTACAGCAATATCGTAGAGCATCAATTTGTTGGGGACACCTAGGCGCGTCTGCCGCGCATTGTACACATTCCCAACCATAGAGGGAAGAGTTTCAGCATTACATATGAGAAGCCCCATCATGTGAATGTTGCGACTAATCTATTAACCAATATCTCAATATATATATAAGAACGATTGAGGAAAACAATTTCCCATTTGGTGATGGGAGCTTAACAGTGAAGCTACACTTTCGTCGCATTCAGTTATAATGACCCGAAGGCCCTTCACAGTCTATCGAGGGGCGAGATATCAGCGTGGAAGTGGGCTTGGCTCCATTTTTTTCAACCATACTACGCACGGCTGTCCCATTGTTGAAGAGGGGTGAGGAAGACGTTACAATCAGGTTTTAACGCGGTAGAAGACATAATGGGTGAAACTAAACCTAAAAAAGCTAAAAAAAACATTTAAAACGTACACTGGACGAAATCATCAAAGATGCAAAGAGAAAAATGCGTGATGGTGGAAAGAAGAAGAGGGCTGTCCTGAAGAAGGGGTTACCAACACGTGGCGCTAAACGTAAAAGGACATCAAAAAAGAAGTGTTCTAAACGTATGAAGCCTATGGCTGATAATTTTTTTAACTGATATAAGCTGAGGACACTGCTCTCACGAATCATAGGCTGATTACTACTTGTCGAGAGAGGTGGCACTATTTCTGACTCGTCATGGCGCGTTTCATCCATCCGTGTATCTCACAATGTTGTAAATCGGAACTGTCCCTCTTTGATACGCCCTACATAGGTTTTTATTGAGCATAGCGACTTTATTACAATTAACCCATTAAACACAATTAGTTCACCGAGTGCCTCTATGTAATTCGTGATACTCAGCTCAGCCTCAGGCCCATACTTTTTTGATCCAAGCTGTATGCACATTAGGCCGGGTCGTTTTTGCTTGAGAACATTGTTGGGGAAGTTTAATTTACCCTGTATTACGAAAGCTTGTGTACCTACATAGGAAGTATCATGACAAAGTTTCAAGCTTTTATATAAATATTTTGAGGTTCCACAAGTCACTTAAAGTTTTGGTGATTTTTTCCGATACTCCGTATAGTAAACTACAGCTCTTTGTTGACTTGCCACGATAGTTTACGAGGCAAATCACCCAGAATTCACCACGAGGAGGTGGCTGTAGGTCGAATTCCACACCATGCCCAGCCCAACCTCCCTTCCATTAGTTTTTACATGTAATTTATTGACATTTGTATTCGCATTTTGACTCAAATGTAGGCATGTTTGATCTTGAAGCAATTCTTGCCTCTATAAAACCATCTCTATTTTCCTGGCCACAGACAGAAGCTGATGCTTCTGTTACAAGTTTGACATGTCTTTCCACAGCTCGTGAATGACATGGGTACTTTTTCAATAGAGGGTTAGTTTCAACACCCCTTACGATAAGCTCTAACTGGGTGTTTGTCAAGCTTTTTGTCAGAGGTGGTTCATGTCTTGGGTAGTCTCCAAATCGAATTAAATCTGTGTAGTCTCTTGCCAAGAAATTAATTTTAGGCCGTCTAAATTCTCTAATGCCCGAGGACACATTTCCCTGGCTATGAGAATGCGCCGGAAAGCTAACTCTCTCATCACTTGCCTTTCATCAAATAACATCGAGACCAATAAAGTTTCTGGGTGAGCAAAATATGCCCCTCTTTCAATAACAGGATCAATGACTGCCTTAAGCTCATCAGATAGGTATCTTGAACTAGATATCATAAACCAGAGGTGCCTTGGTCCCTGGTAATAGTAAGGATTTCGCTTTATATTAAACCACGTTGGTGCGTAAACGCGAACAATGAATTCGGTCAGAGTTTTCAAGTTTTCTGACGGCTTTTTGGTCGCAACATAAAGTCTAACTATCCTCTTGGCTGTCGTAAGCCATCTGGCATGGTTCAAAGAACCTGGGTTGCGGTTTTCAAGGTTTTGGGAACATTGGCCTTCTATGACTGCATTACAAATTTCCATGAGATACTTTTGATCTTGGCTTATGTAGATTATTGAGATTCCCCGGAATAGAAGGCATATTACTTGATTTGACTGCTTCAAACTTGACAACTGGCATCTTTTCGCACGCAGTAAGACTTTTGTCAACATTTCCAGCAAGGGCTTTTGGTCCTTTGGTTTTACCATCCAAATAATCAAACAAATGGCGGAGAGGTAGTTCATTGGTATGCAACAAACACACGAACCAATGAAAAGGAGTATTGTAGTGTACCTCTAGTTGCCTGATAACTCCATTATGTATGCCAGTGTTTACATTGGTTCCATCACAGCCAATGACCTTCAGATTGTCTACCTTAATATTGTTACTGTTAAGAAACTTTATCACTCCCTTAGAAATGTTAGTTGAATTTCCAGTCACAGGAGTGAAGTGCCCAAGATATTTTGATTCTGGTTCAGCTATAAGCGTGATGTGTTCCTCAGTAATTGTTATACTGTAGTACCTCCCATCCTTACAGATATTTGCTTTAGATAAGTCCTTTCTTCCATCAAAATACAATGTTTCTATGCTTTCTTCACTTGATTTACTCAACTCCTCTCTGATCTTCTTTCTCTGCCGTCTCACCTTATTCTTATCCACAACATTGTGATAATCTTCAGAGGTAATGAAACCAAAATCTTCCAGAACAGCAGAGGCAACGGCTGCACCAGCTCTGTCTGATATTCCGATTCGGTCACAAGTTTTTGCTAATGAAGGCAATTTGCGAGTGAGTTTATGTGCTTCACCTGATTTCTTTATACCTTCTCAATGTGGTGATCATCATCATCACGCTCTTTATCTGTATCTGTTGATGTGTCAGAATCAGGAATTGTATGAAAGTTATCCCAGGCCATTGGCTCTTCCCTGGAAGTGGATGGGTTATTGATATCTCCATCTTCAATGCTTTTAGAAAATCGTGCCCTTTCTTGTTCTTTACGCTCAGATCTTATTTGCAGTTTCTTCGTTGTATGTACTGTAAATCAATACTGCCTATTGCCATTTTTCGTGCACCTCTTTGGTCAATTAGGAAAGAACGTTCCATGGCAGGAACTTTTAGCTCTTTTTCACAAGTGCAAGGAAACAAATCATGGCAATTGCAGGCAGCAATATCAAAAAGCCTTTGATTTTTGGATTTGAACGCGGTCAGTTTAGATTCAAAATCTTTCCTTTTTCTACCAGTCTTCATCATATTTTTAGATTTTTCATGACAATCCTTTACTCTGGCTAATATTTGCTGTTCTGATATTGTGGGAATTGATGCACTTTTCCAGATCTCTTTTACCTTTGATGCAACTATTCTTGCCACATCATTAGCATTTGGCTCTTTTTTCCCCTCACTAGCTATAAGTAAGAGATACCTTGTTTGTAAATATTCTTTTAAAACGTCTTCATATAGGGGAAGTTGATTTCCACTGAGCTCAGCTTTCCCAAAAAGGGAAACAGCTGGACTCATGATTTTTTCAACAGTTGCTTTCAATTTTACGGCCTCAGCCATTTCGGATAATTTGGGAAAGTCACTCTGTCAGTGTAACAACGCGTATTTAACTATTCAAATAACACTGGTCTACAAACTTTGAAAAAGTTTGTGCTTCGGAGATAAAATGTGTTTCCTATTATGGATTTTGAGGTACTGAAAACGAATATGATCATAAAAACAGTTGATTGGCTACAGTTTCCAAGAAAATTTAAGTTACACATTTTGCGTATATGTATACCATATATTATTAACATACCTGTATAATGCAGTCATTTATATTGATTCAACCCGTCGCTTCTTTGCTTGTCTCTTGTATTCAACTTCTGGAGCATCTCTTGTTATTGTCCAGCAGTAGTCTGCTAACAATGATGGACTCCATTTCCCCTGGTAGCGTTTCTCCATCGCTGAGATATCCTGGTGGAAACGTTCACCATGTTCATCGCTGACTGCTCCGCAGTTGGCCGGAAAAAATTCCAGGTGCGAATGGGGGAAATGTATCTTTAAAGACATATTGCAGCCCATTTTTTGATAGGACAACAGCAGGTTTTCCACCAGCTCCCTGTATTGTCAGCTTTGGTATTTCCGAGAAAATTGGTTGCTACTAATCGGAAAGCATTCCACGCTGTCTTCTCCTCACCACCTAGGATACGGTCGAACTTCTCATCTCTAAGAAGCTCGCGGATCTGTGGAACAACAAATATACCCTCCTTGATTTTTGCTTCACTGAGCTTTTGGGAATTTACCACCGAGGTACTTAAAAGCTGCCCCCGTTTTATCCATAGCTTTAACAAAATTTTTCATGACGCCCAGTTTGATGTGTAAGCGTGGTAACAAAATCTTGCTCGATTCTACAAGTGGAGGATACTGAACATTTTTTGTTTCAGGTTCCAATGAGTGTCGGAGTGGCCAATCCTTCTTGATGTAATGAGAAATCCTAGCCCGACTATCCCATTCACACAGAAAACAGCAATACTTAGTGTAGCCCGGCTGCAGTCCAAGCACGATAGCAAAACGTTCACGTCACCACAAACCTGCTACTGATGTTTGTCATAGTTTATGCAGTTCAAAAGTTGCTTCATGTTGTCATATGTTTCCTTCATGTGGACTGCATGACCAACTGGAATTGATGGCAATACGTTGCCAACATGCAACAAAACAGCTTTTAGACTCAACTTCGATGAATCAATGAACAGTCTCCACTCATCAGGATTGTGAATAATGTTGAGAGCTGACATCAGACCATCGATGTCGTTGCAAGCTACAAGGTCACCTTCCATGATGAAGAATGGGACAAAATCTTTTTGACGGTCACGAAACTTACTCTAACATTTTCAGCGAGGAGATTCCACTGCTGCAATCTGGAGCCCAACAGCTCTGCCTTACTCTTTGGCAGTTCTATATCTCTGACAAGGTCGTTTAATTCATTCTGAGTTATCATGTGCGGTTTAGAAGATGTCAAGTTATAAACAAATTCAGGGTCTTGTGAAGTTGAAGGCTCACAAGTTTCGCAGGTTCTTTCATTCTCGTCCTCTGACTCCAGGGAGAATGAGTGTGGGGGCTCAGGAACGGGTAGTCCTTCGCCATAAGGTACCGGGCGTATAGCAGAGGGTATATTTGGATATTGTAAAATCCACTTTTTCTTCTTGCAAATACCTTTTTTGACTGGAGGCACCATGCAGAAGTAACAATTGCTGCCATGATCTGTTGGTTCCCTCCACACCATTGGCACTGCAAAAGGCATAGATTTCTTTTTCCGATTCAACCACTGGCGAAGGTTTGTTGCACAAGTATTGCAGCATATGTGTGGGGCCCAGCTCTTGTCCTGATCTCCAATCTTACAGCCAAAATAAAGGTGATAGGCTTTCCTAATCACGGCGGTTATAGCACGCTTTTGTGATGCAAAAGTTAATTCTCCACAAACATAACAGAAGTTATCTACACTGTTCATGCAATTACGAGGCATCTTTGTTCAAATTAGGCTGAAAAAAATCAGTTTCAAAAGCAAACACTAAAAAGAGTTTGACAAGGGTGCACTGTATGACTTCCGCGAATGAACTGATGCTGTGGCGTAATATGTAGATGCCTGTGACACATCGACGCCTTGACTCTACTGCGCATGCGCGTAGTTATATTTTTTTATTTTAATAAATTAATGTAATTACATTGCATTTTAATAATTTTAAATTAGGTAAGGTTAAGTTAGGTTAATATTCCATTTATATTAATATCAAAAACATTGTGGGAAGCAATATGTTAAAATGATCCAATCTATTTTTTAATAAATAATTTACAAATACATAATATAATAGATAAATTTAATATTACATGTTATTGTATATATATGTATATATTTACATTAATTTATTAAAATAAAAAATATAACTACGCGCATGCGCAGTAGAGTCAATGCGTCGATGTGTCACAGGCGTCTACATATTACGCGACAGATGCAGTCCAGTTAGTAGGGTGCAGGGTTGCCTGATATCTTTATAAATAGAGCCAATTGGAAATTTTAGGCATCATTTTCGTATACAGTGACCCAAAATTAGTAAAGGTTGACTACTTTTATTTCCGAAGCATTTTGGCTGTAGACCAGTTTAATCAATTCTGAAAAGAAAAATTATGTATATATAAATTATAAATATTCTGGACGAAACACAGTCAAGAAAAAACTTAATAGCAACAAGCATACCGAAAATACAAGAAAATCTTAATAAAAAATCATAATTGCCAAATAATTAATAAAGTTTATGTATTTAAATAAAGTTTTAAAAGTTTTAAAAATTTTTGTAATGTTTTACGTTTTACTTGCAATCTTCAGAGGACTTGCGGAACATCTAAAACTTGATCAATTTAGTTTTTTTAATCATCGTTGAGCATTTATAGTGCATCTACAAATTTCTTGGACACAGGCATGTGGAAATTCACAAATTTAATTTTTCGACCCGGCCTAATGCACATATACGCTAAACTAGATATAGTCCATTCAGATGGAACGGTCTGCAATGATAGTTACCCTGCATACCCTGGAACCAACTTTCTACACTCCATATTCAGCCAGTGTGAGGTGTATTTAAATCAGGTTAACATCTCGGCAGGAACGGGTTATTATCACCTACGAGCCTATCTGAAAAATGTCCTCAACTTTTCAAAAGAAGCAAACGATACCTTTTTAACTGTCGAGGGCTATTATCAGACTAAAGACGAAACTAGTATAAAGGATAAATTTAAAAATTCTAAAAAGAAGATATACGAGTGTTTTGGTCGTCTGCATTCAGACTTCATTTTCCAGGAGAAACTGCTTATGAATGGGGTGGATATGAAGCTAAAACTCAACCGCAAGAATCCTGAGATCTGCATGAATCTGGGACCTGATCAAGAGAGCGCAAAGCCTGTTGTGATTCACATTATGGAAACATATCTGCGCGTACGGCGAGTGAAATTAAGTTAGCCAAAATATGTAGAAATTGAAAAAATTTAATACACGCAACAGTAAAGTACCCAAATAACAGAGTACAGATCAAACTATACACGGTGCCCGCCGGGTTGACCTTGAAGCAGCTAGAAAACGTGGCCCTGGAAGTTCTACCTAAAGGATATTAATTAGAATGCACGATCACGCTTCGACGAATGGAAAATATATAAAGAGCGCCTTTAAATTCGAGAATTTCGGCCTTAAAATATAACTGTATACGTAAATGGCGTTGCACTGGGCGGGACTATGGTTACGGACTACTCATCAGACGCTGTGTTCCCGTTCTGCGCGAGAGCTTATAGCAGTCTGGCCCATTTTGCCGGTGGCTGTGACGAGCTTGGGATTGGCGCAACGCAGAAACGATTTTTCGATCAAGTTAACCTTTACCCATTTGATATTACCCCCGACTTATCGGCTAGTGTAAATACACACTTAAGTCCACAACAAAGTGGGAATATCTCAGTCAGATTGGAATTCGCCGACCCTATAGACGCGCCTATTAGTGTACAAGTATACCTCGAATCACAAGCTCTAATAGAGCTCGACCTTTTCAGGAACGTTGTCACAGACTTTCAAAATGGACGCGAATATACTCCAGAGAGTAATGAAGAGTGACCGAGTCAAACGCTCCAAATTTATCGGAGTGTTTACGAAGAATGAAGCATTGACATTGCCAACTACGAGAGATTGTTGTAGTCTTATCGTCAATACGGACATTTTGGGGGAGGTGATGGAATTCATTGGTTTGCAATCTATTTTAAAAGTAGGGAAAAATGTACTATTTTGATTCATTCGGCACTCAGCCCTGGAGTGATCCTGTGGTTGTACAATTTATCGAACAGCTACATATACCTGAAATTGTCTGGAATCCTTACCGTTTGCAAGGATATTTTAGTAATACTTGTGGAATGTACTGTCTTTCATTTCTCTGGCATATATCACGCGGGAAGGGATTTATAAATTTTTTAAAATTATTCGATTTGTGCGACACTGAGATGAATGATGAACTGATATGCAGACAGATAAAAAAAAGGTCTCCCATTTGTATGCACTCGATGTATTGTGTAATGTTTTACGTGTGTGTGTGTATATATAATTGTAACTGTAAAGTGTCTCCATTAATGTTAGTCTTATTTAATGGACGCTAGTTCTGTAAGCCGAATTGTACTAAAACATGCTTTCTACCATTTAATAAATTGAATGAAAGTACAATGTGTTTTGTTCTTAACCACAAAAAAAAACTTACATTAGTTCCTCGATGACCTGGCATTCGTTGGACCTGGTGTGAGCCAATACCTCGGTATTCAGGTAACTGGGTTGGCTGCATGGTAAAGCCTCCAAATCGTCGTCATTTATTTGCCTTTCATCAAAGCTGTCGCGAAAAATAGCTACAACACGATCAAGTTCCGCATCGGTCCTTTAAGGAAAAATTAACATGATTAGTCCATACTGAATCTTTTTCAATTAGAGTTAAATTAAAGTTTAATTAAAGAGTTACAATAAGAGAAAATGCCGATTAGGCCGCCCGGGCAAATTATATTCACAAAGCAGATTTCCTGACAGGGTTCAAAAGTAAGACTAGCTGGACGTGCTACGCATCATCTGCCAGCACCGGATAACGAGCCCGGTTGTTAACACATACATCCATATATATATATATATATATATATATATATATATATATATATATGGGGAGAGAGTTACAATAAGAGAAAATGCCGATTACGGCTCTCGGGGCAAATAATAGTCACAAAGCAGATATCCTAAAAGGGTTCAAAGGTAAGATTAACTGGATGTGCTACGCATCATCTGCCAGCACCGGGTAACGAGCCCTGGGACCGCAGGCAAATCTTAAAAGTTTTAGTAATTCTAAAATCCTACCTGTAAAACTTTCTATAAATTTTTAAGTTATCAGTAACAAGAATGTACTAAAATTTCACTTTCAAATAATAAAATTCACTGTTTAAATGACGTTATCAGGAAGGAAGATTAGCTGGGTGTGCTACGCATCATCTGCCAGCACCGGGTAACAAGCCCGGGACCGCAGGTAAATCTTAAAAGTTTCTAGTAATTCTAAAATTACTAGATTGGAATTCGCCGACCCTATAGACGCGCCTATAGACGCGCCCCTGGGCAGATATCCTTTCTATAAATTTTTAAGTTATCAGTAACAAGAATGTACTAAAATTTCACTTTCAAATAATAAAATTCACTGTTTAAATGACGTTATCAGGAAGGAAGATTAGCTGGGTGTGCTACGCATCATCTGCCAGCACCGGGTAACAAGCCTGGGACCGCAGGTAAATCTTAAAAGTTTCTAGTAATTCTAAAATCCTACCTGTAAAACTTTCTATAATTTTTTAAGTTATCAGTAACAAGCGTGTAATAAAATTTCACTTTCAAATAATACAATTCACTGTCTAAATGACGTTATCAGGAAGAAAGATTAGCTGGGTGTGCTACGCATCGTCTGCAGGCACCGGGTCTCGACCCCTGGGCAGATATCCTTTCACTTCGTTTTATTACGGCTTTTTATAAATTATAACACTTGCACTGAATGAAACGATAAATATATATAACCCGGCCTTCCGCTTAAATCACAAACTAGTTTTTCAAAACGCATTTATTATGGCTTTTTATAAATTAACTAACACAGGCACTGAATGAACCGAAGTATAAAGCCCGATTCACAAATTAAAATTAATTACATTTCAATGCCTTCTTCATCGGCTGTTTCTTTCTCGCCGTCACAAATTTCTGCAATGCTTTGTGTTGAAAGTAGGGCGTTCTGGTCTGCCGCTGCGAAAAGATGAAGTGTTGACAACGCTGCAGTATCTCCATCTTCAAAAACTGCGGGTAGCCGTAAAGCTGTTGTGATTGGCTCATGGTGATATCTATGGTTACTCGCTGATAAATACCACTGTTGGGGATTCCAGATGAAAATTCCCCTTTTATATACACTATCCTAATTGTAAACACCCACAATAGCCGAATCACGAGTTTCCTATTGGCCGTCGGTGAAATTTGGGTGACACATAACGTGTACGCGTGACTAGCCACCAACCAGAGGTCGTGGGGCTCCGCCCACTGGGGTTCAGTTGGCTGATCTGTGAATTTTGGGGCGCGTCTAATTTAACTTACCCAGTCCATAGATTTCTTCCAGAAATGATTCGTAGAGAGAGAGAGAGATCGGAGATGATAAACATCCATTTTATTACCTCAACTGTTGTGTGTGTGTGTATATATATGAGGGATTTAGCGACGTTGGAAGATAAATTTGGAAATCGGGGCAATTCGTATCGGTTTAAAGTTTTTGGAGATTAGAAATAAATTTTATATGGTTGTAAATTCCTTCACATATATATATATATATATATATATATATATAATATATGAGGAATTTTACAACAATCTAGAACTGAAAATAAATTAAAATTTAAATGTGGAGGGGTTATAAAGAGAATGGCCGTATCATAAACTTGTTTTATTATCTCACTTTTGGTGTATATATATATATATATATATATATATATATATATATGAGAGACTTAGCGAGATTGGAAAATAAATTTGGAAATCGGTGCAATTCTCATCGTTTTAAAGTATGGGGGATTAGAAATAAAACTCCGTGAACAAGCTTAAGATATGCGTTTTAAGATTTTTCATTAATTTTTAATAATGGTTGGAAGCGTAAAGTAACGTAGATGCGAAAACAATTTAATGTAAATGTATTTTACTTTGTTTTCTATAAAAATTAACAGTTAATTAATTTTGAATTGTGGGGATTTTCTTTATAAAAATAATATAAAAGTGTATAGAAAGGATTGCTGAACGTTATTCTATGAGAATAATTTACCAAATTTAATATGCGTTTTAAGTACAGCTACTGCGTATTATTAATCTGCTTTCGTATGGGAAATTTAACATATAGATTTCTCACATCAAAAGAATGAATATTAAGATGGATGAAAAAATTGTACAAAAACGAGAACCGCATGTGGTCCGTGCTCGATCCCCAGAAAGGTTTGACCTTCGTCAGAATGAAAAATTCGGGTATTTTTTTGTCTTTCTTGGAATAAAAAGAAATGCTGTTTTGAAGGCATTTTATATAAGAGATGAGTGAGAAAGGTAAATTGACGCCTCTCTCTCTCTCTCTCTCTGGAAACTCATCTATAAATAAATAATTAGTATATACCGGGTGTCCGAGAATTATCTGTACAATTTTTGGCTGTTATTAAAAGTCAACCATGAAGTGTAGAAATTCCAGTATTGTCCCATTTTACAGAGAAACTCATTAAGTTTTTTCTGATAACAAGTTTTGACAAGTTTTTTCTTTTTTGTACGCGGGTGACAGACATTGATGATTTAAAAGCAAGAATCACAGCTGCTATTGAGCGAATTGATGTGGATATGCTGCAGCGTACATGGCAACATTTGGATTATCGATTGGATGTTTTGCGAATCACTGATGGTGCACATATCGAATGTTTGTAACAACGTTACTTTAATAAAAGAAACTTCTGAAAATACAGATTCTAAATAATCTTGTTTAAGAATTTTACGTGTGTTATCAAGAATTTTATTAAAAGATGAAATTGTACAGATAATTTTCGGACACACTGGAATTTCTAAAAAACTTGTCAAAACTTGGTATCAGAAAAAACATAATGAGATTCTCTGTAAAATGGGACAACACTGGAATTTCTACACTTCATGGTTGACTTTTAATAACAGCCAAAACTTGTACAGATAATTCTCGGACACCCTGTATAGCTGTGTGTGTAATAATAGGTGATCTATGTGCGTTTGTGTGCGCTTCCTGATTGTTCAGGCAATGTATACATCGAATAATGTGCAGTGTAAAGAGCCCTGTGTATTTCTTTAATTATTAGATGCGTAGAACACCCAGCTTCCGCACAATGGGTACTCTGGGTGACCTAGTGGTTAAGCTGCTGGGATGCTAGATTACCTGTTAAACAGTAGGTCTACGGCGCGGTGAAAAGTCTGACCATTGTCAGAATGAACAATTCGGGTAGATCTATAAGAGATGAATGACAAAAGTAAATAGACGCCTCTCTCTCTCTCCCTCTCTCTCTCTCTCTCTCTCTCTCCAATGCTACGTCGATTAGGAATAAGTTTTGCGAGCTACGGGCGCTCTTAGCATCAGAATATCAGGATATCGTTGCTATTACCGAGTCCTGAATTCATACTGATCATAGGGAATACGTTGGGGTGTTCGAAATTCCCGGGTATAGAATGTTTCGCAAAGACCGCACCCGTGGGGAGCGAGGTGGGGTACTGGGGTACTAATATACGTCAGGGACACGGTGAGTCCGGTTGACTGCCAGTTCCGGTCGGAACGGGAGCTGCTTGGCGTCGATCTGAACGTGGGAAGGACGAACTATAGGTTAATCTTGGTGTACAAACCTCCGTATCTCCTCCTCGAGGAGACTTCAACTGTCGCGGCATAAAGTGGGAAGACAGGACTGCTGATGCTAAAGGGAGGAGGCTAGTTGACTTTGCTGATGAGAACTTCCTCGCTCAGTGGGTCAATGAGCCTACACGATGCGAAAGCGTTCTAGACTTAGTATTCACGGTCGAAGACAACCTCGTCACTGGCCTCACCGTTGACGAATCGTTGGGCGAGAGTGATCACGGTCTGATTAGGTTCCGTGTCTGCGTCCCTCGGGTGAAGAGTAGTAACTCGAGAGGCAATAAGCTCGATCTACGGCGGGCGGACTTTGTTAACCTCCGGGATAGCGTAGGTGAGATGGGGTTAGAGGTGGACGGCGATGTTGAGGGAGTGTGGAGTGCATTCCGGGAAGAGTTTATGGTGCTGCAGTCTGCTGCCATACCCTCAAAACCGGTCACCCCTGCTTCAACGCAGCCTTAGTGGTTCAGTCGTGACATCGCTTCGGCTATCCGAAATAGGAAAGTAGCGTATAGGAGGGCGAAGGCCAATCGTTCCCATGAGAACACTGAAGCGTATGTCCGCCTGTGTAGGGAAGTGAAGGCGAAGGTTAGGCTAGCGAAACGTAACGAAGAACTACGGGTGGCAAGCCAGACATCAGGCACGAAGGTGCTGGCCTGGATAGTGTTCGATGTATCGCGACAGTCGTTGCCGATAGAATAGACAAACTGAGCGCGTTTAAGGCTCCTGGGCCATACCAGTTTCTCCCCAGAGTGTTGCAGGAGGTGCGCGATCAGGTGGCTCCCCACCTGGCTACAGTCTTCAACAAATCGTTGGAGACGGGCCAGGTGCCTCGTGACTGGAGGGAAGCCAACGTGACCCCTATCTTTAAAAAAGGGGATCACGAAAGTCCAGGGAACTGTCGTCCCATTAGTCTCACTTCAGTTGTAGGTAAATTATTAGAGGGGATAATAGCGGATAGGATCGTTGACCATTTGGATTCGTACAAGCTGTTTGGGGACTCCCAATATGAGTTTAGACGGCATAGGTCGTGTCTCACCAACTTGCTCGAGTTTTTCCACGTCATGTTGAGTGAGTATGATAAGAGTGGGGCGATTGATATACTTTATCTCAACTTTCAGAGAGCCTTTGATAAGGTACCTCACCGCCGGCTAATGGTGAAAGTCCGCGCGCTGGGTATTGGTGGGGAAGTAGGTAGGTGGATTGAAAACTGGGTGAAGAGTAGGCGGCAGAGGGTTGTAATTAAAGGGGCTAGGCGATAGAGCAACTGCTTGCGGACCTAGGTAGGATAGGAAGGTAGTCCGAAAAATGGCAAATGCCGTTTAACTTGTGTAAGTGCAAGGTGATGCACATTGACTACGCCAATCCCAAGTCGGACTACTCGATGTTGGGAAGTAATATCGAGGCGACTGCTTTGGAAAAAGACGGGTGTGCTAATTAGCAGCGACCTTAAGTTTACGAAACAGTGCGTAGAGGTGGAAAAGAAAGCCCAGAAGCTGTTGTGTTATATCAGGAGGCAATTTCAGTTTCGGAACAAGGAGATTGTGCTCTCTCTGTACAATTCCCTGGTTCGGTCGCACCTGGAGTATGCAGTGCAGTTCTGGTCGGCCACCCTCAGGAAAGATATTGAGAGGCTGGAGCGAGTGCAGGCGAGGGCCACAAAGTTAATCCCTTCCGTTAGGCATATGGGCTACAATCGACGCTTACGCGCCCTGGACTTGTTTTCCCTGGAAACTCGGAGGCTGTGCGGTCAACTCATCGAGGTTTTCAAGTTCTTACGCGCGTTCAACGATGTCGATTTTAGAAGCATGTTTAGTTTAAATGATAACCCAACTCGCAACAATGGTTGGATGTTGGATTTGAAACGGTTTTGGACTAGTGTGTGTGGGAATTACTTTACGTATAAGATCTGTGACACGTGGAACAGTTTACCTTCAGAAGTTGTGAACAGTTCCTCTGTGGACCACTTCAAGAAAAGGTTAGACCAAATCTTGCACACTGTTTGAGTGTGTAGAAAATTTTCCCTGGCACCCGTTGCCATTGGTACCTCCTCGGTATGGGCCGCAAGGCCTTTTGAGGTACTTGTTTTCCTTGTAACTCCTTGTAACTCTCTCTCTCTCTCTCTCTCTCTCTCTCTCTCTCTCTCTCTCTCGAAACTCATCTATAAATAAATAATTAGTATATATAGCTGTTTGTGTGGGTGTGTGATAATAGGGGATCTATGTGCGTTTGTGTGCGCTTCTTGGGGGTTCAAACGTTGTGTGTAAACGGATGATAGGGGAGGACGCTGGCGGCCTATGTGCGCATATATAGTTGTGTGTGTAATAATATGGGATCTATGTGCGTTTGTGTGCGCATCTTGGGTGCTCAAACGTTGCGTGTAAACGGTTGATGACGGAGGACGCTAGCGGCCTATGAGCGCATATATAGTTGTGTGTGTGATAATATGGGATCTATGTGCTCTATGTGCGTTTGTGTGCGCATCTTGGCTGTTCAAACGTTGTATACAGTGCCAACTGGCTGATAATGCCTGGAGGCACTGGCTTCTACTCCAACTGGCGGATTTCGAGTTCTAAGTCAATTGTTGCTACCATGACCACTCATTGAGCTTCCGCCTCTCGTGGAAGCTGGATGGTCTCTTCCTCTCCTCTCTCTCCTCCTCTCTCTCTCTCTCTCTCTTAGGTTAGGTATACCCCTTTGGGGGTGAGGCCGTCCCACCTTCTCCCCTAAAGTTGTCAAGTGGACACCCCCAGTTTGCTGTGGAATTCCTCCCCCCCCCTTTTGCACCCAAACTACTAGAAACCATAGTAATGATTTCACCCATCCCTTTCACAAAACTCAGTTCGAAGTTCTAACACGAACCAATAACCTTACAGAATTCCGAATTTTAGAATCTTTGTACATCTATAGAAACAGGCGCTAGGAACATTCCCAATGGGAAAATTGCCATTGGGATAACTGCCAAAATGGGAAAACTGCCCGTCAGAAAATTGCCAGGCGGAAAATTACCAACTGAAATAAGGGAAAATTCCATTGGAAGAAGTTGCCATTGGCATAATTGCTAACCTAACCTAACCTAACCTGTCCTTCCGGATGGAACAGATGGGAAGTTGCGCGCTTGTTGTCTCCAGTTACGAACATTTCTGCTCATGTGATTCACATTTGTTAGTTGAGAAAGAGCATATTCATCCAGCGATGAAGTACATTCAGAAATCAATGAACGACTCGATTGATGGGATACTGCAGCTTTAGCTTTCAATACTCCATGAACTTTTTTGGCATCAACTCTGTCTTTGCTTGCTGAATGGTTATGCTCATTCACTGATTTTATCACTTCATAATTGTGCGTAATTGACTTTGTGTGTAATCTTGCTTTGCAGTTCTTTGGTTTTCTTGCAATACATTCCCAATATATTACTTTACCACTTTTGTTAAAACCATTTTGGTGGTACATATACTGTAGTTCATCTAAAGCTATGTCTCGACCACGTTCACTCTTAATTATAGACACCATCTTGGGTAAAAATATTTGCGACCATTTGACACTGATGAGAAGAGTGAAATGAATCCTGAGACTCGAAAATTCAGCTTTTTATACAAACGCGGCCGCAGGTTTATTCCAGAATCTTCCGCCTGGCAATTACTATCTATTTTTTTTAATAAAGTTTACCGTAATTTTAATAATTTTTAAATTTTAAAGCCTTTTTTTTCAATCCTCAAATTAAGTTTTATCTTGTACTTAATCCGAAAGGTTATTCATAAATTATTCCTCCTAGCAATTATGCCAATGGCAACATCTTCCAACGGAATTTTCCCTTATTTCAGTTGGTAATTTTCTGCCTGGCAATTTTCTGACGGGCAGTTTTCCCATTTTGGCAGTTATCCCAATGGCAATTTTCCCACTGGCAATTTTCCCACTGGCAATTTTCCCATTGGGAATTTTCCGCGCACGATAGAAACAAACCTTCCATTAACAACAATAGTTTATCTTACAAATTACAGCTCTTCTAACTAACCAACCAACCTACTTTCATAGATATATTATACCTTCCAATGTAACTGACATTCATACAGTTTTCTCTCAATATCTGCTGAATATGGAGGTTGACGTAATCATTGTGTATTTACCAGTTGAGGTAATTTTAATTTAATTTAATTTAATTTTAATGATTTCAATTCCTTTTGTATTAGTGTAATTTTAATTATTTATGCTTATTTTGTTTTAAGATTTATACGAGTAATTCACTGATGATGACAAAAGATTTGCGTCTGACGTACAAAAATAAACGAAAATGCTTGCTGTTGTGTTGGTCTTTCTTTTCATCTATATCTATCTATCTATCTAGCTATATAATGCTGTGCAAAAAGACTAGGACACCTCATTTACTTTTGTACTTTTCGGATTTACTCTAATGTTAATTTAGAACATTTCTTTACATTAATCATTTTGAACTATATATTATTGGAAAGGAAATTTTGTGGGCTTTTTAATGATATATAGTTCAATATGATTAATTTAAAGAAATGTTCCTAAATTAACATTACAGTAAATCCGAAAGTACAGAAGTAGATGAGGTGTCCTAATCTTTTTACACAGCATTGTATGTGTGTATATATATATATATATGGCACTAATACAGCGAGCTGTTCGTGCTTTGAATGGGTGTATGAACACAGCGATGCCTTGTAAGACAGTGAAACATTTACTCTCTGTCTATAACCTAATTTGTAAAGAATCTGTGTTCCGAGTGTTGATTGAGGTATATACAGATAGTACAGTATATATATAGCCAGCTAACACGGTTGACCAATCGACGATTGATACAAGATTGATATCGCTGAAATGTGGTTGATACTGTTCTCAGTTCGCAATTATTATTGATGTAATGTTGAATGGACAATATTGATAAAATGTTGATAAAATTAAGTGCAATCAGGATTCACAAAATACTGTTTCCTAATACGTCGAAATATACTGTTGTTTCTATATTTACTGAATTACAAAATTTTCATCAGAGCAGTTTCAGCGTCGATAGTTTATTAACTGATCAATTTTCAATTAATATTTTAACACTGTCTAATATTTAATTATTTACAATGCATTATTTTTACAAAACTTTTTTATCTATATAATCATATTCATTTATGTATATTAAATGATGTGTGTGTGTGTGTGTGTGTGTGTGTGTGTGTGTGTGTGTGTGTGGTGTGTGTATATATATATAGTATAATACATATACACAGTATATAGTGTAATCATCTATAGGGAAGTGGTCTATTTTCTTCACTACCCAATAACAACGTTGTTTCTCTATTAAATTGTAGCTAATTAATGTATCATCGATACGCATCAGTATTGGATTTCTATTGCGTTTCCACTCTACATATGAATAACGGAGTCTTTTCTGTATCTGAAAATTAACATTGTATTGCTGTTGCACGTTTTATTCCACTTACCGTATCTTATGGATAACTGTTTTGTATACATAAATTTTGCCAGCAACGAAATTATGTGAACTGACAGTAGTCAAATGGAGATATACTAATATGGTTGTATTTAACTGAAATGTTATATTAACTATGTTCCAAACGTAAAATTATTTATATATATTAATTTGTTAAATCATGGATATTTCCTCTTTATTACTGCATCATTTTTTAACTGATATTTTAACAGTTAACTTATAACACTTTCTATTTTACAATATAAGCAAAGGATCATCAATGTAGAATAATTCCATATCTAGAATTCATAAAAAACGCGCGTGTAATAAAAATATGAAACAGTATCAACTCGCTGTTTATGAATACAATCATAAAATACAATACAATCCCTTTTTCAAACTACTGTAAGGCTTAGTAGAGCCGTTTTTCATTTGTTATGAATATTATTATTATTATCACATCATAATGCTGACTATTATTAAATGAATATTTCATTGATATCTTATTTTCATCAAAGTTTTCAATAGCATTGTTTTTATATTCAACTCTCATCATTTGGGCCGTTTCCGATTTTTTTGAAAATAAGATATTTAATGTAGATTTTTACGCTGATTTAAAAAATTCTTTTTTTGGAGAAATGAGCGGGTCAAAAGTTATGTTTGTTATTGTAATTTTGCATTAAGTCAAAAACTATAACAATACAACTGAAAACTAATACAAGAGTTATTGTATTCTTTACTAATATTGGCTTATGTCACTAAGTATTTGTGTGAATAGATTTCGACCGTTATTTTTCTGTCCGGTTAGGTCACCTAAATGCCCGGTTAGGTCAACTGAACGCCCTTGATGATTGGTTAGGTTAAGTCGTGATATTTTCGTTAGTTTTAACGAAAATATCACAACTTAACCTAACCAATTGTCAAGGGCATACAGTTGACCTAACCGGGCATTCAATAAACCTAACTGGGCATTCTATCCATTACAAAATTACAATAACAACATAACTTTTGAACAGCTCATTTCTCCAAAAAAAGACTTACATTTTTTTAAGTCAGCGTAAAAATCTATATTAAATTATCTTGTTTAAAAAAAAGTCGGAAACAGTCCAAATTTCGGAAAAAGCCCCATCATTTAATCACTATTTCAAATTTTTGTATCTTGCATAGTGTTAAATTTTTGTTTACAGTAAATTTATTTTTGTCAGCAGTGAAATCTTAATGAGTTCCATTTATTGAGTGTCTGATGATATACCATGTATTATTTTCACCACAGCTAAATAATGGTATCATTTCTATAATGCATCTCGAACATTACATTGCTCTTGTTAATTAATCATACATACAGTATTACATTGCTAAAATATTTGTGTGTACATTTAGCCTTGTCATTTACGAACAGAGAAGTAGTACTGTCAGTTCAGGAAATTTATATTATGGTATTTCCATAATTCCAAGGGTAAATGCATCAGTATTGATTTTTATGAGGAAAATATTTGTAAAATACCAAGCTCTCTCGTGAATACGGGAGGGTTGGCAATGTTGATGATAATCGTATTTCAAATGTTCAGCCGTTATAAGAGTATAATCCAAGCGAGTTAAAGATACTAATTTCTTTGTCAAATTAACAGTATTATTCTCCGAGTGTAGTGTGGCTGACCACAAATCCACTGGCCCTGGGTTCGAATCCTGGTGCAGCAGACGTACCAACTTCTGTTGGGTTAAGGGTACTAAATAACTTTACCTACTGAGGAAAACGCAGGGGGAACCATCCTAGTTATTTCTTCCCACATATTTAACAAACCTGCTGAAAAGCAGATTATCGTTTGCATTTTACATAAGCAGTTATAACGCACAACTCATATGTAATAAAGTTTTCATAAGCACTAGAGAGAGAGAGAGAGAGAGAGAGAGAGAGAGAGAGAGAGAGAGTTACAAGGAAAAGAAGTACCTCAATAGGCCTTGCGGCCCATACCGAGGAGGTACCAATGGCAACGAGTGCCAGGGAAAATTTTCTACACACTCAAATAGTGTGCAAGATTTGGTCTAACCTTTTTTTGAAGTGATCCACAGAGGAACTGTTCACAACTTCTGAAGGTAAACTGTTCCACGTGTCACAGATCTTATACGTAAAGTAATTCCCACACACACTAGTCCTAAACCGTTTCAAATCCAACTTCCAACCATTGTTGCGAGTTGGGTTATCATTTAAACTAAACATGCTTCTAAAATCGACATCGTTGAACCCGCGTAAGAGCTTAAAAACCTCGATCAGTTGACCGCGCAGCCTCCGAGTTTCAAGCGAAAACAAGTCCAGGGCGCGTAAGCGTCGATTGTAGCCCATATGCCTAACGGAAGGGATTAACTTTGTGGCCCTCGCCTGCACTCGCTCCAGCCTCTCAATATCTTTCCTGAGGGTGGGCGACCAGAACTGCACAGCATACTCCAGGTACGGCCGAACCATGGAATTCTACAGAGAAAGCACAATCTCCTTGTTCCGAAACTGAAATTGCCTCCTGATATAACCCAACAGCTTCTGGGCTTTCATTTCCACCTCTACGCACTGCTTCGTAAACTTAAGGTCGCTGCTAATTAGGACACCCAATTCCTTTTTCAAATCAGTCGCCTCGATTTTACTCCCCAACATCGAGTAATCCGACTTGGGATTGGCGTAGCCAATGTGCATCACCTTGCATTTGCCCAAGTTAAACGGCATTTGCCATTTTTCGGACCACTCTCCTATCCTTACATAGGTCTGCACGCAGTTGCTCGATCGCCTCCGGCGTCCCAACATTGGCCCCAAGCCTGGTGTCATCAGCGAATTTGGCGATCCGACTGACGATGCCACCGTCGATATAATTTATGTAAATGATAAACAACAGTGGCCCCAAAACGGAACCCTGAGGAACCCCGCTAGTGACCGAGGCCCAACCCGAACTAGCCCCTTTAATTACAACCCTCTGCCGCCTATTCTTCAGCCAGTATTCAATCCACCTACCTACTTCCCCACCGATACCCAGCGCACGGACTTTCGCCATCGCCCTACTCTTATCATACTCACTCAACATGACGTGGAAAAACTCGAGCAAGTTGGTGAGACACGACCTATGCCGTCTAAACCCATGTTGGGAGTCCCCAAGCAGCTTGTACGAATCCAAATGGTCAACGATCCTATCCGCTATTATCCCCTCTAATAATTTACCTACAACTGAAGTGAGACTAATGGGACGATAGTTCTCTGGACTGTCGTGATCCCCCTTTCTTAAAGATAGCGGTCACGTTGGCTTCCCTCCTGTGACCAGGCACCTGGCCCATCTCCAACGATTTGCTGAAGACTGTAGCCAGGTTGGAAGGCACCTGGTCGCGCACCTCCCGCAACACTCTGGGGAGAAACTGGTCTGGCCCAGGAGCGTTAAACGCGCTCAGTTTGTCTATTCTATCGGCAACGACTGTCGCGGTACATCGAACACTATCCAGGCCAGCACCTTCGTGCCTGACGCCTGGCTCGGGGATCACGCAGGTGTTCTCCCTGGTGAACACTCCCGCAAAGTACTCATTAAGCACATTAGCGATGTCCGCGTCGGAGGTCCGCAGAACGCCGCTTCGGTCCTTTAACTTTATCATGCTTCCAATGGGCTTTCTACTATTAACATAACTGAAGAACTCCTTAGGGTTCCCTTTGCAGAGGCTTGCCACCCATAGTTCTTCGCTACGTTTCGCTAGCCTAACCTTCGCCTTCACTTCCCTACACAGGCGGACATACGCTTCAGTGTTCTCATGGGAACGATTGGCTTTCGCCCTCCTATACGCTACTTTCCTATTTCGGATAGCCGAAGCGATGTCACGACTGAACCACTTAGGCTGCGTTGAAGCAGGGGTGACCAGTTTTGAGGGTATGGCAGCAGACTGCAGCACCATAAACTCTTCCAGGAATGCACTCCACACTCCCTCAACATCGCCGCCGACCTCTAGCCCCATCTCACCTACGCTATCCCGGAGGCGAACAAAGTCCGCCCGCCGTAGATCGAGCTTACTGCCTCGCGAGTTACTACGCTTCACCCGCGGGACGCACACACGGAACCTAATCAGACCGTGATCACTCTCGCCCAACGATTCGTCAACGGTGAGGCCAGTGACGAGGTTGTCTTCGGTCGTGAATACTAAGTCTAGAACGCTTTCGCCTCGTGTAGGCTCATTGACCCACTGAGTGAGAAAGTTCTCATCAGCAAAGTCAACTAGCCTCTTCCCTTCAGCATCAGCAGTCCTGTCTTCCCACTTTATGCCACGACAGTTGAAGTCTCCTAAAACTACACACACCCTATCCCCTAGCAGGCTACAGAGTTCGGTGTACAGGGCTGTATCCTCCTCGAGGAGGGGATGCGGAGGGCTTTATACCAAGATTAACCTATAGTTCGTCCCTCCCACGTACAGATCGACGCCTAGCAGCTCCCGTTCCGACCGGAACTGGCAGTCAACCGGACTCAACGTGTCCCTGACGTATATTAGAACCCCACCCCTCTCCCCACGGGTGCGGTCTTTGCGAAACATTCTATACCCGAGAATTTCGAACTCCCCAACGTAGTCCCGGCGGTCAGTATGAATCCAGGACTCGGTGATAGCAGCGATATCCTGGTATTCTGATGCTAAGAACGTCCGTAGCTCGCAAAACTTATTCCTAATCAACCTAGCATTAAAAAGCATTGCACGGAGGGAGCCTTCCCTATTCTGATCGCCCCATAGCACGACCCGTTCCCGAACAGCCAGGGCTGTCGGGAGTTGAAAACCCCCTCACCAACGAGGGGGCAACTTCCGCAAGAGCCTGAGCCCCCTTCAACATGGAAGGAGGGTCACCCACCTGTACCTGGACGCACCCTTCAGTTGAAGGTACGTCCGCCACCTTCTCATTATCATCTCTCCCCGGTGGGTGCCCATCATCTCTTCCCGGGCTCGACCTCACCATTCTGTATAGGTGCCGGTCGAGCAGCGCGCCTAGCACACCTTTACCCTTGTTATTGAGCTGGACCCATCCCTCTGGTAAAGGTCCCACCTACCCGAAAATGCGTGGAAGGGGTCAATAAACCTCACACCCAGCGGGACGCACAAGTCTTGCACCCTCTCGTTGATGCCAATGACTTTACTGAGAGCGTGGTCACTGGCATTCATCCGCGGTAAAATACCCATCAACATTCCCCTGTCTCTCTTCAGTTTTAGATCATCCGCAAGAGACATGATCTCGGTGATGATCCCTTCTGTAAAACCTACCCTACCGCCTTTGAGGATCAGGTCGTTGCCACTAACGTGGACAACGATCGCAGTCCTCCGACTAGCCACGCGCAGCTTCTCTACCTCCTTCCTTAAGTGCGCCGTTCCCCGCCCAGTTAAGCACCTTACCTTCCTCCCGTCCCGGTTTGCAGAAGCAAAGTATTTCTCCTGGCCCCTGATCTGCGAGTCCCCAATCAAAACGGTGTCTTCCTCCTTTGAGCACAGGAGACTAAAGCGGTTGGAGGTCCTGACAGGGGCAACTGGGGTCTCAGGCTTCGGCTTCGCAGCCTTCTTGCCCGAGACCTTTCGATACCCGTCGCCACCGATAGACGCACTTACACCACCCGACCCACCCCGACCGGCAGCTACATCCTTCGGTTTCTTTGTGCCATCAGTAGGCCCCTTCCCACCCTTTTTCTTTATCGCCCCTTCCCACCCTTCTCTATCGGCCCCTTCTTTACGCCCTCCACCTTGCGCCGCGGTTCCGTGCATTCCACATGGGTCGCTGGCGATTCCTGACACTGATTTTGTACTCTGGCCCCCGGTTGCACCTCTACCCTTTCTCCCCGATCCCGAGCTCTGACCAGTCCATCGCTGGACCGCCTTTCCATGGCAGCTATCCTATCAATGACCTCCGAGGTGGACGGCGCAGCCGCGTCAATGACCGCCGCACCTCAAACAGCCGGTCTGGACGACTCGAGCCGCCGGACCCTCTCCTCTAGCTTCTCGTAAAACCGTATGAGTTCGCAAAAGCGGCACATGCTGGAGTGGTTGATCTTCTCGAAGCAGGCTTCTTTGAAGTTCGTCACCCACTGATTTACTTCACACCTCGCACATTCAGCCTTCAGTTTCTGCGGTCCAGTCATTGTAACTTTTTTTTTTCGAATTCTGAATACACTGAATAAGATAAAGCATTCTAGCAATGAAAACTATCAAAAACGTTCTGACCAGAATATAAAAAAGAAGGGAGGGGGGTGAATTTTTCCCGCGCGTAGACGCATCCGCCTATCTGCAAGTGACGTTCATCCCATCCAGAAGACTGCACCTCTCGCTGCTGCCGCACCGACCAAGGGTCTCCCCAGGGCCGGACAGTCCCAAACGTGTCGCAGCTACCAACTGACAAACACTCGCGACGCAGGCGTCACGGATTTCCCGCCAGGAGCAACGGCGACATGCAGCCCCTTAATAAGTCTTACTAGTCACTCACAAGCGGCCAGACTCTTAGAATCCAGTGTTCAAGGGATATCCCACCAGACCCAGATGCTACGCCCGAGAGTTTACGCTGGCCTGGCAGCCAGCTGGGCAGTAAAGCTCTCTCACCTAAGAGCAGTACAGCCAAGCACCATCAATTGGTCACCAAAGAACGGTCGCAGGGGGCTGGTCAGGCCATTACGCGTTAGGAATGGGCTTAATGGGGCACTAGCCACACTCCATTCATCGCGCCCCTACGCCTGGGACCCCTCCATCCCAGTCTCTCGCAACCTACGAGCGTTAAATGGAGTTATTTATAGATGTTCCAAAGCCTCTCTTCCCACGCATGAGGTAGCAGTAGGGTCCTAATAGTAAAAGAAGAGAAAAAGACTTAATACTAAAAGAAAAGTTTTTTTTTTTTTTTCAGTTAGAGGAGAACATTCTTAACTTAACCCTATATGGACAACTGTTACAAATTTCTAACCTTTCATGTACACGCATTTATAACAACCCTACAGAAAATTCTGTCCATAGAGGGTTAAGCTAGAAGGACAGAGTAGGGATGGGATGGGGTCCTAGTAACCCACAGGACAGGATTGTACAACAGACTTCACCAGCCCTCCCGAAAGAGAGAGAACCTAAAGGAACTGGCAGCCAATTTCTCTAGAATCCCACGACTCGGGACCGGAGGGCTGTCACACCCCAAGTATGTAGTTTACAACACCCAGATATATATGTATATATATATATATATATATATATATAATAATTTAGGGTGTCTCTTATTTTCGAAGTGTTGATTTGTTTAGGTTGCGCCCCCTCAACCAGTTCCATTGGTTGAAAAAACATCACATATAAAATGTTTTTTGGATTGAACAAATTTTAGAGGTCGCCCCCGCTTATTAAAGTTCATAAAATATAGCTATTATTTATGCAATTAATATTTGAAATTACTAGTAGTTGTCAAGTATACTAAACATATGTTTTTAATTAATTAATCATCATATTTATGATGAATTCAATTAAATGAATATTTGTTTCGATACAACAGCTTCAAACACGGGTCAATATAGTGGAGCCTGTGCTCTCATCGAAGCAAAATTGGGACATGATGTTTTGTACTTGCCTTGTAGACACCATGTTTTAGATTTATTGTTGGGAGCTGCATTTGAAGCAACATTGGGATCTACATCAACTGGTCCAGAGATATTGATCTTTAAGCGTTTTCGTGACAATTGGACTTCTGTTGATCAAAGCCAGTTCCAAACAGGTGAGACAGACACGATTACTAAAGAAGCAATTATCCAGTCTAAAACTGAACTAATTCAGTTTGCTAGATCTCAGGCACCTATGCTACGGGATGACTATCAAGAACTTTTGGATCTGTCCATCATCTTTCTTGGAGGTGTCCCCAATAAAGGCATCAAGTTTCGTGCACCAGGTGCCATGCATCGAGCTCGCTGGATGTCCAAAGCGCTCTATTCTATCAAGATGTGGCTTTTTCGAAACCAGTTCAAGATAACTAAGACTGAAGAACGAGGAATTCGAGATCTTTCCCTTTTTTCTGTTCTCATCTATATGAAGGCTTGGACAACATCCTCACTTCCTATTGAAACCCCATTTAATGACTGGCTCCTTATGAGGTCATTGATTAATTATCCTAACAAAAAGATTTCTGATGCAACTAAAAAAAAGCTCTCTAACCACTTATGGTACCTGTCTGAAGAAGCAGTTGGTCTTGCTTTCTTTGATGAGCGAATTACTACAGATGTAAAGAAACGCATGGTAAAGGCATTAGAAGATGAGTCCACTGATAGACCACCCAAGCGTCCTCGGATTCCTGAATCGACCTTCTGCTCTGGTGAAGGACTACACCAACTTGTTACAAGAAATACTAGAGAATTCTTTACTAAGCTGAATTTGCCAGAAGGATTTCTGAACAAGGCACCCAGCACTTGGACATCCAACTGTGAATATTTAAGGGCCAGAGCTATTGTTGCAGCTCTATCTGTTGTAAATGACCGGGCAGAACGTGCAGTAGCTTTAGTTCAAGAGCTGAATAAGAAATTGACAGTGGGGGAAGAGCAGCTCCAGTTCCTGCTCCAAATTGCTGCAAAACACCGCCAGAGTCACCCAGTTCCATCAAAAACTGTTCTTCTCAAAAAATAACCATCAATGAGGTCGCACCTTAAAATACACCATATTGTATAATCATTGTATATTAAATAAATGTTGTATAAGGAAATAATGTTAATTAAAGTAATTAAAGTGTGTAAATAGCACTGGCATTTTGAATTTATCTCTATATAATAAACTAATGGTTTTTTTTTGTAGCAATGCTTCATTGCTGATTGTATATAAAAAAGAGCCAGGAAGGATTTTGGATAGGAGAAAAAGGATTGGGATAAAGAAGGATTGAGGACCAAAGGATGGATTATAACAACATCAAGGATAGGTTAGAAAAGGATCAATGATAAATAAGAAGGCCTATACTTATAAAAACGAATCAAACTAAAAAAAGAAGGAAGGAATTATGTGTATAATGAGCATAATCATATGTCAGGAGCTATTATGCCATGGTCACCATTTTTATTAGCCGGGGGCGACCCCTAAATATGAGCCAATTTGTGTCAAACTTTCAAGTTTTAGTTTTTATACTAAATGGAACTATTTTAGGGGGCGCAGATAAAATAATTCAACATTTCAATTTTTGACTACCCAATAAGAGACACCCTATTAAATATATATATATATATCATTTATATATATATATTATTCAAAAATGCATTTTTTCCTTACTCAAAATAATTTTTACAAAAATACTACCATTTATATATTTATTATTTCGTATATAATTCGTACAAATGAAAGGCGAGCTTAGTGAATAAACGTATTATTTTCACCCAATTATATGGCTCTAAATCTTCCACCAATCAGCATCCAAAACGTCACCAGTGAGCTTTCGACATATACATACATAGCCAATGAGGACGCCGACAAACTTTCCTCCGCAACTGTTCCTCTCTGTTTTACCAACCCTTAATATTTTACTCTCGCATCACTAAATTTGTACTACAATATTAAATATAACTTAATATTATAAATCTGATCATTATTATTACAAATATACATTTGAAAAAGAAAGTCATATTTAAACTTGCTTTCTCGTTGTGACACCATTTTTCATATTTTTGCCCAATTAAAGAAAGGTTTTATTTTGGATTTTTTTTCTTTTGTGTCACAAACCCCTTGTTCACCTCTCACGTACCCAGATTTGAGAACCGTTGCTTGATATAACTACTAGAACGGATCTCCTCTACGAAAGTGGTTCTTAACCCCTGGTCGCGACCCAAAATTGGGTTGCCAAGCTAGCCCCGCGATCAGAATTTGGGTCGCAGCTGATGTAAGATATTGTTTACAAGACCTTAAATCCAAAATATTTTATTTGCTTCTATGATATACTGTATAATAAATACTTCGATTTGTAAACTATTTGATTTTTATAATTATTTTTATAAATATAGTAAATAATTTGAATTCGTACGAAGGGTTGTGACAACCTTTGCAAGTTAATATATACAGAAGATGCCCTCATCCCATTTTAAGTCAGGGAATTATAAATTACTTCAATGAACAGAACATACTCTATTTTAATGGTTCTGATCTTTTATGATCGTCACTCTCTCTCTTGTGCGTTAAAAAGATACAGCAAATATCATGACGATTCTTTTGGACAAAAGCGAGCAAAAGGGAAAACTTATGGGCCATTTTTTTAATGTTTTAATATGCCATTGACGCTTAAAAAAGAATCTTTCCAACCCAATAATTGAAACATTTAACTTTACCAATGTCTTATAAATATTATGAGCGTGTTCACAATGGTAATAATGATAAAAATAATAGCAATAGTTAATTTGAGAGTTCAATAAAGTCAAAAACTTTATGGACAAAGCCAATGAAATAAATGTAAATATGTACTCCAAAATTCGTATGTTCCATGTTGAAATTATTGTAATATTTAGTTATCAATAAAGCCGTTTCTCTTTCTTCCTCCGTATATCAACAACAAACTTCCCTGCAAACAGCATGTACTAAATACTATACAATTATTCAATTACAATAAAGCATCACAATCTTCATAATAAATTTACTGTATTATATTGTACTGCTGCATAACTACAAATTAGTTTTTAGAAATAAGAATATAAGAAATTTCGCATTAAAATAAAGCTTTTTCATTACCCATTGCAAACATATCGTAATGCAAGTCATTTCTTCAGTTCATTCGACTACACCAGTGTGTCTGTTCAGCTTGTATCACCTTTAACCATAGAGAAAGGCGTTCCTCAAAATTGTTTCTCCGCCAGACGAAAATATAAAATCTCTCATCAGCTTTCCAACTCTCGTATCACTTTAGGATATTTTTCAAGCTCCATTCTTTATAATGATGTCCCGAATCCATATTTTACGTTCACGTCTTTTCTTTGAAGTGTCCACGAAGGGTTAGTGACAGTAACAAGGCTTCCTCTTCCTCGAAAAGAAATTTCTGCCACAACAAAGCAATTACGTCCATTTTTCACATTCTTTCAAAACACTGGAATATTCGATGATTCACCGTGGTATCTATTTCTGACGCACTCTGGATGGCCAGCATGTTAACTCTTAATAGATTTACAAAGTGAAACTCTTATAACAGAGAATTTCAAAGCTTTCTGAGCACTCGTGATCGAGGCTATTAAGTTTTGTTTATGAATGCATAGATGCAAAACAAATACAGGCTATTAATACTAACGATAATTAGTATGAATGCTTGCCACTTCGAATAAAAGATATGATCCTACAATAAACAATTTCTTGCCAAATGTGTTTACATTATATAAATTAGAATTTAACTTCTACAAACTATAATATAAATTAAAAGTTGTTTGCTTGCAAAGGGTAAGTAGTATGGGTGCGTTTGGGGAGAGGAAGTTGGGGTGCTCTGAAATCCTGCCCCTGAAGGCATAGCCTTCTGTATGAGGGGGGCCCCCTTACTTAAGTTCTTAGCCCATTTATGGGGTCTCACCGTCCTTAATGAAGGGCATTTGCCCCTTGAGGGCCCCTTTCAGGGCCCCATCCTCCTTGGGGGGGGGGGAAATCGTTTTCACCTTCATTCAAAAAAATTTAAGAAAGGATTGAGCCTCGCCTTCCTCCTTCAAAAAAGTTTTCATGAGGCAAACAAGAACAAACATGAAAAAACATACATACATTCAAGTACTTTCCGTTCAGGCAAGTTAGAAGACAGTAGAAATGGAAACGAATGAAAGGTTTTAATAGGCCTAACGAGATTGCACATTAACACCCAATTTTCAAATGTTAACAAATTGCGAACAATACATAAATGAAAATCAGTGTGATCATATTTTAAACCTAATACAAGTTCTTTGTTTAAGATCTGCATTATGAAAAATAAAATGAATATTATCATTTTAATTTAAATAAATTAATTTCTCTTTTTTAAGGGAAACTGGCTTATTTTCAAACGAGATGACCTTCAAATACAATATATACATATAGTACACTCATATTTGTTTATTTACTTTTAAATATGTAGTTTTCTGTTATTTACGCTGATATATACCATTACATTCACTTTCACATGCTATCTTCTGGTATGTGAATTAATAATTTTACTATACAGCAAATCTCGTTATAAAATTGCATATGCTAAAAAGAACATCAAGCTGCGTAACACAGCTTGAATCTGAAGCATCAATTCTGTTATCCTCCGCTAAACATCCACTTAAATATTATTACTAATATTGATTTATTGTTATTATTACATATATATATGTACACGTGTTAAGAGTATTTAAATTAAATATATTGATTTCAATTCCCTTCGTAATAAAAGCATCTGGCAACTATACCCCCAATCTTGCTATATATTTCTCTCAGTAATTGTTTCAGGTTATTTGTTAAGTTTAACTTTCTTCTAAAGACTATTAGCTGCAACTAATCTTGTTATTATTATTATTATTATCATATATATATATATATATATATATATATATATATATATATAGGCTGACCATACGTACCGTTTTGAACGGGACAGTACCGTTTTGTATGGGTTTTTGTATGGGTTCTGTCACTGAAGAATAATTGTAAGCTCAAGATGTTTATGTACTTACTTTTTCATAAATACAGAATATTACATAACCCCCGTCCCTTTTTTGCCATCCCAATGTCCCGTTTTTGTCTCAAGGAAATATGGTCAGCCTATATATATATAACATCCAAATAAGTAGGTTCGGGTAAAAAAAATTCTTATTAGATGCAATTAAAGAAAACGGGATGTCAAATTTATGTGGGTTGTCATTTTTAAATAGATGCAGCGGGAAATAGGTATTGAAAGTTGAGAGATTTTTCATTAAGAACCTTTCTACTTGTAGTTATAGTTAGGACTATTCACATTACTTTAATTATCATTTCTCTAATTTAACGGTTGTTCACAATTCCTCATAATTCTCATAATAAACGTATTTGTTTTCACACCAGTCAGGCCACTGTTTACATCAATCACACAGAATGTTCATGCTTATTGTTTTTGTCATTAGCTGTACCAATCATGTCGTTACAGACTGAAGCCTACCGTTACACAACGTTTAAAATGTTATAATTAATGCTTTATGATATCAGATCTCGTATAAAAAGCATTATTTTCTGTACAAATGGCCACAAAATACTTTCAATCCTAATATATGTACGTATAGTATGCAACATACGCCTTTTCACCTGTATTAAAAACGTAAAAGTATCATCATGCGATCTTAGTTTCCGCAATGACGTGAGCCCTAACATTTAATTTAAAATTATTTAACAGATCATTCGAAGGAACTGTACATCGATCTCATTAGAACTTCTGACTCATAATAACCCGCTATGCATATTTACAAGAGTCGAATTTAAATAAATAAATAAATAAATAAATAAATATATATATATATATGTTAAACACAGACCGTGCATGGAACAAGGAACTCTTCTGGGAAAATTAAATCCACTATAGTCCGAATAAGTAGTGGATTTAATTTTCCCAGAAGAGTTCCTTGTTCCATGCACGGTCTGTGTTTAACATATAATGT
The DNA here is from genome assembly GCA_023014485.1 of Bathynomus jamesi. Classification (NCBI taxonomy): domain Eukaryota; kingdom Metazoa; phylum Arthropoda; class Malacostraca; order Isopoda; family Cirolanidae; genus Bathynomus; species Bathynomus jamesi. Next base: position 1,385,475 of record JAJOZX010000237.1, read on the forward strand.
TCTCAGGGAACCATTCTGAGTTTGTGTATATATATATATATATAATATTATATATATATTATATATATATATAAGGAGTTTGTATGTGGCATTCCAGCAGAAGGCAGGAAGTGTCTGAACCCTGTTTCTCCCATCACTGTCCTCTTCATCTGGCCTTTTACATGTCACGTCTACCCTGTAAACAGTCCAGCATACTCTCAAACACGCGCTTCTCACTATATCCCTTACTACACACGCATGCATCTTACACACTACACAGTCTTTTCAAAAAAGGTGTAATTTCAATAGTTTCGGAGATTCGCGATTGGCCCCTCCTTCCTGCCTGCATCGTATATAGTACCAAGCAAGTCTCTCCAGAGTTTACAGGTTTCCTCATTGTCTAAAATTTATAAAGTTCTCTCTTATTGTTTTCCTTATTGTAATGTAACGGACATCACAACCGAATTTAAATAGTATTTAAGTATTATGTCGAGCAACATAGCTAGATAACCCCGCCACAGCCTAGTTTCTTTGCATAATCATGAAACAAGATTATATATATATATATATATATATATATATATATATATATATATATATATATATATATTATATATATACATATATATATATATATACACGGCAAAAGTAGTTTGAAGATTTATTCCATCACACGACTGATTATAATTATACACTTTAGAGGAGTTTGCAAATTGCATATACTTAGACAAAAAGTATTAGATCTTATGATGATTTCATGTCATTATCAGCATGCTTCACTGTCCTTTCAGTCATTGTGACCGTAGAACGTACCAGAACTATGGTCTTGACAAACCACAATGTGTTAAATTTAAATATTGACTTATTGTTATTATTACATATATATGTACACGTGTTAAGAGTATTTAAATTAAATATATTGATTTAAATACATTTCGTAATAAGAGCATCTGGTAACTCTACCCCAATTTTGCTATATGAAAATGAAAATGAAAAGGTTTATTGCCAGACTATAGTCCATATGGCAAATATTATTAATACAATGACAGTTCATACACTAAGGGTAGAAATATATACAATTGATTAGAAATAATACTGCGCTGTCGAAGTTAAGTGGAGCTACAGACAGACAGACGTTTTCGTACCAAGAAGTCCATAGCTTAGGCCTTAGAGGATAAATGGCAGGACTCATGGATAGCTTGGATGATCGGGTTGGTTGATTTTTTAATTCTTTGCATTAGAATGTGTTGAGCACGTCTTGTTACCTCCGGGAAGCTCGGGACATTGCGGGTAGCAAACATTTGCGAAGCTGAGCATCTCGGGGGTAATTTATGTAAGAGTCTAAAAGAACTGTTGTACAGCAAATTTAGGGTACTGCCAGAACCTTTTTTATAATTCACACAGAGCTGCAGACCGTATATATTACTGCAGAAAGTACGAAAGAGTGTGTCTTTAGCTTCACTTGTACAGAAACGAAAGCTCCTTATGGTCATATTCGCTTTAGCATACAGGCTTCGAGACTGTTTTCTTATATCCGAGTCATCACTCAAGGAGCTGGTAATAGTTTGACCCAATTACTTAAACTCTTGTACTTCCTCAATTACTTCACCATTCATTTTAAACCTTATGTGAAAAATGCTCTGTATCAATTGGTCCACAATTAACCCACCCATTATATCCACAGTCTAACTATAGAGTAGATTAAGTCTAGCCTTGTAGGGGTCAGCCTAGAGATTCCGGAAATGGTCCAGAGCGGGCAGATAAATTGAGGTACACAGTAGGATTCCTCACCAAATTAGGTTAGGGCAATCTACCTTCACCTTTGTTACGCTATGAGTTGATGCTAGGTCTTAGGCCACAATGTAGGCCTAATTTGCTGACCCAGCTTAATTTACTGCGTTTACTTCTAACTGGGTTAAAAACACAATTAGTCACTTACTACTAGTTATTAGAGACCCTTTTCCCCTTTTGTTTAATTGTTGAGAGCGTACTTGCTGGTGGGGATCTTTTTTCCGTTGTTTGTTCTTCCCCCTTCCCTCGTTCCGTCTTGTAACCCCGTTCCTCGTTTTCGTTCCCCCTTGTCCACCTTTTCGCTGGGCTTTTTCCACCAGCGACCTCTTGGTTTTTTGGTTGGTTGATCGGTAATGTATATCTATTACCGAGCACGCTCTTGTCACACAGTATATAAATACTAGTGTGGAGAATAACTCTGGTGAGCAACCAATTGGTTTCATCCACCCAGTTATTGACATAAAAGGAATTTAATAATTGTTCGATTAACTACCTACCTACTCAGTGAACCATTTTCGTTACATCCCAACTACCCACACATCAGTTTTCCATATACTGGGGGCCCGGGAGATAAAAATTTTGGTGTCAATGTCACCAATTTTTATGTCTGAGTATAGACTAGCTAACTATTTGACTGTAAATGCCTGTTAATCTGATTAACAGTGACTATCCTCACCATCTCATGGAGAAGATGTAGCATTTAATTAGAAGAGAAAATATACATCCATAAGATGAAACTGTCTATGGTCTTTACCATAAGAAAAGGAAAAGTGAAAGTTAGAAGATAAATTACAATTCCCCAGCATCTATTTTTTGTTGTAAAACTAGTCGCGCCTTTAATGCTGTTTGTCGCTGAGGTCATGTGTCTGTCAATGTTGTAGTAGGATGCGTTACCACTCCTACTGTCAAAGGAATAGTTACTGGAAGTTCAGTGTCTCCAGTTGTTACTGGCAGTGGAGAAGGTTCTCCAAAGTCCATTGTTTTGGGTCCAGGCTCTAAGGGGTACAAAAGAGAAATGTCTCTTGTTGTGTCACCCGTTGAAGTCCTTAATTTGACCACTCTTGTTACCCCGTCTGCCCCTGGTCTGAGTTCTAAAACTCTAGCCAGAGGCCAGTATTGTCTTGGAGTACTGTCATGTATGAGAACAAGGTCCCCTACCTTAATTGTGTCAGACCAATCCTTCTTAGTCATTTGGTTATGTCTCTCCCTTAGACCCATCAAGTACTCAATTTTCCGCTGTTTAATGAAATGAGCTTTAACTCTAGTTAAATGTTGTAACTTAGTCTGGAGCTCATCATGTCGTTGAGTCCAGTTTGGGTCTTCTGAAGAGTCTATATAGTAGTACGGCAGGAGACTAACTTGTTCTTTCGCAATAAAAATTAGGTGGTAACCTACATCTTAACACATAGCTATCATATCTACAGCTAATTACGCAAAAGTACATTTCTCTTTCATATTGAGTTGCCAGATAGCAATATTTATTAAATTAAACCATATATTAATCATCCATTTAAATAGTGTACCACACTATTTAAATGGATGATTAATATATGGTTTAATTTAATAAATATTGCTATCTGGCAACTCAATATGAAAGAGAAATGTACTTTTGCGTAATTAGCTGTAGATATGATAGCTATGTGTTAAGATGTAGGTTACCACCTAATTTTTATTGCGAAAGAATCATCTATTTAATTTAAATATTTAATAATGCTACTACTTCAAGTTAAATTGCTATACTCGATGGTAGTGCCCCCCCCCCTCTGCGTCGGTCTCTCTTCACATGAAGGTGAAGCTGGTTAAAATGTCTTGGCCCACTGACAACCAGGCTAATTTCCTTCAGTGTTGAGGAGGTCTCTTGTCAGGCCTTTAGTTTGGGGACACTACACATTCTGACTTTCCTATTGTCCTGTGTTGTTTGGAAGGTAATTGGATTTATTTTGAAGATTTGTACCACTCGTTGATTTTTCTGCTGATCTTTGTATCGTCCGTAATATTGTCTTTGGCTGCGCTGAGAGACATTGACTGAGACGCATTGTGTGGGATGGCGGGAGGAGACCCCCAAATGTAAACACCCTCAAATCACGGCTAGCACCATGTCACGATCACGGTTAAGTGTACAGTGGTAACAATTAGTAGGTTATGTTAATTCAATTGACGACAGTGAATCACGGATAAATGCACGAATAAAATGTGTGTGTGTACGCAACGTTGCGGTTCCGTGCGTAGTTCTCTCTTCACACGAAGGTCAGGCTGGTGTCCCCTCTAGGCCCGTCTTGGTCGAGGGGCGAGTGCTTTCTTGTACTCTCCACCTCACATAGCCATGTACGTCCCGTTCATCGGGGATTGTTCTGAGCCAGGCGTCTAATCATCTTTTGAAGATGTCCACAGCAACTCCCTTCATGTTCCTTAGGTCTTTGGACTTTTGTTTAGACAGTTTTGGTCGTCTCACCACAAAACTATTGCCAAGCAAAGGGGAGGTGGGGGATGCTGTAGGTGCAACAAGGAAACTTGGAGGTGGCGTTATCCCCCAAGAGAAAGAGAAAGGAGGAGAGGTGTTCACTTGGCTCCTCAGGTTAGATAAATATGCCGTACAAAGTGCCATTTCAAGGCAATTTTGAGAATAAATCTAAAAATGAATATGACAAGAACCAACTTAGGTTCTTATGGTTCAGTGATCCATTTGATTTGAATAAAGGGCTCATAACCTATAGATTTAATGTTGTGTTGTTTGGAGCCAATTGCTCACCTAGCCTATTAGCAATGACAATTAGACATCATTTGAACCAGTTTAATAACTCTTTAACAATGAATTTCCTCAAGGAACATTTTTACGTAGACAATCTAATAGGCTCAACAACAACAAAATTTGAATTATCTGAGGTCTATGAACACTCTCAAAACATTATGCAACAAGGTAACTTTGAACTTAGTGCGTGGATTTCAAATGATGAGGAATTAAACAAAAAGATTTTAAAGGATAATAATGGTCTTACTGATCCATCAGACAGAGTTAAAACTTTAGGTATGAACTGTTATTTGGACGCATCTTCTGTCAGTCATGATTCAATCTGTACTAAAGGCTTTAAACTTGATGAGGAAGTAAATATTAAAAGACAAATATTATCAGAGGCTTCAAAAAATTTTGACCCCATGGGTCTATTCCTGCCTTCAACAATAAAATCAAAGATTCTCCTCCAAGAAGTTTGGATGACAAATGTTGGGTGGGATGATCCAATAACAAATGGATAGCAAAAATTTTGGAAGAAGATAGCTGCTGATTTAACAAAAGTGCAGAACATTAAAATTCAAAGGTGCTGTGGGTTTAGGGATAAGACAGAGACTTCATGTGTTTGCTGATGCAGGCACACATGCTTATGGGTACTGTGCATACCTTGTAAGTCCTACAGAAAATCATCTAATTTATGCAAAAGGGAAAGTTGCACCCCTCAAACCTACCCGAACCATACCTCAACTGGAACTATTGGCTGCTGCGTTAGCCATTAAAACCCATTCATTGCTTAAGGATGCTTACCATGTTGTGAACATAACTGATATCCACATCTGGCTTGACAGTCAGATTTGTCTTGCCTGGATACGGAATGCTAGCATTAATAGTAAGAATATCTTTGCAAGAAATAGGCTAAAAGAAATAGCTGAAGCTAATGAAAGACTACAAGTAAACTTTCACTATGTTCCAACTAAACAAAATCCAGCAGACTTTCTGACCAGAGGTTTATCCTACAAGTTGTTGAAGTCAAACAAAACTTGGTTCATGGGACCTAAGTGGCTCTGTAATACATACCAATGGCCTGTGGAACAAGTTAACTTGACATTAAATTTAATCTTTTCAAATGAAAAGGTTGAACCAATCACTAATTATGAACATTATTCTGATTTCAGCAAACTTGTCAGGGTCACAGCTTACTGTTTGAGGTTTGCTCACAACTGTTTAACTACAATAAACAATCAGCTAAATAAAAACAATCATAATTATACAGAAGTTGCAACCAAGTACTGGATAGCGCATGCACGACAAAAGGAGTACAATAAAGAGTTAGAATTCTTGACTAATGGGAAACAAACAAAAGAACCTGTACCATCAGTAGTTGTGGATCTAAATTTGTTCAGAGATGAGGAATGCCATCTAAAGTGTAAAGGGAGATTAGAGAAATCAAAACTGTCTTACAAAAGCAAACAACCAATCCTTTTACCTAGATTTAGCTATTTGACAACATTAATCATCAGGCAAACACACACAATGATGTACATCATATGGGGTACCACAGACACTAACTACATTAAGAAAAACTTATTGGATACCCAAGGGAAGGATAACTGTTAAAACAGTCCTGAGTGAGTGTATCACATGTAGGCGTATTCATGTTAGGCCCTATAGGATAGCAAATCCTCCTGCTTTGCCAGAGGAGAGTGTTACTCTCAACAGACCCTTTGAGACTGTAGGCATTGACTATACAGGAGCATTGACTGTGGGGTTGGTTGACACTGAACAAAAAATGTACATTGTACTGTTTACATGTGCTGCCTCACGAGCTGTTTATCTGGATGTTGTGGAGGACCTTACAGCAGAGTCTTTTCTTGCTGTCTTTAAGAGATTCTGTGCACGATATTTAGTACCCAAGACAGTATGGACTGACAATGCTACATATTTCAAGGCTGGTGAACAAGTCATCCACGATTTGTTAAGCAATGAATTCACACAATTATATATACAAAATTCAAACATAAAGTGGAAGTATATTCCGGTTGCCTCTCCTTGGTATGGTTCTATCTGGGAGAGGAATATACAAGCAGTAAAGAACTGCTTGAAGAAAGCAAATGGTAAAAAACAGATACACTTGTTTGAGTTGCTCACTCTCCTGGCTGAGATTGAGAACATCATTAACAATAGACCACTCACTTATGTAAGTGACAACATTAATGACCCCGGAACCATTAACTCCAAATCATTTGATTCGGGGAGAACAAGTTAGTCTCCTGCCGTACTACTATATAGACTCTTCAGAAGACCCAAACTGGACTCAACGACATGATGAGCTCCAGACTAAGTTACAACATTTAACTAGAGTTAAAGCTCATTTCATTAAACAGCGGAAAATTGAGTACTTGATGGGTCTAAGGGAGAGACATAACCAAATGACTAAGAAGGATTGGTCTGACACAATTAAGGTAGGGGACCTTGTTCTCATACATGACAGTACTCCAAGACAATACTGGCCTCTGGCTAGAGTTTTAGAACTCAGACCAGGGGCAGACGGGGTAACAAGAGTGGTCAAATTAAGGACTTCAACGGGTGACACAACAAGAGACATTTCTCTTTTGTACCCCTTAGAGCCTGGACCCAAAACAATGGACTTTGGAGAACCTTCTCCACCGCCAGTAACAACTGGAGACACTGAACTTCCAGTAACTATTCCTTTGACAGTAGGAGTGGTAACGCATCCTACTACAACATTGACAGACACATGACCTCAGCGACAAACAGCATTAAAGGCGCGACTAGTTTTACAACAAAAAATAGATGCTGGGGAATTGTAATTTATCTTCTAACTTTCACTTTTCCTTTTCTTATGGTAAAGACCATAGACAGTTTCATCTTATGGATGTATATTTTCTCTTCTAATTAAATGCTACATCTTCTCCATGAGATGGTGAGGATAGTCACTGTTAATCAGATTAACAGGCATTTACAGTCAAATAGTTAGCTAGTCTATACTCAGACATAAAAATTGGTGACATTGACACCAAAATTTTTATCTCCCGGGCCCCCAGTATATGGAAAACTGATGTGTGGGTAGTTGGGATGTAACGAAAATGGTTCACTGAGTAGGTAGGTAGTTAATCGAACAATTATTAAATTCCTTTTATGTCAATAACTGGGTGGATGAAACCAATTGGTTGCTCACCAGAGTTATTCTCCACACTAGTATTTATATACTGTGTGACAAGAGCGTGCTCGGTAATAGATATACATTACCGATCAACCAACCAAAAAACCAAGAGGTCGCTGGTGGAAAAAGCCCAGCGAAAAGGTGGACAAGGGGGAACGAAAACGAGGAACGGGGTTACAAGACGGAACGAGGGAAGGGGGAAGAACAAACAACGGAAAAAAGATCCCCACCAGCAAGTACGCTCTCAACAATTAAACAAAAGGGGAAAAGGGTCTCTAATAACTAGTAGTAAGTGACTAATTGTGTTTTTAACCCAGTTAGAAGTAAACGCAGTAAATTAAGCTGGGTCAGACAAATTAGGCCTACATTGTGGCCTAAGACCTAGCATCAACTCATAGCGTAACAAAGGTGAAGGTAGATTGCCCTAACCTAATTTGGTGAGGAATCCTACTGTGGACCTCAATTTATCTGCCCGCTCTGGACCATTTCCGGAATCTCTAGGCTGACCCCTACAAGGCTAGACTTAATCTACTCTATAGTTAGACTGTGGATATAAGGGGTGGGTTAATTGTGGACCAATTGATACAGAGCATTTTTCACATAAGGTTTAAAATGAATGGTGAAGTAATTGAGGAAGTACAAGAGTTTAAGTAATTGGGTCAAACTATTACCAGCTCCTTGAGTGATGACTCGGATATAAGAAAACAGTCTCGAAGCCTGTATGCTAAAGCGAATATGACCATAAGGAGCTTTCGTTTCTGTACAAGTGAAGCTAAAGACACACTCTTTCGTACTTTCTGCAGTAATATATACGGTCTGCAGCTCTGTGTGAATTATAAAAAAGGTTCTGGCAGTACCCTAAATTTGCTGTACAACAGTTCTTTTAGACTCTTACATAAATTACCCCCGAGATGCTCAGCTTCGCAAATGTTTGCTACCCGCAATGTCCCGAGCTTCCCGGAGGTAACAAGACGTGCTCAACACATTCTAATGCAAAGAATTAAAAAATCAACCAACCCGATCATCCAAGCTATCCATGAGTCCTGCCATTTATCCTCTAAGGCCTAAGCTATGGACTTCTTGGTACGAAAACGTCTGTCTGTCTGTAGCTCCACTTAACTTCGACAGTGCAGTATTATTTCTAATCAATTGTATATATTTCTACCCTTAGTGTATGAACTGTCATTGTATTAATAATATTTGCCATATGGACTATAGTCTGGCAATAAACCTTTTCATTTTCATTTTCATATAGCAAAATTGGGGTAGAGTTACCAGATGCTCTTATTACGAAATGTATTTAAATCAATATATTTAATTTAAATACTCTTAACACGTGTACATATATATGTAATAATAACAATAAGTCAATATTTAAATTTAACACATTGTGGTTTGTCAAGACCATAGTTCTGGTACGTTCTACGGTCACAATGACTGAAAGGACAGTGAAGCATGCTGATAATGACATGAAATCATCATAAGATCTAATACTTTTTGTCTAAGTATATGCAATTTGCAAACTCCTCTAAAGTGTATAATTATAATCAGTCGTGTGATGGAATAAATCTTCAAACTACTTTTGCCGTGTATATAATATATATATATATATATATATATATATATAATATATATATATATATATATAATCTTGTTTCATGATTATGCAAAGAAACTAGGCTGTGGCGGGGTTATCTAGCTATGTTGCTCGACATAATACTTAAATACTATTTAAATTCGGTTGTGATGTCCGTTACAATAAGGAAAACAATAAGAGAGAACTTTATAAATTTTAGACAATGAGGAAACCTGTAAACTGTGGAGAGACTTGCTTGGTACTATATACGATGCAGGCAGGAAGGAGGGGCCAATCGCGAATCTCCGAAACTATTGAAATTACACCTTTTTTGAAAAGACTGTGTAGTGTGTAAGATGCATGCGTGTGTAGTAAGGGATATAGTGAGAAGCGCGTGTTTGAGAGTATGCTGGACTGTTTACAGGGTAGACGTGACATGTAAAAGGCCAGATGAAGAGGACAGTGATGGGAGAAACAGGGTTCAGACACTTCCTGCCTTCTGCTGGAATGCCACATACAAACTCCTTATATATATATATATATATATATATATATATATATATATATATATATATTTATTTATTTATTTATTTATTTAAATTCGACTCTTGTAAATATGCATAGCGGGTTATTATGAGTCAGAAGTTCTAATGAGATCGATGTACAGTTCCCTCGAATGATCTGTTAAATAATTTTAAATTAAATGTTAGGGCTCACGTCATTGCGGAAACTAAGATCGCATGATGATACTTTTACGTTTTTAATACAGGTGAAAAGGCGTATGTTGCATACTATACGTACATATATTAGGATTGAAAGTATTTTTGTGGCCATTTGTACAGAAAATAATGCTTTTTATACGAGATCTGATATCATAAAGCATTAATTATAACATTTTAAACGTTGTGTAACGGTAGGCTTCAGTCTGTAAAGACATGATTGGTACAGCTAATGACAAAAACAATAAGCATGAACATTCTGTGTGATTGATGTAAACAGTGGCCTGACTGGTGTGAAAACAAATACGTTTATTATGAGAATTATGAGGAATTGTGAACAACCGTTAAATTAGAGAAATGATAATTAAAGTAATGTGAATAGTCCTAACTATAACTACAAGTAGAAAGGTTCTTAATGAAAAATCTCTCAACTTTCAATACCTATTTCCCGCTGCATCTATTTAAAAATGACAACCCACATAAATTTGACATCCCGTTTTCTTTAATTGCATCTAATAAGAAATTTTTTTTACCCGAACCTACTTATTTGGATGTTATATATATATAGGCTGACCATATTTCCTTGAGACAAAAACGGGACATTGGGATGGCAAAAAAGGGACGGGGGTTATGTAATATTCTGTATTCATGAAAAAGTAAGTACATAAACATCTTGAGCTTACAATTATTCTTCAGTGACAGAACCCATACAAAAACCCATACAAAACGGTACTGTCCCGTTCAAAACGGTACGTATGGTCAGCCTATATATATATATATATATATATATTATATATATATGATAATAATAATAATAATAACAAGATTAGTTGCAGCTAATAGTCTTTAGAAGAAAGTTAAACTTAACAAATAACCTGAAACAATTACTGAGAGAAATATATAGCAAGATTGGGGGTATAGTTGCCAGATGCTTTTATTACGAAGGGAATTGAAATCAATATATTTAATTTAAATACTCTTAACACGTGTACATATATATATGTAATAATAACAATAAATCAATATTAGTAATAATATTTAAGTGGATGTTTAGCGGAGGATAACAGAAATGATGCTTCAGATTCAAAGCTGTGTTACGCAGCTTGATGTTCTTTTTAGCATATGCAATTTTATAACGAGATTTGCTGTATAGTAAAATTATTAATTCACATACCAGAAGATAGCATGTGAAAGTGAATGTAATGGTATATATCAGCGTAAATAACAGAAAACTACATATTTAAAAGTAAATAAACAAATATGAGTGTACTATATGTATATATTGTATTTGAAGGTCATCTCGTTTGAAAATAAGCCAGTTCCCCTTAAAAAAGAGAGAAATTAATTTATTTAAATTAAAATGATAAATATTCATTTTATTTTTCATAATGCAGATCTTAAACAAAGAACTTGTATTAGGTTTAAAATATGATCACACTGATTTTCATTTATGTATTGTTCGCAATTTGTTAACATTTGAAAATTGGGTGTTAATGTGCAATCTCGTTAGGCCTATTAAAACCTTTCATTCGTTTCCATTTCTACTGTCTTCTAACTTGCCTGAACGGAAAGTACTTGAATGTATGTATGTTTCTTCATGTTTGTTCTTGTTTGCCTCATGAAAACTTTTTTGAAGGAGGAAGGCGAGGCTCAATCCTTTCTTAAATTTTTTTGAATGAAGGTGCAAACGATTCCCCCCCCCCCAAGGAGGATGGGGCCCTGAAAGGGGCCCTCAAGGGGCAAATGCCCTTCATTAAGGAGGGTGAGACCCCATAAATGGGCTAAGAACTTAAGTAAGGGGGCCCCCCTCATACAGAATTCTATGCCTTCAGGGGCAGGATTTCAGAGCACCCCAACTTCCTCTCCCCAAACGCGCCCATACTACTAGGGTAAACAGGAAGGTTTGAATTAAAAAAATGTACAAAATATAATGTAATGTTATAATGTTTCAAACCAACAAAGACCCTAGGATCCACTAGATGAAATATTATACGATTCTCTAAATTCAAATTGAACCCAACATTTCCTTTCATGTTTTATAATAAGCCGTCATTAAAAAATTCATAATTTATTTAGTGCATAAAACATCCGACTTTTTTTTGTTCAAAGACGATTTTATATAATATATATATATATATATATATATATATATATATATATATATGTATATATGTATATAATATATAGTGGCCACAAAGCCCCTTTGCATTAAAAAAAGAGCAACATACAGATATGCTGTAATTTCAGTGCAAAGTCTTTATGGCCATTCTGAGAGAGAGAGAGAATATATATATATATATATATATTCGAATTTTTATATGCATATACGCAGTTCGTTATAGCGCCTCGTTGGTATAGTAGTTAACGTTGCTGGCTATGAATCTGGCTACAATCCTGGGTTTGAATTCCGGTGCATCTAGCGTACCAATATTTGTTCGGATAAAGTTACTACAGAGCTCTCTATCTACCGAGGAAGGCAACGGGAAACCACCCGAGTTATTTCTTCTCTTGTATTTAACAAACCTGCTGAAAAGCAGGTTACTGTTTACAGTTTACCTACGCATTTATAACGCATACTTCATATTATGTAATAAAGATTTCAGAAACACTCGTGATATGTATATATGATACAATGTGCATGAAATAAAGAACTCTTCTTTATATATATTATATAATATATATATATATATATATATATATAGACACACACACACACACACACACACACACACACACACACACACACTGTGTCCCGCAAAAATGCTCCTATTTTTATTTGCCCGTTATTTTATAATGTTATAATGGATGTACATTTCATTGTTGTGGGTTTCTTCTTCAGAAAGGTAACAGATCGGGTTTTTTATTCCGCATATATCTATATGCATAAACCTATTCATTTCTAAGCTTTCATTACTTAATTAATAAATATTGTACATTAAAATCGTTCTTTCACCATTTCATACTTAAAGCAATAACTTTTCCTAACCTTGACGGAAATGATAAAAGGCGATATCGCTACCGTTAAACTTACCAAAACTAATTAGTAAGTTTCGTAAAAGAAATAATTGCATTGTCCCAGATTCATAGTGGTTTTAGCAGGATGGAGCATCTCCACACACTACTTGTGAAACTCGCAACTTTTTAAGGAAGCATTTTTCCGGGCGACTGATCTCCTTTCATGAGCCAGTGGCAGAGTTGGAAACGGGTCACCAACTTTGAACCGTGTTACCCGTCCAGCTCCTGACTCGTGACACACTGACCCGGCACAACTGCTGACCTAAACAATACCTTGAATAAAACCTTTTTCAAAATATGATACATCATAACGTAAACTGTTTCAAAATACAAAATATTTTGATACACAAATACAAGCCGACTCCCCTTCAAAGTATTAAGCCTACCCGAGTACTTTCTTATTGAAATAAGCCAGTTCAACGCTTAGCCACTACCCTAATATTTTTATATAATATATATATAATATATATATATATATATTTATTTATTTATTTATTTATTATATAATATATATATGAAACCCACAAGGAAAAAAAATAATTGTGAAATTCATCCCATATATATATATATATATATATATTTATTATATAATATATATATCAAAACCACAAGGAAAAAAAATAATTGTGAAATTCATCCCATACATATATATATATATATATATATATATATATATATATATATATATATACAGTGCCCGCGAAAAGTATCCGATCACTCAAGAAAATACAATATTTTCCCTTGATATTCAGAGACACGTAATTCACTTTCTATTTGTTCTAGCGACATCTGGTAACTTTGAGGTTGCTCGCTGATATGAGATCTATCCAACGCATTCTCAAATTAGTGTTCTGGTAGCCTTCGTTGCGGGTGGCTGTGTCTCAAATTTGTCAGATTTCACTGTTTGTGTAAATTTCTTGATATTTTTTTTTTTTTACAGAAAGTGGTGTAAATAAAATTTATATATAATGTGTGCTAAAAAACAACTTAAGAGTGATTGTCGAGGTGCTATTGTTGCTTTGCATGCATGTGGGAAATCACAGAGACAGATAGCTAAGGAATTAAACATATCACAAAGTACCGTTAATTTATGGGTTTCACGGGCTAAGAACAATGGTGGCCTAACCACGCCAGTCCCTAAAAAACGATCTGGCAGACCGAGAAAAACAAATTCGCGAACAGACAAACTTATGAAACGTTTAGTATTGAAAAACCCAACAATAACTGCGAAAGAAATAAAATTTAATATGAATAATTTGTTATTTGGTGTTTCTGAACGAACTATCCAGGAGCGGCTCCAAAAAGAACTCGGATTACCATCTCGCCATGCTGCTAAGAAACCGTTCATTAATGAAAAAATGCGTAAAAAACGTGTCGCATTTTGTAAAAAATACATTCATTGGACTGTTGATGACTGGAAGAAGGTTTTATTTAGCGATGAGTCGACATTTTTGACATTCAGAAGTTGTCCAAAAAAGGTTCGCCGGCCTATTGGCTCAAATAGGATGGACCCTAAATACACCCTAAAGACAATGAAACACCCTCCAAGTGTGATGGTTTGGGGTTGTTTCGGTTACTATGGGCGTGGAAACTTATATTTTCTTCCGAAGAACACAACTATGAATGGTGCACGGTATTTAGCAATGCTACAGGATAAACTTCCAATGGCAATGGCAATCCAAAGGACAAAAACATACATGCATGATGGTGCACCATGTCACAGGGCCAAAATAGTGACAAAATGGATTACTGACAATAAATTTGATATTTTGGATTGGCCTGGTAATAGTCCAGATCTCAATCCGATAGAAAATCTGTGGCTAATAATAAAAAATAAGGTTGAATGCCACGACACTGGCTCAGTCGAAAAATTACAAGAGGCCATCAAAAAGGTATGGTGCAAGGAAATATCAGTGGAAGTTTGTCAAAACTTGATTAAATCCATGCCAAAACGTCTAGAACAAGTCATCCAAACCAAAGGACAGATGACAAAATACTAATATAAGGTTAGTATACATTTAAACATTGTTTTTTATGTAAAAAATACAAATTTCAAGGGTGATCGGATACTTTTCGCGGGCACTGTATATATATATATATATATATATATGCAGAGGAGAGGCGTTCGATTACGCCTCGCTCGGTACGCAGTTCTCCCCCCTCCCACCGAAGAAGGAGAGGCACGCGCGGCCGTCAGGGTATAAACACCGCTAGCAGACCCTCACCAAGCCACAGAGTAAGGGAGGGGCCTCCTATCCCCCAAAGGTTGTGCCACCCATCCCCCAGGCAGGCGAAACCTGCCACAGGGAGATCGAGGGAGCAGGACGGGTGGGTAACTGTTGATAGGCGCCAGTCCCAAAGGTCTCCTCAACCGGTCTCCGCGGCGAGGCCACCGATGGAGAATCTCGCCCTATTTGTGTCGCGAATTCAGCTCTCGAACGAGGCAAGCGATATTCGACACATGATAGAAGAAATCATTGGTGAACACAGTATAGTGATAGTTAATAAACTAAACACGAAATCTCCGCATTATAACTCTTTTAAAGTAATAATTAAAGGTGTAAATGCGCATTTCAACCCGTATAATATGAGTCAATGGCCCGACGGTATTATTGTTAAGGAGTTTATTCACTTTTCCAGGAGATTTGATAACAGGCAAAATAATAATAATAATAATAATAATAATAATAATAATAACAATAATAATAATAGTAGGCGCTCTAACGGTAATGCCTGAAAGTTGTACTGTGTATAATAATAATAATCTTACTAATAATAAATTTTCTATCAGTCATGGCGGATAACTTGTTGAAAATAGTCTCATATAATGTAAGGTCAGTGAGGAATTCAACTGTAGATGTTCATAAAATCTGCGACAGTGCAGATTTGATACTCCTGCAGGAGCACTGGCTACTTAAGCAAGAGCTAAAATTCCTCTCTACCATACATGATGACTTTATGTACCATGCGTCATCAGCAGTAGACTTGTCAGATGAATTAATGTACGGTAGGCCTTTTGGTGGTGTTGCTTTCTTATTAAGGAAAAATTTGTCAAAACATATAAGATTTTTAACAAGCGATTACGTAAGGTTGTTAGGCATTGAATTACAAGTGAACAATGATTGCATATTAATTGTAAACTGCTATTTACCATACAACAACGGCAGTAATCTAGATGAATACATTGATTTGCTATACAAAATTAAGTCATTATCAGATAACCCCAAATATTCTCACTGTATAATAATGGGGACTTTAACGCACATGTGAACTCGGAATTCTTTGGAGAATTGGGTAACATGTGCGAGTCGCCAATTTAAGTATAAGTGATGTAGATGTATTAGGGGTAGCCAGTGGTAATTTTACATACGTTAGCGATATGAGTGGTACCACCAGGTGGATTGATCATTGTCTCACTTGTAATAATCTAAAGGATCGAATTGTTAGAGTTCATATTTTGCATGATTTCCTTCTTTCTGATCATAGACCATTAGAAATATTAATTAACGTTACCAATTTATGCGCAACACGACTTAACAAGAACTCAATAGGTAAGAATAATCGCGTCGATTGGTCCAATGTTACGATGCAGCAGAGAATAGAATACAAATAATTTAGAAATTTTGCACCTTGGCTGTAATAATCCTTGCTCAAATAATTCTCACTGTAAACTCATAGATAGGTATTATAGTAAGATAATATCCCTGTTAAGAGAAGCAGGAAGCCCCTTGATTAAATCTTACAACTATCATACTAAGGTTATTCCTGGATGGAATGATTTTATTGCCCCCCTGAAGAGGGAATCGAAAGACGCCTACGATTTGTGGTGCTTCATGGTAGACCCAGATTAGGACCAGTATACATAAATATGTGTAGAAGTCGGGGTCAGTATAAGGCGGCCATAAGGCGATGTAAACAGGAAGAAGAGTCTATTCGAGCATCAAAAGCCTGTGAAGCTCGCTTAAATAACGATAATAACAAATTTTGGAAATTTGTTAAGAATCAAACGGGTGTCAAAAATGTCCTCCCTCCGACAATCGATGGGGTGACGGGGGGGATGAAATTGCAAAGCTGTGGAAAAACCACTACTCTAACATTCTTAATAGTGTGAGTAGGGATAATCTTAAGATAGATTGCAGCGAAACGATTGTGGGAGGAACAAGGGAAAATATTTTGATATCATTTTCTGAAGTAAAGAGGTTAATTAAAGAGTTAAAGACTGGTTCTGCGTCAGGGGTAGATGACTTATCGAATGAGCACTTAAAATATGCAAATGACGTAGTATGTCTGCATATATCATTGCTCCTATCAACCATGCTTGCTCATAGCTATATCCCTGCAGAGTTCATGAGGGTATATATCTTGCCCCTGGTCAAAAATAAGTATGGAGACATTCTGTCCAGCAATGATTACAGGCCTATTGCTGTCGCTTCCTGCTTCTCGAAACTACTAGAAAAACTCTTGTTACTCTGTTTAAATGATTTCCTATGGACATCTCCTAATCAGTTTGGCTTTAAAAGGTCCCACTCAACTGACCTGTGTATCTATGTACTTAAAGAAACAATATCTAAATACATTGACAGTAATTCAACCATTTATAGCTGTTTCCTTGATATAAGTAAGCATATGATAGGGTGAACCACAATATTTTATTTGAAAAACTAGAAGACAGGAAGGTTCCCATGTACATATTAAATTTATTGAAATTTTGATATTCCCACCAATCTTTCACTGTTAGGTGGGGCAATGTACTATCCGAGTGTTTTGGCTCCTCTTGCGGGGAGAGAAGGCTCCTTGCTCTCCCCTATGCTGTTTAATGTGTATATTGACGGATTAATTGCTTCACTTAATGAGGCAACAGTAGGATGTTGTATAGATAACACAAGGATAAATAACTTAGTTTATGCCGATGATATGGTGTTAATAAGTCCCTCTGTTAAAGGTCTGGATCGGCTACTAAATGTCTGTGAAGTGTATTCGCAGAAACATGATATTCTTTTTAATGTTACAAAAACTAAGGTTATGCAGTTTCATCCTAAAAGCTATAATCAGCCAGCTGATATAAGGTTTAAAATGAATGGTGAAGTAATTGAGGAAGTAGAAGAGTTTAAGTATTTGGGTCAAACTATACCAGCTCCTTGAGTGATGACTCGGATATAAGAAAACAATCTCGAAGCCTGTGTGCTAAAGCGAATATGACCATAAGGAACTTTCGTTTCTGTACAAGTGAAGCTAAAGACACACTCTTTCGTACTTTCTGCAGTAATATATACGGTCAGCATCTCTGGGTGAATTATAAAAAAGGTTTTGGCAGAACCCTAAATTTGCTGTACAACAGGTCTTTTAGACTCTTACATAAATTACCCCCGAGATGCTCAGCTTCGCAAATGTTTGCTACCCGCAATGTTCCGAGCTTCCCGGAGTAACAAGACGTGCTCAACACAGTCTAATGCAAAGAATTAAAAAGTCAACCAACCCGATCATCCAAGCTATCCATGAGTCCTGCCATTTATCCTCTAAGCTATGGACTTCTTGGTACGAAAACGTCTGTCTGTAGCTCCACTTAACTTCGACAGTGCAGTATTATTTCTAATCAATTGTATATATTTCTATCCTTAGTGTATGAACTGTCATTGTATTAATAATATTTGTCATATGGACTATAGTCTGCCAATAAACCTTTTCATTTTCATATATATATATATATTTTATATATATATATATATATATATATATATATATATAGCGAGCGATAAAATTTAACTTGTGTTACCCAAAGAAGACAACCTGCCCTCAGAATGAACTCTTTATTTTCTACAGTTCCAGCTATTACATTCTCTTAAATTACTGGTATTTAAAGATAAATATAGCTTGCTAACCTTCAGTGTCATGAAATAAATAATTTGAGTTTAACTTGATAGATCTTTCTTTTTATTTTTCGCCAGTCTACTCTACTAGGCAACTAAATACCCTTTCAATGTATACAGCATGTTTAATATACAATTTAACAAAAAAAGGTAGGTATATAGAGGAGCACTTAGAAGTACACTTCTAATACATGTCTAATGGAAAATATCCTGGTTGACCTTCATTGTCTTAAAAATCAAACATTTTGTTGGAAATAGGTGAAAACTTTTGGTGTGGTAGCCAGAAAATGTGGAAGGCTCAAACACTGCAGAAAGGTAGGGGACAACGCAAATAAAATTGTCAAAAGGATCTGGTCAGTTATAAAATCAGACTTAACACCAACTGGAGGGCTCAAATGACTTTACTTTACAAAATGAGTACGTACTGGTAATAGTGTGTAACTTGGATTGATATATTGAGTGTTAAACACCATCCCCTTAGCCTGTTTTAAGAAATAATGGACAGCTGCATTCATTCATGAAAAAGGATGTGTAAATATGCATATCTATTTAAGCAGATCTTAATTGCACCTTTAATTGTAGATTATTTCACTCATTTACCTTGGGAAAACCGATTTTTTTCAGTCAGAAGCTAAGTCAGCCTACCAAGTAGGTCTTAAGTATATTGAACCTTAGTTAGTGATTATTGATTTAAATGGAAGCTGGATAGAAAGTGATTTCAGACAGTTTTTTTATGCCGTTTCTACCAAAAATCATATAGCATAGTGTATACAAGCCTGTTTGTGGAATTCAGTAGTGATGCAAACTAACAAAATCATATAACCTAGTGTAATATAGTATGGTTCTACATTGTAGAGAACACTGTCAGTAGTATGAATAGATCGTATTGAATAGGCCCCTTCCTGTTGCAGATGTGAGCTTATGACATTTTATAGCAAAATTATTAGTTTGCCTCAGTAAACGAGTTGAAAAGTAATCCTATAAAGAAGTCATACATGACAGTATGAAGAGAAAGCTGAGGAAAGTCTTTAATACAGAAGTTTACACTGTGCAGCGTGCAGGAGGCAATGGAGAATTGAGTAAAGCCTCTTAAAAAGTAGTATTAGCTATTTTCTGAGAATTGAAACCTGGAGATATCAATTATTTCAGCCTATCAAACACCATACTGTAAATTAGAGATTTTTTGTGCAGCACTAAATTCCAGTGAAATTTTTTTTATTATACATAGATTTAAAATCCTCTATCAACAGCCACAAACTTAGTTATACACATACTGTTCTTCTGTGCTAAGCTAAGAGGCAAAGGATCTGCTGAGAAAGGAAACGTACTAAGGATCTAGGTTGCAGGGCTTGTATAATAAATATTATATATAATATATATATATATATATATATAATTATATATATATATATATGAAAATTATTTCACGAAGGTAACACGTGAAAAATATTTATGATGAATAAAACCACGAAGGAAAGGAAACACAAAATGGTGCTCAAGCGCTTTCGTCTAATGACATCCTCAGGAACACTGAAGTACATAAAAAGGTTAAGCCTATATATAGGTTACAGAAAGAAAAAAAAAGAAAAAATAAATAACATACATACACACACACACACATATATATATATATATACACATACATATCTATATATACAAATACATACATACATACATACATACATATATATACAATAAACAGAGAAGTAAAAATAATAAAAATTAAAAATTAAAACCTTAAAGGATTACCAGTGAGGCGTACAGATTTGTAAGGAAAAATATCGATTTTTAGCACAAGATCAAATGGATTATAAAAATACAAAATTATACTGGAACTCTGCCGGGTTTTAACACAATGCTACCTATGGTCAGGTTTCGATATATATAAAAAAAATAAATAAAATGCAAATTAAAAGTTAATCGATTTTTTAGCACAAGATCAAATGGATTATAAAAATACAAATTTATACTGGAACTCTGTCCGGGTTTTAACACACTGCTGCCTATGGTCAGGTTTTGATATATATAAAAAAATAAAATGCAAATTAAAAGTTAATAAAGTAGAAGACAAGTTTACCAAAGATTTAATGTTTTACCCTTCTTATTTAAATCTGTTTTAAAGGAATTCAACATAACAGGATCGAGTTGAAAAAGACCTTTGCTTATGTTGAAGTTATTTGAAAGTTGGATAATGGCAGACTCAAGAATATTTCTATTAACAATGTTGCTTGAATGGAATAAAACTGAAGCATTATTCCAATCAATACAGTGGGCTAACTCTGACAAATGGACAAAAAGGGCACTGGACAACTGTCCTGTTCTAACGGAATATTGATGCTGTTTTATACGTGTGTGCAAATCCTTTCCCGTCTGACCTATGTAAAAGGAATCACATTGTTTACAACCAATTTTATAGATAATGCCTGAATTATTGGTAGGGCTATTTTTTACTATGATATTTTTCACAATATTGTTATATGAAAATACTACATTAATATCCAAAAGTTTAAGTACATTAGCAGTGCCTAAAAAGCCCCGGAAAAATGGAAGTACTAAAATATTTTTTGACAAAGTACGAGTGTTAATATTGACACGATAGAAAGTTCGTTTTGCCTTGTTGAGACAAGATTCCATAAACGCAGATGGATAACACAAATCACTTCCAATACCGTTGATTTTTTCCAATTCGGCATCGATGTATTCCGGACTGGCGATCCTAAGGGCGCGGAGAAACATTGATGAAAATATGGCCTTCTTAGTGGGGGTATCATGTCCCGAGTAAAAGTGTACGTAGGACAAATTGTTTGTCGTTTTCCGATAGATACTAAACTTAAAACCTGGGCTTTCCCTATGTACACGCACATCCAAAAATGGGATTGAATTGTCTTGCTCAACTTCTAACAGATTTAAATAAGAAGGGTAAAACATTAAATCTTTGGTAAACTTGTCTTCTACTTTATTAACTTTTAATTTGCATTTTATTTTTTTATATATATCAAAACCTGACCATAGGCAGCAGTGTGTTAAAACCCGGACAGAGTTCCAGTATAAATTTGTATTTTTATAATCCATTTGATCTTGTTCTAAAAATCGATTAACTTTTAATTTGCATTTTTTTTTTTTTTTATATATATCGAAACCTGACCATAGGCAGCATTGTGTTAAAACCCGGCAGAGTTCCAGTATAATTTTGTATTTTTATAATCCATTTGATCTTGTGCTAAAAATCGATATTTTTCCTTACAAATCTGTACGCCTCACTGGTAATCCTTTAAGGTTTTAATTTTTAATTTTTTATTATTTTACTTCTCTGTTTATTGTGTATATATGTATGTATGTATGTATGTATGTATTTGTATATATAGATATGTATGTATATTATATATGTGTGTGTGTGTGTGTATGTATGTTATTTATTTTTTTTTTTTTTTTCTTTCTGTAACCTATATATAGGCTTAACCTTTTTATGTACTTCAGTGTTCCTGAGGATGTCATTAGACGAAAGCGCTTGAGCACCATTTTGTGTTTCCTTTCCTTCGTGGTTTTATTCATCATATATATATATATATATATATATATATATATATGGTGAGTCAAAAGTCCCCATACATAGGCAAAATGGTCACTTTATTATGCAATCACTTGTAAGTCACAAAATATGGTCTATGTGGGCACCATTACACTGAATGCACATACGGATGCGTTCCTCCCAGTCATGGCAAACGCGCGTTAACATGATGTCTGGTGTTATGCGTGCACACTCATCACGAATGCGTTCCTTTGGGTGGTCCGTGTTTTGTATTTTCACCTGGTACACCATGGCCTTCAAGTGCCCCCACAAGTAAAAATCAAAGGGGGGGTGAGGTCTGGGGACCTCAGAAGCCACTCCATGGGACCACGGCGGCCAATCCAGTGACCCGGAAACTGCTGATCCAGCCACTGGCGCACGCAGATACCGTAATAGGGTGGCGCCCCGTCTTGTTGAAAGTACGCTGGAAATCCCCAGTCCTCGTTCAGCAGGGACGGCATGACTGTCTTGCAGCATGTTTAGATACATTTCGGCATTCAGATTGGTGTCAATGAAAAAAGGGCCAACAATTGTGTTGCCCCATATCCGGCACCACACCATCACTTTTCCAGCGCCTTCCGTCTTTGAGGGACTCATCCAGTGCGGGTTGTCATCACTCCCGTACGTTTTGAGGATTAACCTCTCCATGAACATAAAAGTTGGCGGTACTTACGTATTAACGGGGTCCACCATATATTGATGATTGGTTAGGTTAAGTTGTAATATTTTCGTTAGTTGAAAATTTCTAATACATCATATTTTTAAAAATATTTACAATGATTTACAATGATGTATTAGAAGTTTTCAACTAATAAAAATATTACAACATTCTCTAACCAATCATCAATGATTTACAATGATGTATTAGAAATTTTCAACTAACGAAAATATTATAACTTAACCTAACCAATCATCAATATGTGGTGGCTCCCCGTTAATACGTAAGTACCAAGTTGGCTTCATCTGAAAACAGGATGCCAGCCGAGAACTTCGTGTCTTCGTCCACTTTTGTTCGGGCCCATTCACAGAATTCCAGCCGCCTGTCCGGGTCGTCTTCGCTAAGATACTGCAACATTTGCATTTTGTATGGATGCCATCTGTGCTCTTTCATAATGCGAACGATACTCCTTTGGCTGACACCGCATTCTGCAGACATCCGTCGAGTGCTTTTTTGGGGACTCTTTGCGAATGCTGCCAGCACCATGGTCGCTGTGCCTTCATCGGTGGCTGTTCGTGGACGGCTACTTCTCGGTTGGTCTGCAACACTTCCATTCTTCTTGAACTTCTCAGTGAGTTTGGCAACGGTGTCGTGTGTGTGCGTGCCGGGGGCGTGTCTCCTGTTAAAATGCTCGGCAACCTTGCGAAAGCTTCCTGATCCTGCCAGAAGAATGATCTCTATACGCTCTTCTTGGGACAAAGGCATCTCAGCACATCACCTGCAAAAAAATAAAAAATAAATAATAATTTATTTATCATGACCATTTTGCCTATGTATGGAGACTTTTGACTCACCCTATATATATATATATATATATATATATTCAAGACGAAGGTAAAGACGTAGACAACGTTTCGGGTTACCTCACCCATCATCAGGCTTATCATAAAGAATAAACTAAAATTAATAAATAACAAGACATAAATAAATGAAGATTGGTAGAAATTGGTAGCTAACCAAAATGAAAAATTAAAAGTTTTAAAAAGAAAAGTATATCCTAAGAGCAAAATAACATGTTGAGAAAATGCAATTAAAAATATAAAGTCACAGTAAAATTAGATATAAATGGTAAAAATAAGCTAACACCATCATAAAAAGATAAGAAATGGGTAAAAGAAAAAATCAGTATGAAATAAAAATCAGTAAAAGCAAATATAAACACACAAATATACTTACATCAGACACATGACCTCAAGAAACTAGACAGGACAGGAAAAACAGTGCAGAAGGAAAGAAAACTTGGTTGGTTGTAAGCTAATTAATATAGAGGGGGAAACAGCTAGAATCAAGATTAAGACGGGTTTAAATATTTTATGCAAAGGGATTCATAAATACGGAGGGAGGATAAACAACTAAAAGACTAATATTTTGAAATCATCTATAGTTACATCCACTTTGCAACTGATGGAGTGATTCCTAATGGCAGAGAATTCCTTCTTGGAGGGAACATTACCAGTTCTATGGATAATACCCATGTGTGAACAGAATCTAGTCTACATCGAACGGACGGTGCTTCTTTTCACAATTCTTTTCGACCTTTACGACCTTGCTCCCATATTTAAGATTTTGTACAGAGATTGCACATTTGAAATAGAAACATAACGCTAGAAATAGAAACATAGCCTATTACATTTTCATGAATAGCGTGAAGCCATCATAACCTATTGGGCTTAAATGGTAAAGGGACAAGAATTGGTTGTTTTATATATAAGAATATAGTGTAGTAATTATTTCAAATCTATACACGAGCTAGCTTTGTTAATAGTTACATGGGAATACTCAGAAGCCATGTATTTTTATTTAAATATATTGTTTTGCAGGCCTACTCGCCAAAGCCATGATTTGCTTGAAGTTGTGGTTTAGAGCTACCAGTCTTATCCCTAGCCTGAGAAGATTGAAAGAACTGGCTCTTTTTAGTTTTTTGAGATACAAGTAACTTTTTCTTAATAGAGTTTAATGGAAGAGTTTCAATAAGAAAATTGCAGACTAAAGATATGAAATTAGTTTTTAGGTGGTAGCCTTTTGACGTGACTTGATATATTGTGTGCTAAATACCCGCTCCTAAGCCTGTTTTAAGCAATAATGGGTGTTTTCATTCATGAGAAAAGAATTGTGTAAATAATACATATCTATTTAAGCACATCTTTACTGTATCGAGTTAACTTGAAATGTAGACTTTCACTCATTTAGCTTGAAAAAATCCAATTTTGGCAGTCAGCAGCTACGTCAACCTATCAAATAGGTCTTAAGTATATTGCATCTTTATGGTATTGTCACTAAAAGCTAAAAAGATGCTAGTACTGTGGTGTTACCCCTTCTTATAAAGCTGGCTTGTGATTAAAATCTGTAAGATTTTATTATAAAATGTAGCTCATGACTTGAATAACCCTGATAGGCACCAGTGGATTCATGTTTAACAAATGAAATGTAATGTAATGCTCATGTGGTAATAGTAGTTCCTTAGCTAGTTTTAAGAAAAATTTGGGGGCTTTCCTGAATGAGAGAGGGGTTGTGTATTCTTAGTTGTCTTGAGTAACAATTTGTACAATTTTATTATAAATTATAACTTATGGCTTGGGTAGGCCCAAGTGGTTCATGTTTTCAAAATATGTAATAATGTAGTTTAAACAGACAAGCTTTACTATGCAGGGTGTGCTCAGAGAGAAGCCATAGGGTCCCTAATTACTAGCCTAGCCTAATCAGCTAGCTACTGCTGATAACTTTTATAAAGAATGCTTAAAATATTTATTTCGGCTTTATAAACTGGTCATTAAATTTCGAGGCGAGTTTTTATTTTATCCATTAAATTTATAATTGGGACTCAGGTGGGGTGATGGTGAAGGAGTTACCAGATAAAATTAATGTAAAATCTTCAGTGATTAGGGAGAATTCATTATCTAATGGGCTTGTCATCAATACCCTTTTTAAAATTTGCAAAAATTCATGAGATTATAAGTAACGAAACCAAAGAAGCTCTTAACGAAGAATCCGATTCTATCTAAAAGAATTCCTACGATTTTACATATATATATATATATATATATATATATATATATATTTTAGAGAGTTTGTGCTTTGTGTAAATAACTGCCTTTTTAAGAATAAATAAAATTATTAGATAGGATCTGTATACTGAACCATACTTTATTATACTTGAGGACTTTTCTCGTTAAAATAAAGCCCGTGCATTCAATAAATAAATTTTCGTCTATAATTTATCTATACCCTTTTAAAATTCGTAAAAATTGAACAACTGCAGGTACTTTGAGTGTGACAATTAGTCAGAGCTAATTATATTATAAATACTGAATCCAAACAATCTCTGAACGATAGAAACAAACCTTCCATTAACAACAATAGTTTATCTTACAAATTACAGCTCTTCTAACTAACCAACCAACCTACTTTCATAGATATATTATACCTTCCAATGTAACTGACATTCATACAGTTTTCTCTCAATATCTGCTGATATGGAGGTTGACGTAATCATTGTGTATTTACCAGTTGAGGTAATTTTAATTTAATTTAATTTAATTTTAATGATTTTAATTCCTTTTGTATTAGTGTAATTTTAATTATTTATGCTTATTTTGTTTTAAGACTTATACGAGTAATTCACTGACGATGACAAAAGATTTGCGTCTGACATACAAAAATAAACGAAAATGCTTGCTGTTGTGTTGGTCTTTCTTTTCATCTATATCTATCTATCTATCTAGCTATATAATGCTGTGCAAAAAGACTAGGACACCTCATTTACTTTTGTACTTTTCGGATTTACTATAATGTTAATTTAGAACATTTCTTTACATTAATCATTTTGAACTATATATTATTGGAAAGGAAATTTTGTGGGCTTTTTAGTGATATATAGTTCAATATGATTAA
This sequence comes from Bathynomus jamesi, assembly GCA_023014485.1. Lineage (NCBI taxonomy): Eukaryota > Metazoa > Arthropoda > Malacostraca > Isopoda > Cirolanidae > Bathynomus > Bathynomus jamesi. The sequence continues at coordinate 1,412,511 of JAJOZX010000237.1, forward strand.
TTTAAAGAAATGTTCCTAAATTAACATTACAGTAAATCCGAAAGTACAGAAGTAGATGAGGTGTCCTAATCTTTTTACACAGCATTGTATGTGTGTATATATATATATGGCACTAATACAGCGAGCTGTTCGTGCTTTGAATGGGTGTATGAACACAGCGATGCCTTGTAAGACAGTGAAACCTTTACTCTCTGTCTATAACCTAATTTGTAAAGAATCTGTGTTCCGAGTGTTGATTGAGGTATATACAGATAGTACAGTATATATATAGCCAGCTAACACGGTTGACCAATCGACGATTGACACAAGATTGATATCGCTGAAATGTGGTTGATACTGTTCCCAGTTCGCAATTATTATTGATGTAATGTTGAATGGACAATATTGATAAAATGTTGATAAAATTAAGTGCAATCAGGATTCACAAAATACTGTTTCCTAATACGTCGAAATATACTGTTGTTTCTATATTTACTGAATTACAAAATTTTCATCAGGGCAGTTTCAGCGTCGATAGTTTATTAACTGATCAATTTTCAATTAATATTTTAACACTGTCTAATATTTAATTATTTACAATGCATTATTTTTACAAAACTTTTTTATCTATATACTCATATTCATTTATGTATATTAAATGATGTGTGTGTGACTGTGTGTGTGTGTGTGTGTGTATATATATATAGTATAATACATATACACAGTATATAGTGTAATCATCTATAGGGAAGTGGTCTATTTTCTTCACTACCCAATAACAACGTTGTTTCTCTATTAAAATGTAGCTAATTAATGTATCATCGATACGCATCAGTATTGGATTTCTATTGCGTTTCCACTCTACATATGAATAACGGAGTCTTTTCTGTATCTGAAAATTAACATTGTATTGCTGTTGCACGTTTTATTCCACTTACCGTATCTTATGGATAACTGTTTTGTATACATAAATTTTGCCAGCAACGAAATTATGTGAACTGACAGTAGTCAAATGGGGATATACTAATATGGTTGTATTTAACTGAAATGTTACGTTAGCACGTTTTATTCCACTTACCGTATCTTATGGATAACAGTGTTTTGTATACATAAATTTTGCCAGCAACGAAATTATGTGAACTGACAGTAGTCAAATGGGGATATACTAATATGGTTGTATTTAACTGAAATGTTACGTTAACTATGTTCCAAACGTAAAATTATTTATATATATTAATTTGTTAAATCATGGATATTTCCTCTTTATTACTGCATCATTTTTTAACTGATATTTTAACAGTTAACTTATAACACTTTCTATTTTACAATATAAGCAAAGGATCATCAATGTAGAATAATTCCATATCTAGAATTCATAAAAAACGCGCGTGTAATAAAAATATGAAAAAGTATCAACTCGCTGTTTATGAATACAATCATAAAATACAATACAATCCCTTTTTCAAACTAAGGCTTAGTAGAGCCGTTTTTAATTTGTTATGAATATTATTATTATTATCACATCATAATGCTGACTATTATTAAATTAATATTTCATTGATATCTTATTTTCATCAAAGTTTTCAATAGCATTGTTTTTATATTCAACTCTCATCATTTGGGCCGTTTCCGATTTTTTGAAAATAAGATATTTAATGTAGATTTTTACGCTGATTTAAAAAAATTCTTTTTTTTTGAGAAATGAGCGGTTCAAAAGTTATGTTTGTTATTGTAATTTTGTATTAGGTCAAAAACTATAACAATACAACTGAAAACTAATACAAGAGTTATTGTATTCTTTAGTAATATTGGCTTATGTCACTAAGTATTTGTGTGAATAGATTTCGACGTTATTTTTCTGTCCGGTTAGGTCACCTAAATGCCGGTTAGGTCAACTGAACGCCCTTGATGATTGGTTAGGTTAAGTCGTGATATTTTCGTTAGTTTTAACGAAAATATCACAACTTAACCTAACCAATGTCAAGGGCATACAGTTGACCTAACCGGGCATTCAATAACCTAACTGGGCATTCTATCCATTACAAAATTACAATAACAACATAACTTTTGAACAGCTCATTTCTCCAAAAAAGACTTACATTTTTTAAGTCAGCGTAAAAATCTATATTAAATTATCTTGTTTAAAAAAAAGTCGGAAACAGTCCAAATTTCGGAAAAGCCCATCATTTAATCACTATTTCAAATTTTTGTATCTTGCATAGTGTTAAATTTTTGTTTACAGTAAATTTATTTTTGTCAGCAGTGAAATCTTAATGAGTTCCATTTATTGAGTGTCTGATGATATACCATGTATTATTTTCACCACAGCTAAATAATGGTATCATTTCTATAATGCATCTCGAACATTACATTGCTCTTGTTAATTAATCATACATACAGTATTACATTGCTAAAATATTTGTGTGTACATTTAGCCTTGTCATTTACGAACAGAGAAGTAGTACTGTCAGTTCAGGAAATTTATATTATGGTATTTCCATAATTCCAAGGGTAAATGCATCAGTATTGATTTTTATGAGGAAAATATTTGTAAAATACCAAGCTCTCTCGTGAATACGGGAGGGTTGGCAATGTTGATGATAATCGTATTTCAAATGTTCAGCCGTTATAAGAGTATAATCCAAGCGAGTTAAAGATACTAATTTCTTTGTCAAATTAACAGTATTATTCTCCGAGTGTAGTGTAGCTGACCACAAATCCACTGGCCCTGGGTTCGAATCCTGGTGCAGCAGACGTACCAACTTCTGTTGGGTTAAGGGTACTAAATAACTTTACCTACTGAGGAAAACGCAGGGGGAACCATCCTAGTTATTTCTTCCCACATATTTAACAAACCTGCTGAAAAGCAGATTATCGTTTGCATTTTACATAAGCAGTTATAACGCACAACTCATATGTAATAAAGTTTTCATAAGCACTAGAGAGAGAGAGAGAGAGAGTTACAAGGAGTTACAAGGAAAAGAAGTACCTCAATAGGCCTTGCGGCCCATACCGAGGAGGTACCAATGGCAACGAGTGCCAGGGAAAATTTTCTACACACTCAAATAGTGTGCAAGATTTGGTCTAACCTTTTCTTGAAGTGATCCACAGAGGAACTGTTCACAACTTCTGAAGGTAAACTGTTCCACGTGTCACAGATCTTATACGTAAAGTAATTCCCACACACACTAGTCCTAAACCGTTTCAAATCCAACTTCCAACCATTGTTGCGAGTTGGGTTATCATTTAAACTAAACATGCTTCTAAAATCGACATCGTTGAACCCGCGTAAGAGCTTAAAAACCTCGATCAGTTGACCGCGCAGCCTCCGAGTTTCAAGCGAAAACAAGTCCAGGGCGCGTAAGCGTCGATTGTAGCCCATATGCCTAACGGAAGGGATTAACTTTGTGGCCCTCGCCTGCACTCGCTCCAGCCTCTCAATATCTTTCCTGAGGGTGGGCGACCAGAACTGCACAGCATACTCCAGGTACGGCCGAACCATGGAATTCTACAGAGAAAGCACAATCTCCTTGTTCGAAACTGAAATTGCCTCCTGATATAACCCAACAGCTTCTGGGCTTTCATTTCCACCTCTACGCACTGCTTCGTAAACTTAAGGTCGCTGCTAATTAGGACACCCAATTCCTTTTTCAAATCAGTCGCCTCGATTTTACTCCCCAACATCGAGTAATCCGACTTGGGATTGGCGTAGCCAATGTGCATCACCTTGCATTTGCCCAAGTTAAACGGCATTTGCCATTTTTCGGACCACTCTCCTATCCTTACATAGGTCTGCACGCAGTTGCTCGATCGCCTCCGGCGTCCCAACATTGGCCCCAAGCCTGGTGTCATCAGCGAATTTGGCGATCCGACTGACGATGCCACCGTCGATATAATTTATGTAAATGATAAACAACAGTGGCCCCAAAACGGAACCCTGAGGAACCCCGCTAGTGACCGAGGCCCAACCCGAACTAGCCCCTTTAATTACAACCCTCTGCCGCCTATTCTTCAGCCAGTATTCAATCCACCTACCTACTTCCCCACCGATACCCAGCGCACGGACTTTCGCCATCGCCCTACTCTTATCATACTCACTCAACATGACGTGGAAAAACTCGAGCAAGTTGGTGAGACACGACCTATGCCGTCTAAACCCATGTTGGGAGTCCCCAAGCAGCTTGTACGAATCCAAATGGTCAACGATCCTATCCGCTATTATCCCCTCTAATAATTTACCTACAACTGAAGTGAGACTAATGGGACGATAGTTCTCTGGACTGTCGTGATCCCCCTTTCTTAAAGATAGCGGTCACGTTGGCTTCCCTCCTGTGACCAGGCACCTGGCCCATCTCCAACGATTTGCTGAAGACTGTAGCCAGGTGGAAGGCACCTGGTCGCGCACCTCCCGCAACACTCTGGGGAGAAACTGGTCTGGCCCAGGAGCGTTAAACGCGCTCAGTTTGTCTATTCTATCGGCAACGACTGTCGCGGTACATCGAACACTATCCAGGCCAGCACCTTCGTGCCTGACGCCTGGCTCGGGGATCACGCAGGTGTTCTCCCTGGTGAACACTCCCGCAAAGTACTCATTAAGCACATTAGCGATGTCCGCGTCGGAGGTCCGCAGAACGCCGCTTCGGTCCTTTAACTTTATCATGCTTCCAATGGGCTTTCTACTATTAACATAACTGAAGAACTCCTTAGGGTTCCCCTTGCAGAGGCTTGCCACCCGTAGTTCTTCGCTACGTTTCGCTAGCCTAACCTTCGCCTTCACTTCCCTACACAGGCGGACATACGCTTCAGTGTTCTCATGGGAACGATTGGCTTTCGCCCTCCTATACGCTACTTTCCTATTTCGGATAGCCGAAGCGATGTCACGACTGAACCACTTAGGCTGCGTTGAAGCAGGGGTGACCGGTTTTGAGGGTATGGCAGCAGACTGCAGCACCATAAACTCTTCCCGGAATGCACTCCACACTCCCTCAACATCGCCGCCGACCTCTAGCCCCATCTCACCTACGCTATCCCGGAGGCGAACAAAGTCCGCCCGCCGTAGGTCGAGCTTACTGCCTCGCGAGTTACTACGCTTCACCCGCGGGACGCACACCCGGAACCTAATCAGACCGTGATCACTCTCGCCCAACGATATGTCAACGGTGAGGCCAGTGACGAGGTTGTCTTCGATCGTGAATACTAAGCCTAGAACGCTTTCGCCTCGTGTAGGCTCATTGGCCCACTGAGTGAGGAAGTTCTCATCAGCAAAGTCAACTAGCCTCTTCCCTTCAGCATCAGCAGTCCTGTCTTCCCACTTTATGCCACGACAGTTGAAGTCTCCTAAAACTACACACACACCCTATCCCCTAGCAGGCTACAGAGTTCGGTGTACAGTGCTGTATCCTCCTCGATGAGGTGATGCGGAGGGCTTTATACCAAGATTAACCTATAGTTCGTCCCTCCCACGTACAGATCGACCCCTAGCAGCTCCCGTTCCGACCGGAACTGGCAGTCAACCGGACTCAACGTGTCCCTGACGTATATTAGAACCGCACCCCTCTCCCCACGGGTGCGGTCTTTGCGAAACATTCTATACCCGAGAATTTCGAACTCCCCAACGTAGTCCCGGCGGTCAGTATGAATCCAGGACTCGGTGATAGCAGCGATATCCTGGTATTCTGATGCTAAGAACGTCCGTAGCTCGCAAAACTTATTCCTAATCAACCTAGCATTAAAAAGCATTGCACGGAGGGAGCCTTCCCTATTCTGATCGCCCCATAGCACGACCCGTTCCCCGAACAGCCAGGGCTGTCGGGAGTTGAAAACCCCCTCACCAACGAGGGGGCAACTTCCGCAAGAGCCTGAGCCCCCTTCAACATGGAAGGAGGGTCACCCACCTGTACCTGGACGCACCCTTCAGTTGAAGGTACGTCCGCCACCTTCTCATTATCATCTCTCCCCGGTGGTGCCCATCATCTCTTCCCGGGCTCGACCTCACCATTCTGTATAGGTGCCGGTCGAGCAGCGCGCCTAGCACACCTTTACCCTTGTTATTGAGCTGGACCCCATCCCTCTGGTAAAGGTCCCACCTACCCGAAAATGCGTGGAAGGGGTCAATAAACCTCACACCCAGCGGGACGCACAAGTCTTGCACCCTCTCGTTGATGCCAATGACTTTACTGAGAGCGTGGTCACTGGCATTCATCCGCGGTAAAATACCCATCAACATTCCCCTGTCTCTCTTCAGTTTTAGATCATCCGCAAGAGACATGATCTCGGTGATGATCCCTTCTGTAAAACCTACCCTACCGCCTTTGAGGATCAGGTCGTTGCCACTAACGTGGACAACGATCGCAGTCCTCCGACTAGCCACGCGCAGCTTCTCTACCTCCTTCCTTAAGTGCGCCGTTCCCCGCCCAGTTAAGCACCTTACCTTCCTCCCGTCCCGGTTTGCAGAAGCAAAGTATTTCTCCTGGCCCCTGATCTGCGAGTCCCCAATCAAAACGGTGTCTTCCTCCTTTGAGCACAGGAGACTAAAGCGGTTGGAGGTCCTGACAGGGGCAACTGGGGTCTCAGGCTTCGGCTTCGCAGCCTTCTTGCCCGAGACCTTTCGATACCCGTCGCCACCGATAGACGCACTTACACCACCCGACCCACCCCGACCGGCAGCTACATCCTTCGGTTTCTTTGTGCCATTAGTAGGCCCCTTCCCACCCTTTTTCTTTATCGACCCTTCCCACCATTCTCTATCGGCCCCTTCTTTACGCCCTCCACCTTGCGCCGCGGTTCCGTGCATTCCACATGGGTCGCTGGCGATTCCTGACACTGATTTTGTACTCTGGCCCCCGGTTGCACCTCTACCCTTTCTCCGCGATCCCGAGCTCTGACTAGTCCATCGCTGGACCGCCTTTCCATGGCAGCTATCCTATCAATGACCTCCGAGGTGGACGGCGCAGCCGCGTCAATGACCGCCGCACCTCAAACAGCCGGTCTGGACGACTCGAGCCGCCGGACCCTCTCCTCTAGCTTCTCGTAAAACCGTATGAGTTCGCAAAAGCGGCACATGCTGGAGTGGTTGATCTTCTCGAAGCAGGCTTCTTTGAAGTTCGTTACCCACTGGTTTACTTCACACCTCGCACATTCAGCCTTCAGTTTCTGCGGTCCAGTCATTGTAACTTTTTTTTTTCGAATTCTGAATACACTGAATAAGATAAAGCATTCTAGCAATGAAAACTATCAAAAACGTTCTGACCAGAATATAAAAAAGAAGGGAGGGGGGTGAATTTTTCCCGCGCGTAGACGCATCCGCCTATCTGCAAGTGACGTTCATCCCATCCAGAAGACTGCACCGACCAAGGGTCTCCCCAGGGCCGGACAGTCCCAAACGTGTCGCAGCTACCAACTGACAAACACTCGCGACGCAGGCGTCACGGATTTCCCGCCAGGAGCGACAGCGACATGCAGCCCCTTAATAAGTCTTACTAGTCACTCACAAGCGGCCAGACTCTTAGAATCCAGTGTTCAAGGGATATCCCACCAGACCCAGATGCTACGCCCGAGAGTTTACGCTGGCCTGGCAGCCAGCTGGGCAGTAAAGCTCTCTCACCTAAGAGCAGTACAGCCAAGCACCATCAATTGGTCACCAAAGAACGGTCGCAGGGGGATGGTCAGGCCATTACGCGTTAGGAATGGGCTTAATGGGGCACTAGCCACACTCCATTCATCGCGCTCCTACGCCTGGGACCCCTCCATCCCAGTCTCTCGCAACCTACGAGCGTTAAATGGTTATTTATAGGTTCCAAAGCCTCTCTTCCCACGCATGAGGTAGCAGTAGGGTCCTAATAGTAAAAGAAGAGAAAAAGACTTAATACTAAAAGAAAAGTTTTTTTTTTTTTTTTTCAGTTAGAGGAGAACATTCTTAACTTAACCCTATATGGACAACTGTTACAAATTTCTAACCTTTCATGTACACGCATTTATAACAACCCTACAGAAAATTCTGTCCATAGAGGGTTAAGCTAAAAGGACAGAGTAGGGATGGGATGGGGTCCTAGTAACCCACAGGACAGGATTGTACAACAGACTTCACCAGCCCTCCCGAAAGAGAGAGAACCTAAAGGAACTGGCAGCCAATTTCTCTAGAATCCCACGACTCGGGACCGGAGGGCTGTCACACCCCAAGTATATAGTTTACAACACCCAGAGATATATATATATATATATCATTCATATATATATTCTAATATGCATTTTTTCCTTACACAAAATAATTTTTACAAAAATACTACCATTTATATATTTATTATTTCGTATATAATTAGTACAAATGAAAGGCGAGCTTAGTGAATAAACGTATTATTTTCACCCAATTATATGGCTCTAAATCTTCCACCAATCAGCATCCAAAACGTCACCAGTGAGCTTTCGACATATACATACATAACCAATGAGGACGCCGACAAACTTTCCTCCGCAACTGTTCCTCTCTGTTTTACCAACCCTTAATATTTTACTCTCGCATCACTAAATTTGTACTACAATATTAAATATAACTTAATATTATAAATCTGATCATTATTATTACAAATATACATTTGAAAAAGAAAGTCATATTTAAACTTGCTTTCTCGTTGTGACACCATTTTTCATATTTTTGCCCAATTAAAGAAAGGTTTTATTTTGGATTTTTTCTTTTGTGTCACAAACCCCTTATTCACCTCTCACGTACCCAGATTTGAGAACCGTTGCTTGATATAACTACTAGAATGGATCTCCTCTACGAAAGTGGTTCTTAACCCCTGGTCGCGACCCAAAATTGGGTTGCCAAGTTAGCCCCGCGATCAGAATTTGGGTCGCAGCCTAAAAAGGTTAAAAACCACTGCTCTACGAGCTTAAATCGTTCACTTACACACAAAAAAAAATGTGTCCGATTTCAAAGTGAAGTTACAGGATAACTATACAAGATAATATTTAATAAAAGAACTAGTCTGTGATATTAATGTAAAAAAATAAAAAATAATAATAGAGGGGTTTCAAAAATCTAAAGGAGACAAATCTGGTTATCGTGGTGTCCATTGAAATGGTCTTCAAACATATTACATTTGAAAGAAATACCTTCTTCAATTACGTTATTTTCCCTTTTTGCTTAACGAAATACTTCATTTACGTCTTTTATCTTAAAGGGAATTTTATCTCCAAGCCAAGCAAATTAAAACAAGAATCAGAATTGTTATAGTGTCTCTGCTGTATGATAGCATTGAGCCCAAACACATTTAATTTGCTGATGTAAGATATTGTTTACAAGAACTTAAATCCAAAATATTTTATTTGCTTCTATGATATACTGTATAATAAATACTTCGATTTGTAAACTATTTGATTTTTATAATTATTTTTATAAATATAGTAAATAATTTGAATTCGTACGAAGGGTTGTGACAACCTTTGCAAGTTAATATATACAGAAGATGCCCTCATCCCATTTTAAGTCAGGGAATTATAAATTACTTCAATGAACAGAACATACTCTATTTTAATGGTTCTGATCTTTTATGATCGTCACTCTCTCTCTTTTGCGTTAAAAAGATACAGCAAATATCATGACGATTCTTTTGGACAAAAGCGAGCAAAAGGGAAAACTTATGGGCCATTTTTTTAATGTTTTAATATGCCATTGACGCTTAAAAAAGAATCTTTCCAACCCAATAATTGAAACATTTAACTTTACCAATGTCTTATAAATATTATGAGCGTGTTCACAATGGTAATAATGATAAAAATAATAGCAATAGTTAATTTGAGAGTTCAATAAAGTCAAAAACTTTATGGACAAAGCCAATGAAATAAATGTAAATATGTACTCCAAAATTCGTATGTTCCATTTTGAAATTATTGTAATATTTAGTTATCAATAAAGCCGTTTCTCTTTCTTCCTCCGTATATCAACAACAAACTTCCCTGCAAACAGCATGTACTAAATACTATACAATTATTCAATTACAATAAAGCATCACAATCTTCATAATAAATTTACTGTATTATATTGTACTGCTGCATAACTACAAATTAGTTTTTAGAAATAAGAATATAAGAAATTTCGCATTAAAATAAAGCTTTTTCATTACCCATTGCAAACATATCGTAATGCAAGTCATTTCTTCAGTTCAATCGACTACACCAGTGTGTCTGTTCAGCTTGTATCACCTTTAACCATAGAGAAAGGCGTTCCTCAAAATTGTTTCTCCGCCAGACGAAAATATAAAATCTCTCATCAGCTTTCCAACTCTCGTATCACTTTAGGATATTTTTCAAGCTCCATTCTTTATAATGATGTCCCGAATCCATATTTTACGTTCACGTCTTTTCTTTGAAGTGTCCACGAAGGGTTAGTGACAGTAACAAGGCTTCCTCTTCCTCGAAAAGAAATTTCTGCCACAACAAAGCAATTACGTCCATTTTTCACATTCTTTCAAAACACTGGAATATTCGATGATTCACCGTGGTATCTATTTCTGACGCACTCTGGATGGCCAGCATGTTAACTCTTAATAAATTTACAAAGTGAAACTCTTATAACAGAGAATTTCAAAGCTTTCTGAGCACTCGTGATCGAGGCTATTAAGTTTTGTTTATGAATGCATAGATGCAAAACAAATACAGGCTATTAATACTAACGATAATTAGTATGAATGCTTGCCACTTCGAATAAAAGATATGATCCTACAATAAACAATTTCTTGCCAAATGTGTTTACATTATATAAATTAGAATTTAACTTCTACAAACTATAATATAAATTAAAAGTTGTTTGCTTGCAAAGGGTAAACAGGAAGGTTTGAATTAAAAAAATGTACAAAATATAATGTAATGTTATAATGTTTCAAACCAACAAAGACCCTAGGATCCACTAGATGAAATATTATACGATTCTCTAAATTCAAATTGAACCCAACATTTCCTTTCATGTTTTATAATAAGCCGTCATTAAAAAATTCATAATTTATTTAGTGCATAAAACATCCGACTTTTTTTTGTTCAAAGACGATTTTATATATATATAATATATATATATATATATATATATATATATATATATATATATATATATATAAGTATATGTATATATGTATATATATATATATATAGTGGCCACAAAGCCCCTTTGCATTAAAAAAAGAGCAACATACAGATATGCTGTAATTTCAGTGCAAAGAGTCTTTATGGCCATTCTGAGAGAGAGAGAGAATATATATATATATATATATTCGAATTTTTATATGCATATACGCAGTTCGTTATAGCGCCTCGTTGGTATAGTAGTTAACGTTGCTGGCTATGAATCTGGCTACAATCCTGGGTTTGAATTCCGGTGCATCTAGCGAACCAATATTTGTTCGGATAAAGTTACTACAGAGCTCTCTATCTACCGAGGAAGGCAACAGGAAACCACCCGAGTTATTTCTTCTCTTGTATTTAACAAACCTGCTGAAAAGCAGGTTACTGTTTACAGTTTACCTACGCATTTATAACGCATACTTCATATTATGTAATAAAGATTTCAGAAACACTCGTGATATGTATATATGATACAATGTGCATGAAATAAAGAACTCTTCTTTATATATATATATATAATATATATATATATAGACACACACACACACACACACACACACACACACACAGTGTCCCGCAAAAATGCTCCTATTTTTATTTGCCCGTTATTTTATAATGTTATAATGGATGTACATTTCATTGTTGTGGGTTTCTTCTTCAGAAAGGTAACAGATCGGGTTTTTTATTCCGCATATATCTATATGCATAAACCTATTCATTTCTAAGCTTTCATTACTTAATTAATAAATATTGTACATTAAAATCGTTCTTTCACCATTTCATACTTAAAGCAATAACTTTTCCTAACCTTGACGGAAATGATAAAAGGCGATATCGCTACCGTTAAACTTACCAAAACTAATTAGTAAGTTTCGTAAAAGAAATAATTGCATTGTTCCAGATTCATAGTGGTTTTAGCAGGATGGAGCATCTCCACACACTACTTGTGAAACTCGCAACTTTTTAAGGAAGCATTTTTCCGGGCGACTGATCTCCTTTCATGAGCCAGTGGCAGAGTTGGAAACGGGTCACCAACTTTGAACCGTGTTACCCGTCCAGCTCCTGACTCGTGACACACTGACCCGGCACAACTGCTGACCTAAACAATACCTTGAATAAAACCTTTTTCAAAATATGATACATCATAACGTAAACTGTTTCAAAATACAAAATATTTTGATACACAAATACAAGCCGACTCCCCTTCAAATTATTAAGCCTACCCGAGTACTTTCTTATTGAAATAAGCCAGTTCAACGCTTAGCCACTCCCTAATATTTTTATTATATATATATATATATATATATATTATATATATATTTATTATATAATATATATATCAAACCCACAAAGAAAAAAATAATTGTGAAATTCATCCCATATATATATATATATATTATATAATATATATATCAAACCCACAAGGAAAAAAAATAATTGTGAAATTCATCCCATATATATATATATATATATATATATATATATATATATATGCAGAGGAGAGGCGTTCGATTACGCCTCGCTCGGTACGCAGTTCTCCCCCCTCCCACCGAAGAAGGAGAGGCACGCGCGGCCGTCAGGGTATAAACACCGCTAACAGACCCTCACTAAGCCACAGAGTAAGGGAGGGGCCTCCTATCCCCCAAAGGTTGTGCCACCCATCCCCCAGGCAGGCGAAACCTGCCTCAGGGAGATCGAGGGAGCAGGACGGGTGGGTAACTGTTGATAGGTGCCAGTCCCAAAGGTCTCCTCAACCGGTCTCCGCGGCGAGGCCACCGATGGAGAATCTCGCCCTATTTGTGTCGCGAATTCAGCTCTCGAACGAGGCAAGCGATATTCGACACATGATAGAAGAAATCATTGGTGAACACAGTAGAGTGATAGTTAATAAACTAAACACGAAATCTCCGTATTATAACTCTTTTAAAGTAATAATTAAAGGTGTAAATGCGCATTTCAACCCGTATAATATGAGTCAATGGCCCGACGGTATTATTGTTAAGGAGTTTATTCACTTTTCCAGGAGATTTGATAAAAGGCAAAATAATAATAATAATAATAATTATAACAATAATAATAATAGTAGGCGCTCTAACGGTAATGCCTGAAAGTTGTACTGTGTATAATAATAATAATCTTACTAATAATAAATTTTCTATCAGTCATGGCGGATAACTTGTTGAAAATAGTCTCATATAATGTAAGGTCAGTGAGGAATTCAACTGTAGATGTTCATAAAATCTGCGACAGTGCAGATTTGATACTCCTGCAGGAGCACTGGCTACTTAAGCAAGAGCTAAAATTCCTCTCTACCATCCATGATGACTTTATGTACCATGCGTCATCAGCAGTAGACTTGTCAGATGAATTAATGTACGGTAGGCCTTTTGGTGGTGTTGCTTTCTTATAAAGGAAAAATTTGTCAAAACATATAAGATTTTTAACAAGCGATTACGTAAGGTTGTTAGGCATTGAATTACAAGTGAACAATGATTGCATATTAATTGTAAACTGCTATTTACCATACAACAACGGCAGTAATCTAGATGAATACATTGATTTGCTGTACAAAATTAAGTCATTATCAGATAACCCCAAATATTCTCACTGTATAATAATGGGGGACTTTAACGCACATGTGAACTCGGAATTCTTTGGAGAATTGGGTAACATGTGCGAGTCGCCAATTTAAGTATAAGTGATGTATGTAGATGTATTAGGGGTAGCCAGTGGTAATTTTACATACGTTAGCGATATGAGTGGTACCACCAGGTGGATTGATCATTGTCTCACTTGTAATAATATAAAGGATCGAATTGTTAGAGTTCATATTTTGCATGATTTCCTTCTTTCTGATCATAGACCATTAGAAATATTAATTAACGTTACCAATTTATGCGCAACACGATTTAACAAGAACTCAATAGGTAAGAATAATCGCGTCGATTGGTCCAATGTTAATATGCAGCAGAGAATAGAATACAAAGACAGAACATGTTACCTCTAATAATTTAGAAATTTTGCACCTTGGCTGTAATAATCCTTGCTCAAATAATTCTCACTGTAAACTCATAGATAGGTATTATAGTAAGATAATATCCCTGTTAAGAGAAGCAGGAAGCCCCTTGATTAAATCTTACAACTATCATACTAAGGTTATTCCTGGATGGAATGATTTTATTGCCCCCCTGAAGAGGGAATCGAAAGACGCCTACGATTTGTGGTGCTTTCATGGTAGACCCAGATTAGGACCAGTATACATAAATATGTGTAGAAGTCGGGGTCAGTATAAGGCGGCCATAAGGCGATGTAAACAGGAAGAAGAGTCTATTCGAGCATCAAAAGCCTGTGAAGCTCGCTTAAATAACGATAATAACAAATTTTGGAAATTTGTTAAGAATCAAACGGGTGTCAAAAATGTCCTCCCTCCGACAATCGATGGGGTGACGTGGAGGATGAAATTGCAAAGCTGTGGAAAAACCACTACTCTAACATTCTTAATAGTGTGAGTAGGGATAATCTTAAGATAGATTGCAGCGAAACGATTGTGGGAGGAACAAGGGAAAATATTTTGATATCATTTTCTGAAGTAAAGAGGTTAATTAAAGAGTTAAAGACTGGTTCTGCGTCAGGGGTAGATGACTTATCGAATGAGCACTTAAAATATGCAAATGACGTAGTATGTCTGCATATATCATTGCTCCTATCAACCATGCTTGCTCATAGCTATATCCCTGTAGAGTTCATGAGGGTATATATCTTGCCCCTGGTCAAAAATAAGTATGGAGACATTCTGTCCAGCAATGATTACAGGCCTATTGCTGTCGCTTCCTGCTTCTCGAAACTACTAGAAAAACTCTTGTTACTCTGATTAAATGATTTCCTATGGACATCTCCTAATCAGTTTGGCTTTAAAAGGTCCCACTCAACTGACCTGTGTATCTATGTACTTAAAGAAACAATATCTAAATACATTGACAGTAATTCAACCATTTATAGCTGTTTCCTTGATATAAGTAAGGCATATGATAGGGTGAACCACAATATTTTATTTGAAAAACTAGAAGACAGGAAGGTTCCCATGTACATATTAAATTTATTGAAATTTTGATATTCCCACCAATCTTTCACTGTTAGGTGGGGCAATGTACTATCCGAGTGAAGTGTATTCGCAGAAACATGATATTCTTTTTAATGTTACAAAAACTAAGGTTATGCAGTTTCATCCTAAAAGCTGTAATCAGCCAGCTGATATAAGGTTTAAAATGAATGGTGAAGTAATTGAGGAAGTAGAAGAGTTTAAGTATTTGGGTCAAACTATTACCAGCTCCTTGAGTGATGACTCGGATATAAGAAAACAATCTCGAAGCCTCTGTGCTAAAGCGAATATGACCATAATGAACTTTCGTTTCTGTACAAGTGAAGCTAAAGACACACTCTTTCGTACTTTCTGCAGTAATATATACGGTCAGCATCTCTGGGTGAATTATAAAAAAGGTTCTGGCAGAACCCTAAATTTGCTGTACAACAGGTCTTTTAGACTCTTACATAAATTACCCCCGAGATGCTCAGCTTCGCAAATGTTTGCTACCCGCAATGTTCCGAGCTTCCCGGAGTAACAAGACGTGCTCAACACAGTCTAATGCAAAGAATTAAAAAGTCAACCAACCCGATCATCCAAGCTATCCATGAGTCCTGCCATTTATCCTCTAAGCTATGGACTTCTTGGTACGAAAACGTCTGTCTGTAGCTCCACTTAACTTCGACAGTGCAGTATTATTTCTAATCAATTGTATATATTTCTATCCTTAGTGTATGAACTGTCATTGTATTAATAATATTTGTCATATGGACTATAGTCTGCCAATAAACCTTTTCATTTTCATATATATATATATATTTTATATATATATATATATATATATATATATATATATATATATATATAATAGCGAGCGATAAAATTTAACTTGTGTTACCCAAAGAAGACAACCTGCCCTCAGAATGAACTCTTTATTTTCTACAGTTCCAGCTATTACATTCTCTTAAATTACTGGTATTTAAAGATAAATATAGCTTGCTAACCTTCAGTGTCATGAAATAAATAATTTGAGTTTAACTTGATAGATCATTCTTTTTATTTTTCGCCAGTCTACTCTACTAGGCAACTAAATACCCTTTCAATGTATACAGCATGTTTAATATACAATTTAAGAAAAAAAGGTAGGTATATAGAGGAGCACTTAGAAGTACACTTCTAATACATGTCTAATGGAAAATATCCTGGTTGACCTTCATTGTCTTAAAAATCAAACATTTTGTTGGAAATAGGTGAAAACTTTGGGTGTGGTAGCCAGAAAATGTGGAAGGCTCAAACACTGCAGAAAGGTAGGGGACAACGCAAATAAAATTGTCAAAAGGATCTGGTCAGTTATAAAATCAGACTTAACACCAACTGGAGGGCTCAAATGACTTTACTTTATAAAATGAGTACGTACTGGTAATAGTGTGTAACTTGGATTGATATATTGAGTGTTAAACACCATCCCCTTAGCCTGTTTTAAGAAATAATGGACATCTGCATTCATTCATGAAAAAGGATGTGTAAATATGCATATCTATTTAAGCAGATCTTAATTGCACCTTTAATTGTAGATTATTTCACTCATTTACCTTGGGAAAACCGATTTTTTTCAGTCAGAAGCTAAGTCAGCCTACCAAGTAGGTCTTAAGTATATTGAACCTTTGTTAGTGATTATTGATTTAAATGGAAGCTGGATAGAAAGTGATTTCAGACAGTTTTTTTATGCCGTTTCTACCAAAAATCATATAGCATAGTGTATACAAGCCTGTTTGTGGAATTCAGTAGTGATGCAAACTAACAAAATCATATAACCTAGTGTAATATAGTATGGTTCTACATTGTAGAGAACACTGTCAGTAGTATGAATAGATCGTATTGAATAGGCCCCTTCCTGTTGCAGATGTGAGCTTATGACATTTTATAGCAAAATTATTAGTTTGCCTCAGTAAACGAGTTGAAAAGTAATCCTATAAAGAAGTCATACATGACAGTATGAAGAGAATGCTGAGGAAAGTCTTTAATACAGAAGTTTACACTGTGCAGCAGGCAATGGAGAATTGAGTAAAGCCTCTTAAAAAGTAGTATTAGCTATTTTCTGAGAATTGAAACCTGGAGATATTAATTATTTCAGCCTATCAAACACCATACTGTAAATTAGAGATTTTTTGTGCAGCACTAAATTCCAGTGAAATTTTTTTTATTATACATAGATTTAAAATCCTCTATCAACAGCCACAAACTTAGTTATACACATACTGTTCTTCTGTGCTAAGCTAAGAGGCAAAGGATCTGCTGAGAAAGGAAACGTACTAAGGATCTAGGTTGCAGGGCTTGTATAATAAATATTTATATATATTTATATATATATATATATATATATATATATATATATATATAATAGTGAGTCAAACGTCCCCATACATAGGCAAAATGGTCACTTTATTATGCAATCACTTGTAAGTCACAAAATATGGTCTATGTGGGCACCATTACACTGAATGCACATACAGATGTGTTCCTCCCAGTCATGGCAAACGCGCGTTAACATGTCTGGTGTTATGCGTGCACACTCATCACGAATGCGTTCCTTTGGGTGGTCCGTGTTTTGTATTTTCACCTGGTACACCATGGCCTTCAAGTGCCCCCACAAGTAAAAATCAAAGGGGGGGTGAGGTCTGGGGACCTCAGAAGCCACTCCATGGGACCACGGCGGCCAATCCAGTGACCCGGAAACTGCTGATCCAGCCACTGGCGCACGCAGATACCGTAATAGGGTGGCGCCCCGTCTTGTTGAAAGTACGCTGGAAATCCCCAGTTCTCGTTCAGCAGGGACGGCATGACTTTCTTGCAGCATGTTTAGATACATTTCGGCATTCAGATTGGTGTCAATGAAAAAAGGGCCAACAATTGTGTTGCCCCATATCCCGCACCACACCATCACTTTTCCAGCGCCTTGCGTCTTTGAGGGACTCATCCAGTGCGGGTTGTCATCACTCCAATAACGTACGTTTTGAAGATTAACCTCTCTATGAACATAAAAGTTGGCGGTACTTACGTATTAACGGGGTCCACCATATATTGATGATTGGTTAGGTTAAGTTGTAATATTTTCGTTAGTTGAAAATTTCTAATACATCGTATTTTTAAAAATATTTACAATGATTTACAATGATGTATTAGAAGATTTCAACTAATAAAAATATTACAACATCCTAACCAATCATCAATGATTTACAATGATGTATTAGAAATTTTCAACTAACGAAAATATTATAACTTAACCTAACCAATCATCAATATGTGGTGGCTCCCCGTTAATACGTAAGTACCAAGTTGGCTTCATCTGAAAACAGGATGCCAGCCGAGAACTTCGTGTCTTCGTCCACTTTTGTTCTGGCCCATTCACAGAATTCCAGCCGCCTGTCCGGGTCGTCTTCGCTAAGATACTGCAACATTTGCATTTTGTATGGATGCCATCTGTGCTCTTTCATAATGCGAACGATACTCCTTTGGCTGACACCGCATTCTGCAGACATCCGTCGAGTGCTTTTTTGGGGACTCTTTGCGAATGCTGCCAGCACCATGGTCGCTGTGCCTTCATCGGTGGCTGTTCGTGGACGGCTACTTCTCGGTTGGTCTGCAACACCTCCATTCTTCTTGAACTTCTCAGTGAGTTTGGCAACGGTGTCGTGTGTGTGCGTGCGGGGGCTTGTCTCCTGTTAAAATCCTCGGCAATCTTGCGAGAACTTCCTGATCCTGCCAGAAGAATGATCTCTATACGCTCTTCTTGGGACAAAGGCATCTCAGCACATCACCTGCAAAAAAATAAAAAATAAATAATAATTTATTTATCATGACCATTTTGCCTATGTATGGAGACTTTTGACTCACCCTATATATATATATATATATATATATATTCAAGACGAAGGTAAAGACGTAGACAACGTTTCGGGTTACCTCACCCATCATCAGGCTTATCATAAAGAATAAACTAAAATTAATAAATAACAAGACATAAATAAATGAAGATTGGTAGAAATTGGTAGCTAACCAAAATGAAAAATTAAAAGTTTTAAAAAGAAAAGTATATCCTAAGAGCAAAATAACGTGTTGAGAAAATGCAATTAAAAATATAAAGTCACAGTAAAATTAGATATAAATGGTAAAAATAAGCTAACACCATCATAAAAAGATAAGAAATGGGTAAAAGAAAAAACCAGTATGAAATAAAAATCAGTAAAAGCAAATATAAACACGCAAATATAAACACGCAAATATAAACACGCAAATATAAACACGCAAATATAAACACGCAAATATAAACACGCAAATATAAACACACAAATATACTTACATCAGACACATGACCTCAAGAAACTAGACCGGACAGGAAAAACAGTGCAGAAGGAAAGAAAACTTGGTTGGTTGTAAGCTAATTAATATAGAGGGGGAAACAGCTAGAATCAAGATTAAGACGCTTTTAAATATTTTATGCAAAGGGATTCATAAATACGGAGGGAGGATAAACAACTAAAAGACTAATATTTTGAAATCATCTATAGTTACATCCACTTTGCAACTGATGGAGTGATTCCTAATGGCAGAGAATTCCTTCTTGGAGGGAACATTACCAGTTCTATGGATAATACCCATGTGTGAACAGAATCTAGTCTACATCGAACGGACGGTGCTTCTTTTCACAATTCTTTTCGACCTTTACGACCTTGCTCCCATATTTAAGATTTTGTACAGAGATTGCACATTTGAAATAGAAACATAACGCTAGAAATAGAAACATAGTTGTTTTATATATAAGAATATAGTGTAGTAATTATTTCAAATCTATACACGAGCTAGCTTTGTTAATAGTTACATGGGAATACTCAGAAGCCATGTATTTTTATTTAAATATATTGTTTTGCAGGCCTACTCGCCAAAGCCATGATATGCTTGAAGTTGTGGTTTAGAGCTACCAGTCTTATCCCTAGCCTGAGAAGATTGAAAGAACTGGCTCTTTTTAGTTTTTTGAGATACAAGTAACTTTTTCTTAATAGAGTTTAATGGAAGAGTTTCAATAAGAAAATTGCAGACTAAAGATATGAAATTAGTTTTTAGGCATAGGGTGGTAGCCTTTTGACGTGACTTGATATATTGTGTGCTAAATACCCGCTCCTAAGCCTGTTTTAAGCAATAATGGGTGTTTTCATTCATGAGAAAAGAATTGTGTAAATAATACATATCTATTTAAGCACATCTTTACTGTATCGAGTTAACTTGAAATGTAGACTTTCACTCATTTAGCTTGAAAAAATCCAATTTTGGCAGTCAGCAGCTACGTCAACCTATCAAATAGGTCTTAAGTATATTGCATCTTTATGGTATTGTCACTAAAAGCTAAAAAGATGCTAGTACTGTGGTGTTACCCCTTCTTATAAAGCTGGCTTGTGATTAAAAATCTGTAAGATTTTATTATAAAATGTAGCTCATGACTTGAATAACCCTGATAGGCACCAGTGGATTCATGTTTAACAAATGAAATGTAATGTAATGCTCATGTGGTAATAGTAGTTCCTTAGCTAGTTTTAAGAAAAATTTGGGGGCTTTCCTGAATGAGAGAGGGGTTGTGTATTCTTAGTTGTCTTGAGTAACAATTTGTACAATTTTATTATAAATTATAACTTATGGCTTGGGTAGGCCCAAGTGGTTCATGTTTTCAAAATATGTAATAATGTAGTTTAAACAGACAAAGCTTTACTATGCAGGGTGTGCTCAGAGAGAAGCCATAGGGTCCCTAATTACTAGCCTAGCCTAATCAGCTAGCTACTGCTGATAACTTTTATAAAGAATGCTTAAAATATTTATTTCGGCTTTATAAACTGGTCATTAAATTTCTAGGCGAGTTTTTATTTTATCCATTAAATTTATAATTGGGACTCAGGTGGGGTGATGGTGAAGGAGTTACCAGATAAAATTAATGTAAAATCTTCAGTGATTAGGGAGAATTCATTATCTAATGGGCTTGTCATCAATACCCTTTTTAAAATTTGCAAAAATTCATGAGATTATAAGTAACGAAACCAAACAAGCTCTTAACGAAGAATCCGATTCTGTCTAAAAGAATTCCTACGATTTTACATATATATATATATATATATATTTTAGAGAGTTTGTGCTTTGTGTAAATAACTACCTTTTTAAGAATAAATAAAATTATTAGATAGGATCTGTATACTGAACCATACTTTATTATACTTGAGGACTTTTCTCGTTAAAATAAAGCCCGTGCATTCAATAAATAAATTTCCGTCTATAATTTATCTATACCCTTTTAAAATTCGTAAAAATTGAACAACTGCAGGTACTTTGAGTGTGACAATTAGTCAGAGCTAATTAAATTATAAATACTGAATCCAAACAATCTCTGAACGAAGGATTCGAATCTTTATAAAAGAATTCCTACATCCCCGATTTCTTTTTTGGCCGCATTACAATTTCGTCTTCCAGTAAACTAAATTAAGTTTTAACGTTATGAGATACCGGGTGTCTCAAAATAGATGGAACCCATTGACATGATAATAATTTATTACTCAGAAGATAAACTCCAAAAAAGATTACATTTCCTGGAAGCTGATATGATAACAATTAAAAACTGAAGATTTGAGGTCTCTAGATCAAAGGATACATTTATTACAGCACATGTTCCAAATGACTGCCGTTGCGCTGCAGACACACTTGAAGCCGACGAGCGAAGTTGTCAATCACCCTGACACCTGCACAGAGTGCAAGGGCCTCTGAAGCACCTCGTCTGGGGCTTGTGTGCCCCAGAACACATTGTTCTTGCTATTGACATACCCACTGAGCAAGAAGTGTGCTTCGTCGCTGAACCAAACATCATCAAGAAAGTCAGGATCCTCTTCGATCTTGTTCTCGAACCACCGGCACATCACAACACGTTTTGCCATGTCAGCTGGTGTGAGTTTATGCTTGATCTGGATCCTGTATGGGTACAGCTGAAGATCCTTGATCAAGATTCTTTGCACTGACGCACGTGAAAGACCCAGACCTTGGCAACGTCTTCGGATTGACTTTTTCGGACTCCTTCCGACAGAATCTCTCACCGCATTCACATTGTCAGGAGATCTTGCAGTCACCTTCCTGCCAGATCTGGGTGTTTCTGCTTTCTTGTTGAGATTGTTTACTGATCCTGTGGCTTGAAATTGTGTGCCCAACGATAAATTTGGCTTTTCTGGGGATAATTGTTGAAGTTGAACTTCCTGCGAAATTTCGCTTGCACAGTTTTGAATGATTTCGTCTCCAAATAAGTAGTGACGCAAAAATTTTTTTCCTCCTTTGTCCAAGGCATTTTGATTGATAATTATTAGTTGTTATCGTCTCCTCTCTTCAAATCTGAAAAAATAGAACGAGAACATTAATATTGGCAGAATTATTAGCAGTGACATGGATTGCATGTATATTGAGACAAGGAAACTGTTTAAAGGTTGTAATATAAACGGATAAACTACATCTACAATAAATAGATTAGGTAAAATTTAGTAAATTATAGCTAACCATATATCTAAAATGATTTAAAGAAAGATAGGTTTACATAAATTCATGAATAAGTATTAATTGAGAATATATGAACAAACAAACTTGGTGTGTGTGTGTGTGTACTTATTCGCTGAACCTTCACGTCATAGGCTTGGTGAGCAAAATGCTAACTGCTTTCTGTAGGCAACTGCATTAATAAATTAGTTACCCTGAAGTTCATTAACATGTAAATAATTTGAGTAGCATCTTTATAAAGAATGTTTAGGCTGCTTGCAATATTTTTTTTTATTTTGGATTAAATGGCACCTCTGGCAACTTTCTCACCGGCTGGTGGGAAAGTTGCCAATACGGCTTTGTTGAGAACAAATAATTTTTCTGTACCTTCGATCGTATTAGCTAACCAGAGCATATGAGAAAATTTTACTGTAAAGATTTATGTAGAGTGGAGGTATCTTGTTACGATCTAGTTGTGGAATAGCAATGATGTTCCCTTGTCCTGGAGTAATCTGCTTTCTCTGGTAAAAGATTGGATAGTAAATATTCTGTTCTTACATTCGTAAGTGGCGGTTTGTTTGTTGTAAACTACTAAAGAAATTAAAGAAATGTATTTATACATTTTCCCTGTATTTATTTGTCTTATATATATCCGTGTATTTATTTATGTTTCATGAAACAAAGTCTTTGCGGACTTTTTATACTGAAAATAGAATTTTTTATAAAAATAAATAAGTTAGATCTAAATCTAAAAACTAGTTTAAAATTAAATGAATATTTTTTATAATATGCTTAAAAGATATATTTGTGTGTGAAGGCAAAAATTTGTTTTAAATAATTCGTAGGCTGAAAGATTCTTTAATGCGTGGTAATAGGAATTTTGATGAAAATAAATGTTATCCTAAGAAATAAAATCTAGTTTTATAGAATTAAATTAATATTTTTATAAGATTTAGATATATTTCTAGATTTAGGCAAAAAGTTTGTTTTTGTTTTAAATTTTGTTTACTATGTTTCAGTTTTTGTTTGAAAGAACAGATATCATTCCAATACATTACAACCCTGGCCTCGTAACAGCATTTTATGACTGCTACGAGAAGATTAATAGCTTGCCTATTATTTGTGCCGTTCTTTGAGACCTTGCTGCTCTAATGGGTGGTAGTTAGTTGGTGCTGTAATACTGCCGATGATTGGGGTGTTATGCATGAGGGGCTATGTATGAAGGGGATTGTGAGATAGTCTAAGGAAGGTAGGTATGTTCGCATGTAAGTCGGTATATATGTGTGTGTATTTTGGTATTTTTTGAGGCAGAATGGTGCTAATTCTCCTTTACGTGCATAAATAACTGAGTACAATTAAGTCATATACGATGTGTGTGTGTGTGTGTGTGTGTGTGTGTGTGTGTGTGTGTGTGTGGTTTGTTATTTTTTGAGACAGAGCGATGTAATTGTGCGTTTTAATTCTCCTTTCTACATACGTACAGGAAATAACTGTACGATTGACCCATATACGACTGGCTGTGCCAGCTCATGGCTGTACGTATTCTCTGTCCCTCTAAAGAAACTGGCTGTGAGCCGTTTATGCCGTACGACTGGCTGCCTTCTAAGCCGTGCTCCTAAAGATTGTATGTGCATGTGTATGTATGTATGTATGTATGTATCTAAACCGTTTGTCTGTATTCTCTGTCTGTGTCCCTCTAAAGCAGAGCTTTCCAAACTTTTCACGTTGGCGACACACTATTTAAGCATAAAAATTTTCACGACACATTAATTAATTTTTGTTATCAAATATCAAATATCAGATAATTTTTTCAGTAGGTGGTTTATCTTGTAGCCGATTTTGTTGATAGAAAAATCAAAATTTTCAAAATACAAAAAACACTAATGTGTCGCGACACAGAGTTTGGAAAGCTCTGCTCTAAAGAAACTGTCTGACAGCCGATTACGCCATACGATTGGCTTGCTCCTATGCCAAATGGCTGTGGTGCTAAAGTCTCCCAGGATGGCTTATAAAGATATCATTATGCGATGCGTTATGCCAGCGAGAACATCTCTCTCTCCTCTCTCTCCTCTCTCTCCTTCTTATGTTTTATTACCCTTGTTAGGTTAGGTTACCCACTTCACCTTTGAAAGGTCTAGCCCCTGCACTCTTCATGCACACACGTCTTAATAAAGAAGTTTTGTTTTACTTTTTCCTATACATATATAATTATATACAAACATACATGCATACACACATACTCTATATACACATACAATATATATACATACATATATATATATATATATATATTATAATATAATATATATATATATATATATATACACACTTTTGTGGGACTGAGCTGCCAAGTTAAGTTACCTTCTCCCCCCTTCATGCATACCTCCCTCTCCCCCATTGGAGGGTCTATCCCCTACTCTCCCCCTCCGATGGTCTAAACCCACTCCCCTACTTGAAGGGTCTAACCCTACCCCCCTACGCACCTTGGACCATTATTGATGATCTTGCATGCAGTTGATTTGCACTCGACGTTTTTGAGAACATACTACTAATATTACTTGCGTTGAATAAGATAAAATTCCTCTCCTCTGCGTAACTGCTTCTTAGCTTTTAGTGTATCACTAGACGGGTATGCTATGACAAACTTATATGTAATTATAATTGCAGGCTGTCGACTCTCAAAAACATAACGAATTTTTAAAACTCTACTGAAAATTTGTGCCCACCTAATCACAGCATTGACCGCCTTGACCTAGCCTAAGATATTTGAAGACCTAAAGACCAAAGTCTACGAGGTAATCAACAACATCCCAGCTGAGCTATTTCAAAAAACTGTCAAACATTTGTGTATGGTTGAACATTGTACGAAAAAAATGGCGATTACACCGAACATGATATATACTGTATATATGTATATATATTTTTCAAATATGCATTTTCCTTACTCAGTTAAATAATTATTACGAGAACATTACCATTTATATAGTTATTATTTGGCATATAATACGTAAAAACGAAAGGGTTGGGCTTTTTGAAAGTGTATTATTTTCACCCACTCATATAGCTTTAAATCTCCCACCATTCATCATCATCCAAAACTACACTAATTAGCTTTCAACTTATACATACATATTATACAAGCCATATAAGGACGCCAACGAACTTTCTTCCGCAACTGTACAAAATGGGGAGTTTTTTCCCCCATTAGAAACATATCGATATGTGCCCAACCCACTTCTTAAACTTGTCATAAAATTTCTCTGCTTTATTGTATTGTTTATTTTATTGTATAGTCATAAAAATTTGAATTATCGCATATAGAAAAATGTCTTGTTTTTGCATGAAAAATTCCTGATTTTGTACATTTTAAAGGTTTAAGAAAAACATATACAAGTTACTTTTAATAAAAGTTATATGTGAAAAAAATTGATCAGTCTTTTCTTGAAGAACCTGTATAGGCATTAAAGGGAAGATCTTGATCGTGTAACTTAATTAATTCAGTTATTTCAGCAGACATGAAAAGGTAATTCCCCGAAGCAAGGTTCTACCTGAAAGTAAATAGATTTCCACTGGAATACATAATTTTATGGCCTGGATCTTTAACATCAGTGCGTAAATAAAGTTATGGCGAGAAATTTTATAGTATTAACCCACAAATAAATCAGTTGTATCCGTTAAACCAGCGATTCCTAACCTGTGAAGTACGTGGGTTTTAATATGCAACTTCATAATTGATAATTACTTCAATGATAATGTATTTAAAAAGTAATATTAGTTGTGCATGAATAGCCATAACCTTTCTGACTGTGGTACTTAAAAAAAACATGTTGGTACTTCGACATAAAAAGGTTGAGAACCCCTGCTTTAAACCGTTTTCATATACAGGGTGTCCCAGAATTAACTATCTATTTCAATGAAATCGGACAAAAATTTTAAAAACACACTTTTATTTATGTTTATCATGTTTAATATGTGTTAAAAATGTATAAATTTCTAAATTTTTTTCATAATTTTATTTTCATAATTTTTTCATTATCTGGTCCAATGAAAGACCGTCTGAAGTCATAGAATGGCAAAGAGACTCTCCAAAAGTTAACGTGTGGCTTGGAATGACCAAATCCAAAATTTATGGCCCATTCTTCTTTGCGGAAGCAACTGTAACAGGTACCGTCTACCTTGATATGCTTCAGCAGTTTCTCGAACCACAGCTTCTTGATGATGGCATTCTTGATAATGTTGTGTTTCAACAAGATGGAGCACCATGTCATTATGCTCTAATTGTTCGAGAATACCTCAACAGACGCCTTCCGAATCGGTGGATTGGACGTGGAGGACCTCGACCTTGGCCTCCGCGTTCTCCGGATTTGACACCCCTGGATTTCTTTGCATGGGGTTTCATAAAAACAAAGGTTTATCGCCAAAAGATCAATGCTTCTTGTTGAAACACAACATTATCAAGAATGCCATCATCAAGAAGCTGTGGTTCGAGAAACTGCTGAAGCATATCAAGGTAGATGGTACCTGTTACAGTTGCTTTCGCAAAGAAGAATGGGCCATAAATTTTGGATTTGGTCATTCCAAGCCACACGTTAACTTTTGGAGAGTCTCTTTGCCATTCTATGACTTCAGACGGTCTTTCATTGGACCAGATAATGAAAAAATTATGAAAATAAAATTATGAAAAAAATTTAGAAATTTATACATTTTTAACACATATTAAACATGATAAACATTAATAAAAGTGTGTTTTTAAAAAATTTGTCCGATTTCATTGAAATAGATAGTTAATTCTGGGACACCCTGTATAATGGGCTTTATAAGCTGCGTCAACCAGGATTTACATGGTACCGATCATATGTCGGAGTCTACATACAGCGAATTATGAACAAAACAGCAAACAAAAAACAAAGATCATTGCATTTTCTAGTTTAGCACATGCCAGAGATTATACAGTATAATAGAAGAGAGGAAAAATGAATTACAGCAAAGGACTAATAATTTACAAAGACAGGTCATTATTCAATATTTAGTATTATCTCTTCCAGCACAGAAAAGGGCTTCACATCCCGGAGGTATCGAATCAATCAGAGCCTGTTTCCTTTCTGTAGGAATTGCATGCAATTTCGAATGAATAGTACACCAGAAGCCTTGCTGGCCTCACTTCTGAGAAATCATTTTTACTTGTTTCCACGAATGTTCAGTGGAATTTAGATCAGGAGGTTGTGATTGAGACTTCAGCACTTGAATCCTTCCAATATGTTCTTGCCAAAATTCTGCGGTAGCGTGTCTGGTTCATATTCCTATCGATTTCCACTCGAGATACACTGAAGCAACCCCATACCATAATAGAATATGCCTCATTCCATTGATCACGCCAGATTTGATGTAATTTGCTTATTGAAGCCTCTTTTTCTTATTCACATCAATGATATGCCGCCTTCTGATAGCATGTAACATTTCTTTACAGTTCGCATTCTTGTTTTCCCAGAGTGGGCGTGCTTACAGCAATTCCACACTGCTGCTGAATGGTTGCACTTGTTTGCGGAGCTGTCTTAAGAAGGTTTGCTAAAGAGAGTGTGAATAATGCGACCCTGGCTTGCAGTATTTATTTTAGGCCAACCTTGCTGCTAAGAGTAGCCAAACTGTCACACTCTTGCACCCGCTGAAGGGTTACTCAAATTACCTGCTCCTTTAAGTATTTTGAACTGCATTGCAGTTTCTCTTTGGTTGTTGCCCTCCTTATGGAGAATGGGTATTTAGGCTCTCATTTCATGTGTTGACTCTACGTTCATTTCCTGAGCAAGAAGATTATCAGTCATTTTTCTAGACTATCTAGGAAATTGATACAAGAAAGTAAGACTAATAAAATAATTTCTATACAGCAAATTTAAGGATCCTATCTCAACCAAGTACTTAAGCAGGCTGCTCCACACAACACTTGTGTTAATGCAGATAACTAGTTGCGTAGGGCATTACTAAACTGTACGTTATACTGTATTTAGTAAGTTTGGTCCCTCTGCCTCACCTACAGTATATAGAGTTTTGTGCATGAAAAAGAGGGTGGACATACACAGTATATATATATATATATATATTAGACACCACGATCATTGTCATCAAGAACAAACGGCAAAACTCATCACTGGAATGCCAGAACGCGTATGAAATCTACATCAAGCCCGTAGCCAGAGGCAGGGGCGTACCTAAAGTATTTGGCACCTGGGGCGGATCCTTCCTTTGGCACCCCCCATAAATAATTTTAAAATTTAAACACAGAAAAATATATTATGTTTGCAAGTAGATTTTTAAACAGTACAGTACTGTCATAAGCAAATTGGAAATAAGAAAAATGCAGGACATTAAAAATTCAGTGAACAGGTAATACTGCATTTTATTTTATACAAAAAACACAGGAAATCCAGTCTCAACGCTCATCCTATTCTTCAAAGGTAAATAGAGAGGATGCACAGTCCCTGCTTTCGAGCCTTAATTTCTGAAAATTGATCAATGACCTCATCAAAATTCACCTTCTTTGCATATTCATGTTCAATTGAAAGTAAAGCCAGATTTGTCAATCTTGTCTGACTCATGGTCGAGCGAAAGAAATTTTTTATCAATTTCAATTCGGAAAAACTTCTTTCACATGAAGCAATAGACACACAGACAGTCAAAAAGAATCTCAAACACAGTGACAAGCTTGGCAAAGATTCACAAAAATCCCATTTCACAATAAACTCCAGAAACTGCACTGCTGTCCATTTCTTTGCCTCTTCAACGCTGATTTTGGCAGCTTCCAAATGGAGTCACAGTGTCAAGTGAACAAGACTTGAAATGTCAGTTGCAGCCAGCTGGCTATGCTCAACAAACTGATGACTAAAACGTCAACAAACGTTCGCCTTTCGATGTAATTTTTATCAAATATTTAATTTTTCGTTTGTAAATTTTGTATTGCCAATAAAAATAAAAAATTTATTTATAGTGGAAATTAACATTAAGCTGTTGTAATAGTTTGAACATTTTTTAATTTTTTTCCTTACTTTGGCGAATTTTTCATTTGGTTTGAAAACTTGTACTGGTATTTCAACTCTCCCGATGGCATCCCCCTCCTGGCTGTCACCCGGGGCGGACCGCCCCCCTCGCACCCCCCTTAGTATGCCACTGGCTAGAGGGGGGGGCTCGAGGGACTCGATCGAGTCCCCCCCCCACGGAAAATATGCTTTTAAAACTTGGGGCAACACTTCCAGTAGCAAGTACAGAGTGAGAGAAGTTTCTCTGCACTGCGACGATTGCACGTTGCGATGTAGTATGACAGGGAACAGACTGTCGCCCGAACGGCATTTTCACAAATTCGAATAACCCAAATGGTGTACAAACTGCAGTCTTGGGAATATCCGAAGGCTCTACGGGAATGTGGTGGAAAGCCTTAACGAGATCTATTTTACTGAAGATAGATTTGCCGTGGAGAAGAGAAGTAAAGTCTTGGACATTTGGTACCGGATATCGGTCCGGGATGGTTGTCGAATTTAAAAACCGGTAATCCCCACATGGTCTCCAGTCTCCTGACTTCTTCTGGACCAGGTGTAGGGGAGAGGACCAACTGCTTTTGGAAGGTCTTATTATCCCAAGATCCAGCATAAGCTGGAATTCCGATTTGGCAGCTTTCAGTTTGTCCGGGGCAAGACGTCTGGGTTTTGCAAACACAGGGGGACCTTTTGTTGTAATGTGATGGGTAACGGTGTGCTTAATGGTATCACCCATCTGCATAGGTTGAAGAATTCCTGGATATCGTTGGAAAAGGCACTGGTACATGGAATTAGGGGGAACGAGGGAAAGTGCAGAGTTCGAGGCGTCCGGAAGGGCAACCTGTTTGGCAAGAACAGAAAGCAGTGTGGCCTGGTCGCATAAGCGTCGCTTGTCAAGATCCACCAGGAGTTTGAAATGCTGGAGGAAGTCAGCGCCGATTATGGGATGCTGCACTTGAGCACAGATGAAAATCCACTTGAAGGATCGGTGAAGGCCCAAGTTTAGTTCACGCGACTGAGTACCGTACGTGGGTATGCGTGAACCGTTAGCAGCGTATAGAGGCGGAGATTCCGAGTGCGTATGACCAGATTTTTGAGGGAATACACTGACTGACGCTCCGGTATCGACCAAGAAATTGATACCAGAGTTCCTGTCCTTTATGAATAACAGGTTGGCAGTGCGAGTACTAGACGCCATTAGGACTCGCTGCTGGGGTTTTCCGACGAAAAATTGCAAGGGGAGATGCACTTCCTAGCCTTCTTTCCAAATTTCGAGTGGTAGAAGCAGATCTTCCCGGAACTCGAACGATGCCTCTTCGTAAATCTTGACCGAGAATGGCTTCTTTGCCGTTGATTTTGTAGCAGAGAACAAACGTGGTTGAGTTGTTGACTTAACTCTTTCACTTTCAACTCCAGTTCCGATTGTGTGTTCACGTTGTTGACCGGAGCTGTGTCAATCTCCACTACTTTGTCGGCAGTTTCTGCTAGTTTATCAACTGAAGTAGCAGGATCCATAGTGGCCAAGACACGCTGAGCTGATGGAGGAAGTTTCTGCAAGAACAACTGTCTAAAGATGTCCTTATCGAAGGTTTGTGCGCGTTCGCCTAGAGCGCACTGCATAGCCCTCAGCATTTGAGTGGGCTTACGGTCTCCAAGTTCTTCTTTTGAGATTAACTGATGTAGTTTCTCACGCTCGGAGACAGTGGTGCGGCGCAGGATGGCAGACTTCAGATCGTTGTACGGGTCCTCACTCGTGGAAGGAGATACGATGACGTCACGGACTTCAGAGATGATGCTCGCTGGTAGAGAGGACAAAACATGATCGTATTTCGTCCTGCTAGTGGTGATCCTTCCCAAGTTGAATTGTGATTCCACTTGGTGGAACCAAATAAATGGATCACCCGGCCAGAAGACGGGGAGCTTTACGCTCAAGTGGGAGATGGCACCAGCGTTGTCAGGCATCTTCTCCTATGCTTGCTAACGTACAAGCAAGACGACAAGTTCCCAACGAAGGAGTGGAGGTTGAGACGAGCGCAGGCACAGAGCGCACGGGCAGGGGTGAGGGGCAGAGGGCACGAGCGACATTACAGTCTGGTCCTAGTCGCTCGGGTGAAGGGGGTGATGGGCACGAACGACGTTACAGTCTGGTCCTAGTCGGTCGGTGGGGGGTGATGGGCACGAACGACATTACAGTCTAGTCCTAGTCGTTCGGGTAGAAGGGGTAATCCAGCTCCGGGGTCACCAATTGTTGGTTTACGTCGTCGTCGTCGTTGGCCTAGGCAAGCTACGGCTTGGGACCGTAGCGCATCTATCCGGTATAGGTTAACCTGGATGATGTAGCCATAAGCACTGCCGCTAGTTAAGTGCCAACCAGTGATTATCTCACTAGCCGTATTGAGTCCGTTAGGCGAAACTACGACAGTACCAAAGGTGGAAAATATAACCTTTGGTTTTCTATTATTTATTTGCAAAATGGACATGGCATTAGATTAAAATAAATATTTGAATATAAATGATTAACTGACAATTGTGATATATAATTAATTATGTTTACATACAATAAAATAATATAGTATACATAAAATTAGTATTAATGTGGTTCACAATTGAATTATAATGGGGTAACTAATTTAAAATGAATTTATACTATTCCGAAATTCAAGACTGTAAAATTAACATTTAACTTGAAACTAAAATAAGAGTATTCACTACAACCTCATCAAAATTCACCTTCTTTGCATATTCATGTTCAATTGAAAGTAAAGCCAGATTTGTCAATCTTGTCTGACTCATGGTCGAGCGAAAGAAATTTTTTATCAATTTCAATTCGGAAAAACTTCTTTCACATGAAGCAATAGACACACAGACAGTCAAAAAGAATCTCAAACACAGTGACAAGCTTGGCAAAGATTCACAAAAATCCCATTTCACAATAAACTCCAGAAACTGCACTGCTGTCCATTTCTTTGCCTCTTCAACGCTGATTTTGGCAGCTTCCAAATGGAGTCACAGTGTCAAGTGAACAAGACTTGAAATGTCAGTTGCAGCCAGCTGGCTATGCTCAACAAACTGATGACTAAAACGTCAACAAACGTTCGCCTTTCGATGTAATTTTTATCAAATATTTAATTTTTCGTTTGTAAATTTTGTATTGCCAATAAAAATAAAAAATTTATTTATAGTGGAAATTAACATTAAGCTGTTGTAATAGTTTGAACATTTTTTAATTTTTTTCCTTACTTTGGCGAATTTTTCATTTGGTTTGAAAACTTGTACTGGTATTTCAACTCTCCCGATGGCATCCCCCTCCTGGCTGTCACCCGGGGCGGACCGCCCCCCTCGCACCCCCCTTAGTATGCCACTGGCTAGAGGGGGGGGCTCGAGGGACTCGATCGAGTCCCCCCCCCCACGGAAAATATGCTTTTAAAACTTGGGGCAACACTTCCAGTAGCAAGTACAGAGTGAGAGAAGTTTCTCTGCACTGCGACGATTGCACGTTGCGATGTAGTATGACAGGGAACAGACTGTCTGGTCTGGCACTTATGCATATCCATTATGATATGGAAATTGACCTGGATCAGGTTGTTGATCTATTTGAAAAATATCATGAGGACAAATTACGGAAAATGAATTTGCTCTTCAAATTGTAATTTTCAGAATGTTTGAATATAAAATATATTTTCTCTTTGAATGACAGATATTGGTGATATTTAAGTTTTTTAACGAAGGAATTTAAGAATTTCTTTTATTTTAAGTCTGCTTTTTAATACATTTCCAACATAGGAATAAATTTTCTTTAGCTTATTATTAATAGTCAAAAGTAAATACTGCTGCAGATATTTGTGCGTAATTACTTCACTTATGACCAAAGTGTGTGTGATATCATATATAAAATAAGATCTGATTCAGGCATGAAGGAAAGTGTTCAGACGCACCCCGGGCCCTGACGATCTTTGTGTGCGGCATATTGTTCCCAGGCTTCCTTCTCTGTACCTTCCCACTCCACTTCCGCTACATTACCATAAAATTCAAGCCCTATCCCCTGGGAAAAACTGGCTACGGGCCTGTACATAATGGAAACGGGAAAGCAACACGATTCTAAATAATTAAAAAAATCAGTTATTATTTGACTTTTATCAAATCAAAAACTGTGGGAAAAATCGAAGGTGTCTATTTACTGTACTTTTGTCAACACTCTACATAAGAAAATAACATAACACTATTTCTTATATTTATATATTTTTAAAGAGAGTGAAGTGAAAATGAATTCTTTTATGACCTAAAACAAAAACAAATTAAACTGAATGAAAATGCACTCGATTTCCGGCCCTTAAATGACTTTTATATATATATATATATATAACTGATATTTGAAAAGATGAAATCGTGAAAGTAAAATAAGATGAATTCAATAAAAGATTACTTTTTAAAATGAAATTGTGTAAATAAAATATTTATTTAGTATTTTTAAACACTTATTTTGTTCGTATTAACATGTAAAAAGGGGGTTTGCTTTTATGCGATATCAATTTAATCCTCTGCACGAAATAAACGAAACCATTATACGAATATATATATATATAATAGTTTCGTTGGACTGTTATATTATTTTGTCCTTTTTCAAAGGTAATTCCACATTTTCATATATATATTATATATTATATATATATATATATATATATATATATATTTTTTTTTTTTAACTGCAAACAACACACAGTATAATTAATGTAAAGAACGACGCTTGTGTAGAAGAGCGTTCCGCACAAGATGAGGAGGGAGAACGAACAAATGAAAAATGAGGTACCACCCGGGAATCGAACCCGGCATGCGAATGTGCCCCCTCAGGGCATTGGTTTCTGCTCGTATGTAGGAGAATTACGACTTCTGATTGATCGAGGTCCATGGTGTAGTGGATAGCATATCTGACCGGCAATCGGATGATCCCGGGTTCGATTCCCGGGTGGTACCTCATTTTTTTCATTTGTTCGTTCTCCCTCCTCATCTTGTGCGGAACGCTCTTCTACACAAGCGTCGTTCTTTACATATATATATATACCGTATATATATATATAATAAATATATATATATATATATATATGTGTGTGTGTGTGTGTGTGTGTGTTTGAAAAATGAGGTATCTGCTTCAAAAGGACAAAGTAGTAAAACAATACAACTGTATATAGAGAAACTACTTTATTTCTGACGTTTTAGATCTCGGCTAAAATCGCTCCTCTGAGACATTTCTTTCAGGGTGTTTGGAGCAACGATGAGGCACCTTCGATTTAAAAAATCCACTCCCAAACTGCCTGTACAGGCGATAAAGATGAAGTACTTTTATGGCTATGAGGATTTAGTGAACATTCTCTAAAGTTTCAGGGACTGAGGTGGAAGCTCGTGGATATGCAGGATTATGTAACAACATATTTAAAGAAATAGTCATAGGAATCACGATTGATTGACTTACTCGCCCATTCCTCTATAATAATAAAAAGAGCTGTCTCGTCAGGAAATAAAAATAGTACGAAGCTGTGACAAGTCTTGGAAGATCTCGGGTAGTAATTGTTAAATTTTATCCATATAACGTAATAGTCCGTGCGCCAAAAGGGTTGATCAGTACCAGTGGTGTAGTGCTAAATAAAGAAGTGAGGGAACGCATTTTGAAAGTGTTACTCAGATGCGGGGGGGACAATGGCGAGCGCGGCGAGCCCATACAGCTGGGGGTCCGGGGGCACTGTAAGCCTCCCGGGAAATCTTTTGAAATCTGACCAATTTCAGGGATATTTTGAGGTCATATGCACTGGATATTAGGATATATTCCAAGGTTGAAGATGCAGTATTTCCAGTGTCATTAGATATACGACATCCAGTACGGTCAATAAAAATAGCTAACAACTGGAATGATTAACTAAAAAAAAGTTAACAACTGGTACGCCGTGGTGACTGTTTCACCAGATCTTTATAGGCTAGCATTGCCTCAGTCGAAGCTAAAAGAAATGAAGCAGTTAATGATTCTTTCTCATATTTCTTCTAGGGGTGGGAATTAAAATTTCATGACGTTAGAGATTTGTAAGGTCGGATTTATTTGAAATAGTGAGGGAACGCCGTTCCGTCTACCAAAAAAAGTAAGGGAACGCCGTTCCCACGCGTTCCCACAGCACTACACCACTGATCAGTACCACTCAGGGGAACCAAATGCTGGACATTTCAAAATATTAAAATATTAGGTGCCTACGTTTGAGGAAGATCTACACTAAAACGCTACCAGATACAGATGTCCAGCAAGCATATTTGGAAACTACAAATTATAAGCTTTCCAGAAAACATTGTTTCATCTGGTTCGCCTTAGTGGTACCGATTGGCGAAAATTTGGGGTCTGGCTCACGGACTATAAGACACTGTTGTCTTTCGTGAATGGTTTTCATAGAGCTTCAAAATTTCGCCAGTTTTTATTGCATGACAATGCATGGCTTTGTGCTAACTAAACTATAATTGTCCCATGAGGCGTTCCAGAGGCGTTCCTCTTTCAGTCTCTGCACTCTCCTTTAAACATTATTCAGTTGTCTAAACAGTCACATAACAAACGTTCCCTACATTGAAACTGGAATTTTCAGGATGATAATTTTTTTTTTAATCGAGCACGTGCCCTCTGTTCATTCCAATATTTTCAGCAAACATCGATGCTTGATAAAATAATTTTAATCGAATTTATTCCTCGACGAAAATAATTTCTTCGAATTGGTTAGTGCCATCTACTGTAGGAAATGTTAATTAAATTCCTATTTAGTTTATCTTCACTACCCAAATGCAGTTACAAGCAAGTTGTTTTATATAATCATCCAGAATAACATACGAACAACAATTTAAATTTTAAGATTAATACATTAGGAATAAGTTTATCTTACCTCGATGGGTTCGAACCGTTGTCACTGAAGATTCGAATTTTGTGAGCCGCTACGTTACTCACTCGGCCGTGCGACGTTAAGGTACAATGGCAAAATTTTGTATATATAAATTTTTTCATTGTTTTTGGTACGTATACTTTAATACATACATTGTTTATATATATATATATATAATTCTGAGGAAAAAGACGTTAACAAAAGTCCATGATAAGTGACTGTTCATCATTTTGATGACAAAGCAATTGTCAGGAGTGCTCGATGACTGACCGTTCATAATCCCGATGATAATTCTGGTCTCAATGCATCAGTCTAGTTCTGCAGTAACAGGAAGATTTAAGCTCTGATTTTAATACAAGAGTCCCTGGTGTCTCATTCGAACGAAGAGGCCGCTGACATCTCTCATGACAATGGGAGTTTGTTTATTTATTTGCAAATATTTTGCAGTATGTTCGTAAGCGAGGTCTCTCTAGAAATAATACCCCTTTTTTCCTCAATCCGAACTGATCTTCTTCGGCGTCACTGCATGTTACAGAGTTGCAAACTTACAGAGTTACAGGCTAACAAAGACCCTAAGAGAAAATAAATAGAAAAAGTAAGTAAGAAAATAGGAAAAACAAATGAAAATAAAGAATACTGAAAACTTATACCATGTTTACGTTTATAAACGTGTAAGGCTTTCACAAAGGAATAGTAGTAATAGTAAAGTATAGAGTAGACAAGGCTCTCCCTCCTCCCCCAGCATTGCTGACAGAAAATAGTTATGAAAGAAGATTTGTAGGAAAGTAGGAAAAGTATAATGAAAAGAATAGCTTCAGAGTTCATTCACACCATGCATACACTTATCTCGTGCACCTAATTACGCATTAGAAGACAGTGGAAAATAAAGGATAACATGACACATTAAACTACTTAATATAATCTACACCTGCATTTTTTTTAAGGATTTTTTTATTTATTGTATACAAGTAGTCATCATTTCATTGTTGCATTATTTCTCCGATGAGTGCCGCAACCATCGTGTCCAGGAACTTGCTTTTAAAAATTTGCTATTTACGTTACCATCCATCGCGCTCGAATTATTCAGCCAAGGGAGCACTGATCCAGAGGCACCTCTAGCCGGTCAGCACACCCCAGTCTAAGAATTCTCACGAAAGTGTACAGCACGTATAAGACTCCACCCCCTCCGTTATCAAGAAAAAAATTTCATATTGTAATTTATATCGCCTCCTTTGCATAGGAACTACTTAGATAAGGGAGCATTGATCCAGAGACACCTCCAGCTGGCTAGCACCCCACAATTTAAGAATTTTTTCGACAGTGTACAGATGTGTAATTGTTTTTCTTTTATTCACGAAATTTTGTTACACACTATTTAAAACTAACGTTCTACTCTAGCTAAGTAGCTTCCCTCAAGATGAATATGTTTATTCGGAAGTTTTGACTCCTGAGAGTTCTCTTCAAGCTTCCCATCTGAGAACCCCTGGTGCTCTGAAACCAGACGAGACCAGTTCCTTCAAATAAATTTATTGGCAAAGGGAACATTACTACTTCTATATAAAACTAAAAATTTCTCTAGCTGAGTTAAATACACCGCGATTTTCCTAAAAAGTATAAACAATCCTACAATGTGTACCAAGTAGCATCCCTGAAATTGAAAACGTATATATGGAGGTTTTAACTCTCGAGAGATCCCATCAAGCTTCCCTTTTGTACCAATGATGTATCGTCTGAGAGCTCCCAGTGCTCTGAAACCAGACCAGACCAGCAGCTCCTACTACAATTTTGGGCAAAAGGAACATTACCACTTCTATTCTATCCTAACTAGCCCTCCTTCAAGCAGCTCCCTTTTAATGATGACATAAAAGGAAGGAGCAAATGAAGGAAAGAAGTGGAGAGAGGAGTGGCTTCGGAGGTTTTGATTCCGAAGAATTTCCATCTATTAGAAACATGTAAATAAAAAATTTAAAAAAGTAAAAAATGTCTATCACTCGAGAACTCTGCTCTGATACCAGACCTGTCCAGCACCTCCTACTACATTTGCGATCAAAAGGGAAGAAACATCAACGCTAACTCCACCCCAACCAATTTTCCTTATGACCCTCTGTAGATTTATTCGGAGGTTTTGACTCCTGAGCGTTCTCATAATGACACCACCCAGTGCTTCGTAACTACATCAGACCAGTGCCTCCTACTACATTTACACTAAAGGGAAATCACTGTTTCCATCTCAAGAAATAAATACTATGGAGCTAGAGAGTAGCCATCCTTTATATTTAATTAAGTATTCGGAGGTCTTGACTCCTGAGAATTCCAATTAAGCTTCCAGTCTGTAACCAGACCCGATGAGCTTCCTGAAATGATTATTCAAATAACTTTCATGTAACCTCAAGTAATGAAATTGGTCTTAAAATAGAACCAGTTTGCGTTAAAATGCCTTCGGGACTATAACTATTGTAGCCAACTTAAATTTTTTTATACAGCAGGTATTAAATAAGGTAAGCAAAGCACTGTCAGGTTGTCTTGTCAAAATTTATTTTATTTTATTATGTTGTGGTTCCATGCTCTTAAGTCTGTTAAGAGTTAATTCAAATTCCTCAACCGTTATCTTTCTCGCTGTTCCCCGTTTAAGGCTGTAATTATGACGGTAATTAGAAACTGCCCATTTCAGCCACTAAATTAGTCTATTTTTAAGCAGTTAAAACAGGCAACGACTTTATAACCTCTCACATTTGGTTTTAAGGTGATAAGAAAACATCCTCTCCTGCCACATATTTCACTGATTTTGATTATATATATATATATATATATATATATATATATATATATATACACGGTGAACCAAAAGTAGGTGGACAGTAGGTTGAATACGGTTTGTGTTATATTATATTATAACTATGGTGTTCATTATAACTATGGTGTTTGTGTTTTATTATATTAAATATTATAACTAAATTTATTTAAATTTTATTTTGTATTATAGTATACAAAAAAATTAAATATGTATTCTCAAAATAAACGTTATCATTTACTGTCCACCTACATTTGGTTCACCCTATATATATATATATACACAGGGTGTCCCAAAAGTCTCCATACATAGGGAAAATTAGCACTTTTTAGCAAAATGTAACTTTATTTACAAAACATTCTCTACATGATTGCCATTTCTTTGTAAACACACACGGATGCGTCTCTCCCACTCATGGTGAACTCGTGTTAACACATTTGGTGTTATGGACGTAATTGCACTTCGAATGCGTTCCTTAGGCGATCCATGTTCTGTATCTTTTCCTGGTACATTGTGTGTGTGTGTGTGTGTGTGTGTGTGTGTGTGTGTGTGTGTGTGTGTAAGAAATGGGGCACATTTAAGGAACTTCTGCGGAAATATCTGCAAAATACTAAAATTTAGATTAATTCTGTCTATTGATCAGTAGTATTTAGCAGAGAGTTTTCATAGTTTTCCTAAAGAATCAAATCTTAACGTTGTGTTACCGAAAAAAGCTTTTGCAAAACATGATAAATAATAAATGGATAAAGAAACTGTAGGTTCCCACATTGATGTACGTGTACTCCGATCGTGTTAGGAGAAAATACTGTACAAAAATATAATAAATAAAGGCCAAATATATTCTATCTTTTCACCTTTTAAGAATTTACGCAAAATTTTTTCACTAACAAAATTAATGTCAAATGATTAAAGTGTAAAATTATTAAGAATTTGTCTTTTTATTTGTAGCGAAGGAAAATGAGATTAAAAGGTTCGTGTAAAATAACGAACACTATTAATTTTTTTGCTTTTACATTCTATCATGGAATGTCCCTTCAGACCGATAACACATTTCATAATGCGTTTTAACTTCAGTTTTGCATCTGTGCACGAGAAATCTTAAGTTCCTTTTCTAGATAACGTACGCGAATGCATAGTTTGCTATTTGTTAAGTTTATATTTGTATACTCGCGTAAATTTTTACTTGAACACTTGGAAATTAAGGAAAAATTTATGATGAATTGTTCCTTTCTCTTTTCTTTTTTTGGCTAGGAAAGGGATACCTTTACCAAAGGGAAGTAACATTGAGTCGTCCCATCCAGGCTACAGCGTTTGCGGCCAAATTTAATTTATGCGCCAAAATGTGCTCGTTGTGTCGTTTTTTTTTTACCGCCAGATGAAAGAGGCGTCCTTTTACTTCTATACTAGGAAAGGTCACGTTAAGTTAGGTTGGTTAGGTTAGACTAGTTGAATTCACAGGTGGATTTATGCCGTATTAGAGCTTAAAAGAATTAGAGCGAGTGAAAGGTACGTTTTGACACAAATGAAATGTTATGAAACGAACACATTTTAGCGGATAAGAACATTTTGGCGGAAACGCTAAACACCGTCTCACAGTCTATTACTTTCCGGAAGGAGATGCGGATAATTCCATCTGAGTTGACTGTTAAACCAAACGTAATTTAACATATATTTTAACTAACTTATTCCATCAAAATAAATAAATAAATGTTTGTTATCATAACATTTATATTTAAAATTAACATTTTAAGGAAAATAATTATGATGCAAATAATCGTTCCAATAAATTTCTTTCATTTTAAAATGCAAAAGTTCCAGATACGTTTTTATTAGAACTAGTAAAGTGCCATTGAAGTTATTTTCAATAACTGATAGTGAACCTATATAAATAACAGTAATCGTATTGACATTTTATAGGAGTGATATTCAAGACACATTTTCCGTTTTAATGTTTAATTCGTTAAATTTTAACAGAAAATATCTTCGCAATTTTAATGCAGGAAACAGATTTTTTTGAGGAAAGTAAATATTTTGCATCTCCCGATTTGTTTACTTTCGAAACACGAAATGCTTTTCCTCAAATTTATGTGTTCGGTAAAGTGAAAATGAACCACTTTCATCAAGAATAAATAACTCAAACCTTTTAATAAAATTGAGTATGAAGTACATTCACCTTCTCTATATATAAATAAAAATTAATCACCACCTGCAATATATATATATATATATATATATATATATATATATATATATATATATATATATATATATATATATATATATATATATATATATATATATACACACGAGCTTTTTTACTGATATGATATGCAGATGTCCTGATATGAGTAAACAAAAATCTGTTGTAGATACCATAAAACACAGAATTGTTTGGATTTGCGCTTTTTTTAAATTTTTTCGTGCCACATTTTCAGTTTTTTCGCCAGACGATCGAGAGAAGTTTTTATGGGTCAAAAAACTTTGTCCTTTTTTGTTTTAGAATTTCCTTTTTTCCCAAAAATGTAAAAAGAACAGAAAACAGAAACTATTTCTTTTCTACGAGTATTTCTTTGTAAAAATTGTGAAGTTTCGTATTTGTGCTGCAGCTCGCACAGCTTTCCATGCTCACGGAACTGTGCTGAATGATAACGAAAAATCTGCCCACTCTGGATATATATATATATATAGTCAGAAATGTCAAAGTAGCTCCAACAGTTGTGTAAATTTTCACAGTAGCTCCATCAGGTCATATTTGTTATATTTTCATATTTTTAATAACTTTCCTCGTGTTATGGTAGGGAGGGGGGAGTTCTACAAAAAAGTTCAGAGAAAACTTTTTTTTTCTTTATACAATGATTATTTTTTCAAATTTCACCCGCGTTACAATTTTAATAAAAAAATTCGAAATCAAGTAACCTCAACTCCATGCTACCTCAGGCTTTTACGCACTCACTGATTTGTTTTACGTTATGTTAGGTTAAGTTAGATTAACCTGAATTAAGCTAACCTAATGTAACCTAATCTAAACTCAAAAAGTACCTCCAACAATAAAATCTGATTTATTTACAAAATTGGAGTTAATGAGTTAAAGTATAAAAAAGGATGGCTTATTATTTATTAGCGCTACCTGAGGATTTAGGCATATATATGATGCAAACCTACAAGAAAAAAGAAAAATTATTCCAAGGCCTTTCGTGTATTCAGAAGTACACCTCGTCAGGGAATGAAGGGAGAAGGCGAGATGACAAAAATATATACCACGGGACAGAAAAACAAAAAGATTAGCACATGATTAACAAGAGTTGATTAGAGGCAAAAGGTATTTTAACAGGATATTGTCAATTTTATACATTCCTGCACTGTTATTGAAATTATTTTTAAAATAGGTAAATGCACATTCTAGAATATTCCTTTCACTTATGTCTCTGTTTTTAACGAGCGCTTTAGAACTGTCCCACTTAGAATTATTTGCTGTTCTAAACGCATATTTATGCTGTTTTACCATAATATCTAACGTTTTACCCGTTTGACCTATATATACTGAGTCACATTGTGTACATCCGAACGAATACACACGACCAACCACATTATCCAGGCTATTCTTTATTAGGCGTGATTTAACATTATTATTAGACTTAAAGACTACATTGATACCAATTGCTTTAAGTAAAGTCGGAAGATATTGAAAATTTGTATGGTAAGGTAGGCTAAGGATATTTTTACGCTCGAATTCTTTTACAGTTACACTATTATAATACCTATTCTTGGCTTTCCTAAGGCAGCTATCTAAAATTGAAATAGGATAACATAATTTAGTACCAATATTCATGATATTGCATAACTCGGAATCTAAAAATTCGGGACTGAGAACTCTCACTGCTCTAAGAAACATACCAAAGAAAATAGAAGATTTAATCGAGGGATGATGGTCAGGATAAAAATACACATACGAGTTGTTATTGTTAGTAAGTAGGCTTACGATAAACTTCAAATTTGAACTGATTAAAAAATCTCCGAATTTTTAGATCCAAAAAAGATAA
The DNA here is from genome assembly GCA_023014485.1 of Bathynomus jamesi. Classification (NCBI taxonomy): domain Eukaryota; kingdom Metazoa; phylum Arthropoda; class Malacostraca; order Isopoda; family Cirolanidae; genus Bathynomus; species Bathynomus jamesi. The sequence goes on from JAJOZX010000237.1 coordinate 1,455,989, forward strand.
GCTTTTCTTTTTCAACCGTGAACTTAGTAGATGGGACTAAATTGTTGAGCCTACCAAGAAATAAGTCAACATCCAAATTATTAGAGCAAAGGCATAAAATATCATCTATATACCTTTACCAAACAAGGTTAAAATCAACAATAGTAGGCAAAATTCTGCTTTCAAAAAATTCCATATATAAGTTAGCCAATACCGGTGAGAGGGGATTTCCAACGCCAATCCAAACGACATAGTATAAAACTTATTTTAAAACAAATTTACAATCTTTGATGCAAAGCTTAATTAACTCAATAAGAGTGTTGGGTTGAACAGGGAATTTTAAAGGAATATGAGCGTAAAAATATCCTCAGCCTACCTTACCATATAAATTTTCAATATCTTCCGACTTACTTAAAGCAATTGGTATCAATGTAGTCTTTAAGTATAATAATACTGTTAAATCACGCCTAATAAAGAATAGCCCGAATAATGTGGTTGGTTGTGTGTATTCGATCGGATGTACACAATGTGACTCAGTGTATACAGAGGGCAAATGGGTAAAACGTTAGATATTATGGTAAAACAGCATAAATATGCGTGTAGAACAGCAAATAATTCTAATGCATTGTTTAACCGTATGTATAGATGTAATCATAGTATCAAGTGGGACAGTTCTAAAGCGCTCGTTAAAAACAGAAATATAACTGAAAGGAATATTCTAGAATGTGCATTTATCTATTTTAAAAATAATTTCAATAACAGTGCGGGACTGTATAAAATTGACAATATCCTGTTAAAATCCTTTTGCCTCTAATCAACTCTTGTTAATCATGTGTTAATCTTTTTGTTTTTCTGTCCCGTGGTATATATTTTTGTCATCTCGCCTTCTCCCCTCATTCCCTGACGAGGTGTACTTCTGAATACACGAAAGGCCTTGGAATCATTTTTTCTTTTTCCTTGTGGGTTTGCATCATTCATTCATTTAACGTGTTTAATTGTGAAATTCATCCCATATATATATATATATATATATATATAGGGTGTCCGGGCTGAAATGGCAATAAAATACATTTATAATGTTTTATTTTATTGCCATTTAAGCCCGGACACCCTGTATATATATATATATATATATAATATATATATATATATATATATATATATATATATATATTATATATATATATACACATATATATATATACACACACACACACACATATATATATATATATACATATATATATATAGTCTGGAAACATAGGAATAAATTAACATTTATGTTTTAATTGTTCTAATTTTTTTTTCAGATGGATGGGAATATGAACCGGAGTTTAATTGTTCACGAGCGAGTTGAATTAATTTCCATGTATGCAAGGCCTGGAAATACCTTTCAGTGAACAACAGATGACTTCAATAGAAAATATCCAGTAGTTTCGATTGAAGTCATCTGCTGTTGACCGAAAGGTATTTCCAGGCCTTGCACACATGGAAATTAATTGAACTCGCTCGTGAACACTTAAACTCCGGTTCATATCTCCCTCCATCTGACAAAAAAAAAAAACACTAGAACGATTTAAACATAAATGTTAATTTAGTCCTATGTCTCCAACATATGCCACACCCTGTATATACTGTACTTGTCGTAAGTCGTTTTTTCTCTAATTTTAATTTGGATGCAGAAATTGCATAGAAGTCGTCGTAATTTATGTACTAAGTTATAACATTTATAAGATCGAAATTTATAGAATTTTTTTGAGTTGTTATATACGAAGACATATCAATAAATTTGGTTTGAAAATCTTAATAAAATTCGTTTTGTATTCATCAGTCACTGATCTTTACTGTAGGTACACGAAACGCTGCAAATACGGTAAATAAAACCGAGAAATTCTTGACATGAATGGAAAAATACATAGAATCAAAAAAGAGTAAACAAAAAGTAGCCAAGGAATTACTCACTTTTGGAGTTAAAAACAGTGGATGAAGTGATGATGTCTTCTAAGATATATTTATTATGAGAGGAATAATTATGACAAATGATTCAGGAATTCGAAAAACAAAATTATTACATTAAATAACACAAAAATAAAACAAAACCTTCAAAAGTTGAAACGTAAGAAAAAACAAAAATAACGATTCTCGCGCAATAAACCTTTATTGCATCGAAATTTCAATATTGTTCAATGCGTAGAGTTCCTCATATAAAGAGCGAGTATTATTCAATAAAGGCGTAGGCAAACAGTTTAAAGCGGTAATAAACACGAAACCTACTGGGAAGGAAGACATCAGAAATTGAGATTGTATCAGTGGAAACAAGGTACTGAAGATAAGAACAGAACCAATCAAATTTCAAGCAATTGAAGAAAGCGGAAGAGGAAGAAACACCTCTATTCAAAATTGATAAAAGATACCGTTTCAGAGTCCAGCTTCAACACTAAAATGAAAAGTTTTTAATTTTAGTGGATCGAATCCTAAACGTAGTAATGAAAATTAATCTAAAGTTTTAGACCTATGGTTAAAAAAATTTTGCAGAAATTTTATTTTTTATTTTTAAATGTTCAAAAAGCAAATTTTAAAATTAAAAAAAAATAAATATAGTCTTTCGTTTTGTATGATTTATTAACCACTGAAAAAGGAAGCTATTCCATAAATGACATTTTTTTTTCATGGGATGGACGAAAATTAATCTAAAGTTTTAGACCTATGGTTAAAAAAATTTTGCAGAAATTTTATTTTTTATTTTTAAATGTTCAAAAAGCAAATTTTAAAATTAAAAAAAAATAAATATAGTCTTTCGTTTTGTATGATTTATTAACCACTGAAAAAGGAAGCTAAACCATTACCTTACTACATATATATAAAGGTTAAAAATAATAATTTTTAATTAAAATCATTTGAAACATTCTGTTAAACCTAAACAATATTGCGTTTAATTGTATAAAAAGTAATAGAACAAAATACTTTAGTTGTGATTGTTTATAAAATACAGAAAATTTATGTAAGGAAAGCATATAATTTAGTGTACCGAATTAATGTAATACCGTAATTATTATGTTTTGTAAATTAACTTCCAATTGTGTTTTGAAAGCAAAAAACTTCACTTTTTTCTACGTGAAGGTCAAAATATGAAAATAAAAACCCACTCTAATAGACAGAGTTTATTTCCACAACAGTTTCGACGCCCACTGGCATCCTCCTCGTTTTTCTGTATCCACCCCAGGAGGATGCCAGTGGGCGTCGAAAATGTTGTGGAAATAAACTCTGTCTATTAGAGTGGGTTTTTATTTTCATATGTGTTTTGAAAGTTTTGCTATGAACTGAACAAAATGTCAGCCACCACCATGGCAGAATATCGGGAAGGAGAAACAGTATGAAGAGGTAGGAGGTAATCGGGTAATTATGAGAGGACAGAAATAGGTGTTTTGTCTTTTGCTTTCCCTTCCCGATCCTCCATTTTTTTATGGCATATGGTCTCGTAGAATTGGCTGAGTTTTTTCCCCACGTCCTGCGAAGGGTGCGACAGTCCGTCGCTGGCATCTGTTACCGTGTGTTTAGAGGGTGTGCTGGCCTCCTTTAGGAGTAGTAAGCCGCGTGGTTTGAGTCCCCAGATCTCTAGGGCTTTATTTAGAGAAACTTGGTCGAGCACACCTTGTGTTTGTTTCTAACTTCACATTTTTCTTTCTCTTCTCTATACCCCTTCTTCCTCTTTCTTGTTTATTCCCTTTGCTTTTCAGATTCTTACGGAAACTACCACTCCATCCTACGCCTCCCGTCATCATGGTACAAACTATATGAACGATTTCTTCGAGCTTGTTTATTTTCCTCTCAAATCACTTGTTTCATTCACCTATGATAGCGCATTGCACATTTCAAAATTTCAAACGCTGGGAAAATGAAACATTTAACGAAACGTCAACTTTTATTTAAACGATTCAGTCATGACTCAGACGTATGAAGCCAATGTCAAATTTTCTTTGCTAGATCTAACATAATAATAAAGAACTTCAGATTCTTCACAAGGGAAGCTAAAGACTAATTTTGGTCAATTCGGCGCTAATATTTATGGACAGCATTTTTCGGTTAATTATTAACATAGGTCCTGGCAGAACTCAAAATTTGGTTTAAAACAAATCTTTCAGATTGCTACATAAGTTACCTTCAAGATAGTCAGCTTTGCAAATGTTTGCTAACCATAATGTCGCGAACTTCGGAAGGCAACTGTACATACTCCATACAGTGTAATGAAAAAATTTCAAACCTCAGATAATCCAGTTTGCCTAGTTATTCACCAGTCCTGCCATATATCTTCTAAACCAGTGGTTCTTAAACTTTTTGACCCCGTTACCCCTTTTCCTGATCTCAACTAATCTCATTACCCCACACAAATTTGCAATGCCGAAGTTGTAAAGAAAGTGGAAAAATTAATTACTGAAAATAACTGAAATTACTTTGAAACTTTGAAACTCTTTGAAAGGAATTTTTTTTGCAGATTGTTTAGTATACTCGATCACGGTCTTGAATGAACAATTTTTAGAAATTGAGTATACTTGACCATGGTCCTCAAAGGGTTAATCGTCTCTTTCGTGACTCGGACATTAATTAATGTTGAAATTTTTACCATATTAAGAATTGCTCCATTACCCCCGGAAATACCCAAATTACCCCCTTGGGGGTAATTACCCCCAGTTTCAGAACCTCTGTTCTAAACTATAGGCTTCATGGTGTTAAAACATTTGTTTGTAACTCCACTTCATGTCAACAATGTTAATTTTATTTCTATTTTCTATTTTCAGTTTTCCTTTATTTTTATTATTACTATCTGTAATATGGTAAATTATTACTTTTCTGCTAATAATTTTTTATTTTCATGTATATATATATATATATATATATATAAATTATTTCCTATACACATGGTACAGTTGTTATTGAAAAGAATTTGTGAACAAAGAGGAAAAAGAATTTGTCTGAAGAAAGCAATATAATTTTTCAAAGTTTTCTCCATTACCGTAACTTTTCATTGGTTTTTCCCGATATATCTTTGGCTGATGTCTGAGCGTCTGATTGTGTGCAGCATTTTGTGTAAGTTGGATGGCATTTGAATTTGCCTTAATCAAACTTGGTAAAGAAAATGCTACCAAGTTTCGATGTTAGGCCTTGTGTCGTGTATAGCTTATATAACCTTTTAGCATTTCGGAGCATAAGGTCGATTGGCTGGTGGAAAAAAGGCAAAAAATGATCTCTAAAAGCTTTTTTTCCCTTATTATTTCTTGTCCCATGCGAGACTCCAGCTTATTGCATTCCTTTTGTTTAGTTTTGTATTTTCAGAAGATGGGATTAAGGAATAAGGTCACGAAATTAATGGTCTCGTCTACAGTTAAGCAATTCCATACTTTTCCCTTCAGAAGATACTTACTGTAATGATATCTGCATATATATATATATATATATATATATATATATATATGTATATATATATATATATAAGCAAACAACCACAGGGAAAAGGAAAAGTAAACACGAAATTCGAGCGCTTTCGTGATATATTCACATCTTCAAGGACAAGAAATCACGAAAGCGCTCGGATTTCGTGTTTACTTTTCCTTTTCCCTGTGGTTGTTTGCTTATTAAAAACATCACATGTTTTTCTGTGATTTTACTGCATATATATATATATATATATATATATATATATATACGACGGTAATTCAATAAGTATTCGCACTTTTTATTTTCACAATTTTATTTTCACATCTGATAGATTATAAACACATCACTTCTCAACATAGTCTCCTTGTTTCTCAATACACTTAGTCCAGCGATCTACAAGCTTCTTAATGCCATCACAAAAGAATGTTTTTGGCTGTGTACGTAGCAAGTCATACACCGCCTCCTTCAGGTCATCATCGCCTTGGAATCGTTGACCTCTCAAAGCGTCTTTTAGTAGTCCAAACAGGTAAAAATCCGAAGGTGCAAGGTCTGGACTGTAAGCTGGATGGTCGAGAACTTCAAATTTAAGTTCTTGAAGGCATTTTCTAGTCTGTGCAGCGGTAAGAGGGCGCGCATTGTCGTGTAACAGAATAACACCTTCCGACAATCTCCCTCTCCGTTTTGTGCGAATTGCTTGCTTTAACTCATTAACTTTCTGGTAATGCTGCAGATCCATGCCCATTGGTATTTCTCAATATGTTGCCTAAAAATTCATTAGGTTAGGTTAGGTTTGGTGTATATCACAATTTGATACATTGCCTAAAATTTCAGTTAATTTACAAATTGCCTGATTTTAGACGACATTAACTATAACACACATATATATATATATATATATATATACAGGGTGGGCGGAAAGTAGCTCCCTATTTTGGATTGGTAAAAAAATACGTATATTATCCATTTATTTCAGATGAAATAATATGAAAAGGTAGGCATACATGGTAGGTTTTCTATAAAATTCAATGTGGGCTCCAACTCTTTCCACCAGCTTCTGGAGCCGCCCAGGAATGGCGTCCACTGACTTTAGCAGGAACTCCGGCGGGATGGAGGACATGACTTCCCGAATTCGGTCCTCCAGTTCTTCCAATGTCCTCGGTTTGGTGCGGTAGACTTCTTCCTTTACCCACCCCCAAAGAAAGAAGTCGCACGGTGTCAAGTCGGGGCTCCTGGCTGGCCATTGATGTGGACCACGACGACCCATCCAACGCCCAGGGAAGTGGGCATCCAGCCACTCACGGACAACAAGAGCGAAGTGCGGAGGGGCGCCATCTTGCATAAATATCAGATCGTCGATGTTCTCCCATGTGCTGACAACCGGCCAGACCTCGTTTCGCAACATAGCAAGGTATCGCTCAGCATTCATGGTGTTGCGCAGAAGGAACGGGCCCACAACCTGATCTGAGGTCATACCACACCACACCGTTACACTGAACCGATTCTGCCGTTTTTCAGCGGTAACCATGGGATCCTCTCCTGCCCAGTAGTGGCAATTGTGGCGGTTGACACTTCGCTCTTGTTGTCCGTGAGTGGCTGGATGCCCACTTCCCTGGGCGTTGGATGGGTCGTCGTGGTCCACATCAATGGCCAGCCAGAAGCCCCGACTTGACACCGTGCGACTTCTTTCTTTGGGGGTGGGTAAAGGAAGAAGTCTACCGCACCAAACCGAGGACATTGGAAGAACTGGAGGACCGAATTCGGGAAGTCATGTCCTCCATCCCGCCGGAGTTCCTGCTAAAGTCAGTGGACGCCATTCCTGGGCGGCTCCAGAAGCTGGTGGAAAGAGTTGGAGCCCACATTGAATTTTATAGAAAACCTACCATGTATGCTTACCTTTTCATATTATTTCTTCTGAAATAAATGGATAATATACGTATTTTTTTACCAATCCAAAATAGGGAGCTACTTTCCGCCCACCCTGTATATATATATATTATATATATATATATATATATATATATATGGTCTATATATGTAAAGTCGCGCAAAAGTCGCGCATCATAGGAATTTTCAGTGTTGACTATAATATATTATTTTTTCTTTTAGGTAGGGGATGGTTGCGAAATTAACAATAGACGAAAGGGTGAGCTTGGTTTTAAAGCATGGAATACCAGGCACTACAAATCGATGATCGGTACAAAATTTAAATTCTGTACCGATTCATTTATTTCCAAACGTTTTGACATTTACTTTTGTCATCATCAGTGATCTACTGTAAACAATAAAAGTAAGCTTAAATTAAGTAAAATACAACTGCATAACTTTTTAAAAATTAAGTTTATTAAATTTAAAGGACATTAAAACACTAGAAATTATAACGCTGAAATAAAAAGAACAATATCAAGTGTACAAAAAAGGTTACCTTAAATGCTAATTTCAGAATAAACATGTCTGCCTCCATATTCGACAAGAGATTGAAACTGAATGTGTAGGTACTAACTTTACTATTTAGTTGGTTGGTTAACTGTTGGGTTGTTAGAAAAGATGCAATTTATAAGAAGAACTATTGTTGTTAATGGCTGGTTTGTTTTTGTAAATATATAAGGACTCCAAAATTCTCAATTCTGTGAGGCTGTTGGCTTTTGTTGATAGTTCAAATTGGTTTTTATGAAGATAATTGCTGACAGTGGTGGGTTATTAATGTTGGGAAAGGCGTACCTCCAACTGGAATTGTGTACTGCCAATATATGCAACCTCACAGCTGTCGCAGGTATATTGGTAAACAACAATGAGGCAAAATGTTTTAGGAAGTTTATCTTTAAACTTGAAAAAATTTGGTAGTTTAAATGGATTAACCAAAGGAAATCTAAAGTTAACTTCAGGATAATGTGATCTAAGAAGTTTAGACATTGTATTACGAATTCGTAGGAATAAATATAATCATAGAAAGGCAGTTCAATGTATTTAGTTTCTTTTTGTACCGTAATTGCAGGGGCTTTAATATTAAAAATATTATTTAAAAATTTCCTTAACTGATTATAATTATTTATCGAAGATATTCGAAGGGTGTGAATGAAGTATTTTTTTAAAATTTTAATTCTGCGTCCAATGATAATAAATCTAAACATATTCTCCAACTCCTTTGTAATAATGTTGATATGGCATTAATTTCATACCTATAAAACATACAGCTCAAAATAATTAGTTCCTCCACCAATAAAAACCAGTAAAAGTAAAAGTCGCGTTGATCCTCCTTTTCATCTTCAAGCTCTGTTTCCCAAAGGAGAAATTTTAATATAATTCTTGCTTCGAAAAAAATCCTTTTTTAGGTTTCGTACACATTATTTTCTATTTTCTATCATAGAAATTCATCTTCAGTGTAAATAAATTTATATATAAACAGCTTCATGGTATTAACAGGGAATATGATAAATGAGAAATATATATAAAAACACTATGTTATAAAGCTGAGGTTTATAATCAAATTTAATATTTTATATACAGAGTTTCGAGAAAGGTCTGAAATAAAATAAAAATCCATCTCTTAAATACGTTGAGTTAAGTATAAACGCCTTGCGACATCTAATAGCCAGACTCATCAAGATTATGTTAATTACATAGTTAAGGTTAAATGATTAATTACTATATAATTAATTATAAGCAATTTGTGTCAGACCCTGTTTAGCTTATCTTTAAGCATATCTATGGAAGTATTGTTCGCGACTTCAGGCGGCAATTATTCTGTTTGCTGTTTTGCATAACGAACTCTACCTAAAATATTTGTTCTACATATTTTAACATAATAAATGCGAACAAATAGTACTTCTGTAGATATGATTAATAAAGGTAAGGTTGACGAAGCCTTAATTAAACCCATTCGTAATAATTATTAATTAATAATTATTTAATTGAACTTAAATATATAATTAACAAACTTGATGAGTGTCTCGCTATTAGATGTCGCAAAACGTTTGTGCTTAAGTCAGCTTGTTTAAGAAATATGAGGACTCTGTCGTAACGCCGATTCCCATCGATCAGCGAAGTTAAGCGACATTAGTTTTGAAGAGTAGTTGGATGGGAGACTGTCCTCTGCGCCCAGATTATGTAGAGACCCGTGGTTCGGATCCCACGTAAAGCTGTAGGTCCCATCCGTCATATGACCTTACATGCCGACATGCATAATGTCGGTACTAAAAAGTTAGTTCAAATTAGGTCAGATTAGGTTCAGCTGGGCTAGGTTACGCTGTTAGGTTAAATTAAATTTATATAAAATACTATATGAGTGCCTAAATGCGTGTTTCCCAACCGGAGTGACACGAAATTTTATGAAAATAAAAAACAGTAATTGAAAATTCAAAATTTTCTGAAGATATGAAACTTTCAAATGAAATAAGACATCCTCCATTTAATACGTCCATACGGGAACTATTTAGGACCAGTTTGAAGTTACGTGGTGAAGCGGGAGGGGAGGGGTGGGACTGGATGCTGAACTGTGGGAGAATAAAATCCTCCGGGGTGGCGCGAGAAAAGAACAGATGGCACTGAAGTGCTTCGAGTCAGAAAAGGTTGGAAACCATTGTTATAAACCTTTATTTGACACAAAACGTTTCATTGATTTCTTTAGCTACAAAATTTGAATAATTTTAGTAAGAAATCTCAATTTTAAAGCTACACCAAAATCAAGCAACCCACTTTCAACCAATTTCACTTTAAGCCTCCCAAATGACCTATCAAAATGAGCATCACTTCAACTCGAATAGTTGTTGGTTCAGAGATAAAATTATCAGTGGAGTAAAAAGAGACGTAACCCCCTACTGCGGGTCTCTACTGACAAAGAACCGAGTGATTCTGCTTCGTAAAGATAAAACTGATAAACAGTAAGGGAAGGGTCGATGCCAAAAATGGAATGTAAACTACCTCCCTGACAATCTCCATTTTCTTCAACGAATTTTAACCGCTCCACACGTTTTGTTAAGATAACACACACACACACACACACACACACGCATACGCACACACACACACACACACACACGCATACGCACACACACACACACACACACACACACACGCGCACGCATACGCGCGCACACACACACACACACACACACACACGCACGCATACGCACACACACACACACACGCACGCATACGCGCACACACACATATATATATATATATAGATATATGAGGAATCACCGCACGGAACACCTGAAAGGTTGATGCATGATATTCGATTTATGGAACCCCATTGTTACACCAGAGATTTGAATGAAATGCTGGCACTACCTCGAGTGCAGGGGGGCTAGTACAGAAAAAATCTCTAGACGAGAAAACGTTATGTGTTCCCTCGGGTGAGATATACACCAAGTTGTACTAACTTTTACTTTGTCGCAGCATGGGGGTTAGCGTCCTTGCTTTCTACTTAAAAGGTGCTGGGTTCGAATCTTGATGGTGGTAATTTTGCATTATGGAAAATCATGGGTGTTCATACTTGATATTCCATATATATTAGAGAGAGAGAGAGAGAGAGAGAGAGAAAGAGAGAGAGATTGGCAATAGTTAACATTTTTCTTTCTATACCAACGTTTCGAGAAACTAGTTCTAATTTTTAAGAGTAGGCTAAAGTAAACAGTGAAATAGAAATTAAGATATAAAAAGGTTAGATGAAACATTAATGAAAAAAGATAATTAAAAGAAAACATAATAAACTTTAAAATCTTACCCTGAAAAGGAAACCAAACAAGAGATTGGAAACAGATTGGATTGGGTTGGTTGATTAGTTGGTTTCATAAGCAATGGTTGAAGGAAAGAAAGAGGAACCAGAAGAAGAATCGGAAGAGCAATCGGAATTAAGAGATGGAACTTTTTGTTTAATAAATAAAGTCGTTAAAATGGAATATTTTGTGTGTTGGTAGCTGACGATTTTAAAAACTTTTACATTTTTTAATTTTTATTTTCCATTTCCATTTTCATATGGGTTCTCCCCGATGGAGGAGTTCTTTCCAATTTAATATCAAACCGGTACGGTAATTGATCTATTTATGATCATCAGAGCGCGCGTTTAATATACAGCCCTTCGGTAGATGCAATGTATATGTTTCCCTAAATTACATTTAGGATCAGTAAATAAATAAATAGCTTTAGAGTCAAGAGTGAGGGAAGGGAATCTTTTCAGTGGAAAAGAGCAGCGGTTCCCAAATTGTGGTACGCGAGTTACTGTTTAGTGCTACGTAAATATGTTAAAAATTAAATCTCGGTGAACCATAAAATAAAAACGAAAATGAATTTAGAGTTTATAGCTTGGAAAAGTAAAAATAATGGTAATGCAGTGGTCTGCCCTGAAAAAATTTGAGTGTTGGTGGGACAGTAAATATTCATTCTGTTTTGCTGCGGAGGTGGTACAAAAGAGAATAAGTTTTGGGAACCCCTGAAGTAGAAAATCTAATTTGAAAGGATTAGTATAAATAAATGTAAAAATTTAGTAAATAAACTATATATATATATATATATATTATATATATATATATATTATATATATATATATATATATGTATAGAAACGACGTAAGTATAGAGGAGTGTTCTGCACACGAGGAAGAGAACACTCCTCTATACTTACGTCGTTTCTATACGTTAATATACTGCGCGGTCATTGCAGTTAAATGTGTATATATATATATATGAAAATTATTTCACGAAAGTAACACGTGAAAAATATTTATGATGAATAAAACCACGAAGGAAAGGAAACACAGAATGGTGCTCAAGCGCTTTCGTCTAATGACATCCTCAGGAATACGCGTGTTCCTGAGGATGTCATTAGACGAAAGCGCTTGAGCACCATTCTGTGTTGCCTTTCCTTCGTGGTTTTATTCATCGTATATATATATATATGTTACACGTGATCGCTGAAATTGCACATTTCATGAAAAGCGCAATATTTTGCGTTTTTCATGAAATTGGTAAATAATGAAATAACAGAACAAAGTTTATTTCATACAGAAACAAAACTGTTGTTCTTAAGCTAATCTGATGCATTTTTACAGGTATGACGAGGGTGGCATGAACTGTTACATAGGTTTCCAGCTTTTAGGCAGGAACACCTGATTGCCCGGTTAGTTAATTGAATGCCCGGGTAGGTAAATTGAATGCCAGGTTAGGTTAATTGTACGCCCTTGACGATTGATTAGGTTAAGTAGGATATTTTCGTTAAAACTAACGAAAATATCACGACTTAACCTAACCAATCGTCAAGGGCGTACAGTTGACCTAACCGGGCATTCAATAATTTTACCGGAGGTTTCGATATATATACAGGGTCTGTCAAAAAAAACTAAGCCAATTTGAAATGCACAATTTTATAGAAATTTCAAATATTTTTTTACACTAAATAAATAAAAGGCTCATAAATAATCTGTGATAATTTTATAACTTTATTTTAAATATTTTAGGAGTTATGCGGTTATTTCTAAAGATTGCGAAAATTTCAGTTTTTCTCATTATGTAATATCTTCTTTTTTTTCTTTTTCAGAATTTGTTTAGATTTAAAATTTTTCGTGAATACCTCTAAATATGCCATTCTCACATGAAGATAAAATAATTATAAAGCATTATAGAGTTGAAAAAGGTTATAGTGCAAGGAAATTACTTTCTGAATTCGATTATAAAGGATGGACTAGATCAGGTTTAGATTACTTATTGAGAACTATCGATGAAACAGGAAGCATTGAAAGGAAGGTTGGTAGTGGGCGACCAAAATCAGTTAGAGTAGATGAAAATATTCAGAAAGTGGAGGAACGTATCCTTAGTCAAGAGGATCGACCTGGTAGCCACATGACACCAGCTCAGTGCTCAAATATCAAAAGAACTAGAAATATCAGAATCAAGCGTAAGAAGGATTATTAAATCTGATCTGCAATTTAAACCATTTAAAAGAGTGCATGGACAAAGATTGTCAAAAGTAAACTGTCAGAAAAGAGTTGAGAAATCCAAAATTTTACGTATAATAACTGAAGATAAACTTTCCAAGGCATTTTTTACGGATGAAAAACGTTTTACGGTAGAGCCACCAAGAAACTCACAGAATGACCGGGTTTATTCTGATGTTGCGAAGGAAAATGAAATCCAAGATGAAAGACTGTACGCAACAAGGAGTCACTTTTCTTCTAGCGTCATGGTTTCTGTTGGAGTGTCCAAGTTGGGAAAAACTTCAATAATTTTATTGAGCCAGGAGTGAAAATTAATGCTCAATATTATTCAAATACCCTGCTTGAGAAAATGCTTCCAGAAATGAGAAACTTGGCTAGTCAAGGTTACTTTATTTTTCAACAAGATGGTGCAACATCACATACTGCCAAAACAACCATCGAATATTTGAAAAAGAATGTGCCTGAATTTCTGGAACCGAATAATTGGCCACCTAACAGCCCTGATCTAAACCCTGTAGACTACGGAATAGGGGAAAACTTGGCAGAGAGAGTGTATAGGAACAGAATAAGGGATGTCAATCATTTGCGTGAGTTGATTATCGCAAAATGGGCAGAGCTCCCCCAAGAGCAAATAAATCGAGCAATAGACGAATTCAGACCAAGATTAAAAAAAGTGCTAGAAATGCAAGGGAATCATATTGAACAGTTCTTTTAATTTTATTAAAGTAAAAATTATCTACAGTATATCGTAAAAAAAATTTTTTTCATGTTAAGTAGGAGAATCTCACTTTTTAGTTAATTATTAATAAAATTAACAATTCTGAAGATATCGTCATAAAAATTTAAAGAATAATAGGTGATTACCTATACTTTATTGTGTAATAAATTCAACTTATTTAGATAAATGGTTTTGTTTTAATAAAGGTTTGAATTTGGCTTATTTTTTTTTGACAGACCCGTTATATGTTACGCGTGATCGGTGAAATTGCGCATTTCATGAAAAACGCAATATTTTGCGTTTTTCTTGAAATGTGCAGGGCGTATAAAATAAACTTTGTTTTGGTTTGCTGTAAAAATGCATCTTATTAGCTCATTCTTTGCCGATTTCATGAAAAACGCAAACTGAAATTGGTCACGTAACTGTCATTTCGTCCTTTGCCGATTTCATGAAAAACGCAAACTGAAATTGGTCACGTAACTGTCATTTCACCCCTTGCCGATTTCATGAAAAACGCCCACCAGAATTGCGTATTTCATGAAAAATGTATTACTTTTGCTTATTTCATGAAATTGGCAAACGCCCTGCGCATTTCATGAAAAACGCAAAATATTGCATTTTTCATGAAATGCGCAATTTCACCGATCACGCGTAACATATATATAAATGAATAAATAAGTGTAAAGTGTAAATACATATAAAATCAAATAATCAAGTAAAATTTGTCGACGGTAAACTTCAATTCCTTTTTAAGGGAGTAGATAAATAATAATCAATCCTAAAAAAATGCATATTAGACATTAGGAACATCATAATTACGGACAAAGGGTTTATATATGTATATAGGTCATGAATTACCGCGAAAATATTATTCGAAAATATTTATTTTTTTAGTCAAACAAGTAAATTTGAATATGTTTTCAAATCTCTGCAGATAAAGTTTTTGTTTCTGGAATTGAATCTGAAATTCGTTGAACAAAATCTGCGGAAAATCTTACCAAGGACGGAACACTTTTTCTTTCCTTTCCTTTCGGTAAAACTCGTTTCATTATTAAATGTTTCCTTCGAATATGAACATCTAAAAATGACACCCGATTATTCTTTTCGATTTCCACACTAAATTTCATATTAGGATGAAAAAAAATGACAAAGTTCAACTGACAGAGACTAAGCTGCATGGTCTTAAACTTGAAACATACAGTATATACAAATATCATCCACTTATCAATGATAAGAAGAATTTGGCGTAAAATGATCAAGACAAGTTTCGAGAAAGCGCGTTCCGAAATATAAAAATATTGGGGAAGGATGATCTCAGTGGAGGAAGAACCCCGTAACCATATTGTCGATTTACTGTACTTATAAACCTTAAAGTTAAATATAAAGTGCCTGTTCGAAACGGCTAATTGAAGAATTTTGAAAGAGGTATTGCATTTAAACTTTTTAATACTGTACGTTGGAAAGAGTTAGAAATTTTTTTTTTTCGAAATTATGGAGATGATCTCTTGCGCAAGAACATTGTAAACGATAACTCAACGTCAAAACTGACAAGGCAGCCATTACCTTGTTAATGATGAAGTGTTCGAACGAATTCGAGGGAGTTCCTCATAGTGCGTGTAATTATTACACATTACTGTAAAATCATATAACAACGGAAAGATAAATTTTACTATATGGAAACTAGGAATATTGTACGCCTCCGAGACAGGTCGTAAAGAAACGTTAGATTTATGATTTTTGTTAAACCTAACAACACATGCCTCCAAGGACGAGCTTGTAGAATAGGCCGAATTATTAAGGTTTCAGATGAACATGACCATAGTCTTAATTCCAAGAAACGTCAATTCCTTTCCATTTTATCTTCTAGTTTAAAAATCAATTGAAACAGGCTGAAATTTTGATATTATGAGAAAGTAATGTAACCATTGTATTAAAATAATCAGATCAGTTAATCAAAACAATTCTCTTCCCTATCTGAGGTCCGTCTATCATTAAATTCTTGTTTTCAAATAATTCTTTAGACCCGTTATTAATCTTGATTTCTGGAAAATGAGAACCAAAATGAAATATTGTTTAAATTAAAATGTTATTATTGGAAATACATTGAATTAGTTTTTTATTATTCTCGTGGCAATCTTTAATTAGAATTTAATTTATTGCCATCACTTTTTTCAAAGGATAAAAAGTTTTACGTATCGAATTTGGTTTCAAACAAGACAGACAAAAAAATTAACCGAAAAAAGAACTTTTAAAGATTTGATCAATTTAATTTCAATTCAGATTTTGTAATTATATTCTATTATTTGATTCTGTTTCGTTGTTTGTGAACTGATGTTTCTATCTCAGTTTCAGACTTGAAAATGAGAAGCGTTTTCTCGAAACGTTTTTATAGAAATAAAGATATCACTTTTGCTATTGTCCTCAAATCAAATTTGCATTCGATATATATATATATATATGTTACGCCCAAACATCGAAATCGTTCAGTGAGCGAAAACACAGCCACAACGCATTGTGGATGCACCTCAGTAACCACACGCCGATGTTAGATATTTTTTCGCTTCATAGCCGTTCTCAAACAACCACAACGCGTTGTGGACGATTCAGATATGACTACAACGCGTTGTGGACGATTCGGATATGACCACAACGCGTTGTGGACGATTTGAAAATTATTGAATGCCCGGTTAGGTCAACTGTACGCCCTTGACGATTGGTTAGGTTAAATCGTGATATTTTCGTTAAAACTAACGAGAATATCACGGCTTAACCTAACCAATCGTCAAGGGCGTGCAATTAACCTAACCGGCCGATAGAAGAGTAAATAATGAAGAAAGTAAATAATAAAACGTGTTCACTATAGCATTCAGTTAACCTAACCGGACACTCACTTGACCTAACCGGGCATTCAATTAACCTAACCAGTTGGTTAATTTTTACATTTACGTCTCATTCTAAATTTGCTTAAAATTAATCGAAACCTACGGGAAAATTATTGATAATCATTTTTTAAAAGACTTTATCTTTTTTCTAGCATATCTGCTAAACTTGGCTTTTTAATCGGTGAATACGTCGATAAATATACGTCGTGTTTATATCGTTTCAATATACGTCGTGTTTAAATAGCGTTTGATGAAAGACATCGGTGTGTGGTCGTTTCAAATCGTCCACAACGCGTTGTGGCTATTTTTTTTGCTCACTGAGCGATTTCGATGTTTGGGCGTAACATATATATATATATATACTTTAGGGGAGTTTGAACGACGGTTCAGAATCGAACTGCGGTCGACCCCTCTGCAGCATCCCGCCTCATTTGCGGGATTTGTTAAGGAGAAAATTGCCGTCTGATCTCCTGCCCTC
This sequence comes from Bathynomus jamesi, assembly GCA_023014485.1. Lineage (NCBI taxonomy): Eukaryota > Metazoa > Arthropoda > Malacostraca > Isopoda > Cirolanidae > Bathynomus > Bathynomus jamesi. The sequence continues at coordinate 1,473,409 of JAJOZX010000237.1, forward strand.
GTATCCAGCCACGCATGGCTGGTCAGGGACTTTGCACAGGAATCTCTTCAACTGGTTCTTGAAGTTATTCAGGTCGGTGTGCTGGAGATTCCTCACTTCTTTTGGTAGGACATTGAAAAGCTTTGGGCCTCGTATTCTGAGAGTATTTTCCATCCTCGTTTTCATGGCCCCTTGTCCCACCGCAGCTGGGACCGTACAAAATCTGCCTCTTCTCTCACTTCAGTTTGTTTCTATTTCATTTCTAATGTTAGGGACAGAGCCCTCAAATATTTTCCATATGTATATTACTGTGTAGCGCTCGCGCCTTCTTTCGAGAGAGTAGAGTTCCAGGGATTGTAGTCGAGACCAGTAGTCTTCACCTTCCGTTTCCTCTATCTTAGACGTAAAAGTCCTTTGTATAGCTTCAATGTTCGCAATGTCTCGTTTTCTGTGTGGACTTGTGAGTACTGAGCAATGGTAGGACTAGACTCTTTCATAATTTGAGCATGATGTTTGTTTTTCTGCTGCAGAAGCTCCTCCAGATGATTCCCATTATTTTTCTAGCCGTTGTAATTTTGATTTTACAGTGCTCTCTCAATTCTGCATCCGACGGCATTATTACTCCAAGATCCGTGACTTGTGGATTTGGCGTTATCTGTTTGGCTTGCATAGTTTTGTACCCTTTTTTCTGTAGCTCCTTGTTATTACCATATCTTAGAAGTTGTAATTTTTCTTCGTTGAACTTCATATTGTTGTCTTCTGCCCACTGGAATATTGTTTCAATGTCGTTTTGTAATTTTCTTATGTCACCTTCGTTCAATATTTCCTTACATATCTTTGTGTCATCTGGCATGATACAATACTGTCCTTAATATCTGTATCAATATCTGCAATTATTATTATGAACAGCAAGAGAGCTAATACTATATATATATATATATATATATATAGAGAGAGAGAGAGAGAGGAGAGAGAGAAGAGAGAGAGAGAGAGAGAGAGAGAGAGATACTTGCGTGTCATAAACTATAGTGGACTGAAACACAATTCGGACGGGGCTGTGCCATAAATTTTTATTCGTTGTAAAACTTCCTTTGATCTCTCGTAGAATCTCTCAAGCAACATCAACGCTCTCAAATAACGATCTGAACCATTGTTAACAAACAATGAAAACCAATTTAGGCTCCTAACCATTAAAATAAATAATTAAGGCTCAGAAACTAACATTTATTTTATGAAAAGACCTTGAAACTGAGGGTGAGTTAAATGCAAATAAAAATGAATTAAAAATAGTTTTGTATTCACTGTGTTTATGTCCAATAATTTTTGTTTTAATGTTCATATTTTGATAATGAACAAGGAACAATGCTTTTGCATGCGGAGAAGTTTTTCCATGTTCTCTTTGGAGAGTGCATGGTTAAGGAATCTAAAACTTCAAAACACAACGCACTAAAAGCGGTATGATGCGGTCATTGTAAGTTTGTTTACAAAATGTTTATAGCGAAGGAAATGAACCCATTAGTGCATTTTTTTTTGTAGGTACATGTTAACAGATTTAATGTTTCTGCTAATGTGATGTTTATAACACATAAAAAAGTTTCGGACCTTTTCCAGTTTGTGTATCGTTTTTCATATAATTTATTTTTGCTTCTTTTCAGATCAAAAATGAGTGATCAAAAATGAGTTCTTGATAACCTAACCTAACCTAACCTAACGTAACCTAACCTAACCCACATTATAACTTTCGTCACTTGGGCACAGGATGTTTACTATGCTGTATATAATGTACTGTAGAAAACGGTACATAAACTGGAAAACGTCCAAAGTTTCATCGTAAATAAATAAAGGTGAGATCATTTTTTGAAATGGCAGTTGCCACCCAGCACAAGTAAGAAGTCAAAGTTTTTTTTTTATAAAAGCAATGTATAATTTTTAACCCTTTCTGGTCCAGTGGGTTCATTTAGATCCATAATAGTGTATATTTTTTCTAATTCGTAAATCAGTCGGGTCTGAAAGGGTTAACGATAATAAAAACCATAAATAACTGTATATTTACTTGAAATACAAATAATATACTCATATATGCTAAATGATTTGAAAAATTTAAATACTGTATTACAGTTCCACTTTAATGTAATCTATGTACAGCATCTAATGATGGTCAGCACTTTTGCCCTTTATGGTATTCTTCTCTTCATTCAGGATCTACAGATCTACAGAAGCTAAGGCTAACAAAGACCCTAAGATTAGCCTGAGAGAAAGAAGAAAGTAAGGGGTTAAAAGAAGAGAATATGGGGTTAAGTAAGTAGCAAAACCTATCACTCCTGGGTTAAAATTCATTCAGAAAAAGAGAAGGAAGGACACCATCATCATCCGCCGGCCACTGCCGACAAGTCGGAAAAATAGTCGAAGAGAATACTTCCAGCTGTTGCAGACCGGTCCTCCACTCCATAGGGAGGCAGAGGATGCAGCCCACTCTGCCGGAAAGGGGTGGAGGATGAAAAGAAGTAAAATAAGAACGCATTGCAAACCATGCAACACATTCTTAACTCAAACATTATCATACCATACAAATTACAGACATGCAATAAAGAGAGTTACAGACATGCAAATAAGGAGAGAAAAAAAAAGAATAACAAAAAGTGGCTTAGTTTACGCTACGAGCTACATCGAAGTTCGTGTTAGTCTAAATTTTTTTTTTTTGTTGGTATATCACACGCTGGCATGTCACAAGCTGGCATTAGTCGTCAACAGACTCATCCCTGATCACAACCCCAGAGCTCCCGTTGCTAATTGTTGTATTATTATATTAAACAACGTTAATATTTTTAAAATGCCTATCTAAACGGTTCTTAAACACATTAACGCTGGTAGAGTTCACGACTGACGCGGGAAGATTATTCCGTTTATCAATTGCTTTAAACGTAAAAACGTTTTTAGCGATATTAGTAATAAAACGTCTGCCTCGTAACTTAAATCCGTTATTACGAGTATTGCTATTATCGAAAGTGAACAGTTTATCAAAATTTACGTTATCGATTTTATTAACGATTTTGAAAACTTCAATAAGCTCCCTCCTTAATCTCCTAGTTTCGAGTGAATGCAAGTCTAACTCTTTAATCCTATCTTCATAAGGCTTGTTGCCCAATGACTGAATTAGTTTCATGGCGCGACCCTGAACCCTTTCTAACCTATCAATATCCTTACGCAAATACGGGCACCAAAACTGAACGGCATATTCTAAATGAGGCCTGACTAGGGATTTGTAAAGGGGCAATATAATATTTTTCGATTTAAATTCGAAATTACGCGCTATGAAGCCTAACATCCTATTAGCTTTTGCGCAAGACTCCAAGCACTGGTTCCTAACTTTTAAATCCTTAGATACGCGTACGCCTAAATCTACCTCCTCGTCAACGCTCGCTAACTCTCTATCATCCATCGTGTGCGTGTAATTATTGTTACGAGAACCTATATGCAAAACTTTACATTTGTCTACGTTAAATTGCATCTGCCACTTATCCGTCCACTCCATTATCCTATTTACATCGTCTTGGAGCCTATTTCTATCGTCCCCGTTAACAACGTTACCGCCTATTTTAGTATCGTCCGCGAATTTTGACACGTTACTAGTCAATCCTACATCTCTGTCGTTAATGTAAATTACGAATAGCAATGGGCCTAACACTGAACCCTGTTGGACACCGCTACCAACATCCAACCACCCCGATTCACTACCATTAACAAAGATCCTTTGTCTCCTAGCACGAAGCTATTCCTCTAACCAGTTATCTACCTGACCGCGTATAACATGCGCTTTAACCTTCGCAATTAATCTTCTATGCGGAACTGTATCGAACGCTTCTTTAAAATCTAAATAAATAACGTCAGCCGCTCTATGCCTATCGTATTCGCGCACTATTTCGTTATAAAATTCTAGCAAATTAGTTAAACAAGATCTATGGCGTCGAAACCCATGCTGACTACTATTGATGAAATCGCGACTTTCTAAGTGATCGATTATACGATCCCTAACTACGGATTCCAAAAGTTTACCGACAATTGACGTTAAGTTAACGGGCCTATAATTGCTAGCTACTGTGCGGTGGCCTTTTTTAAAAATGGGCGTGATGTTAGCTAATTTGAAGTCTTCAGGAATAATATCCGTTTCCAGAGACTCATTAAAAATCTTCGTTAAGGGGCCTACGATTACGTCTTTCAAATCTCTCAGATGTCTAGGATAAAACGCGCCAGGGCCTGGAGTCTTGCTAACTTTTAGCCTTTTTTAAAAATGGGCGTGACGTTAGCTAATTTGAAGTCTTCAGGAATAATATCCGTTTCCAGAGACTCATTAAAAATCTTCGTTTAGGGGCCTACGATAACGTCTTTCAAATCTTTCAGATGTCTAGGATAAAACGCGTAGGGCCTGGAGCCTTGCTAACTTTTAGCCTATCGATATAATGTGCAATCTCACCCTCGTAAACAGTTATTTCATCCAAAATAGTCTCGCTGCTAAGTGGAACGATATCGTCCACATCTGGAACGTTAGTGACGTCTTCTACGGTAAAAGCTGTCGCAAAAAAGTTACCAAAAATACCCGCCATCGCCTGAGCGTCGGAAGCCAAAGCGCCATTAGCGTCCACGAGAGGGCCTATGTTATCTTTTATCGGCTTACGATTATTGACGTATTCAAAAAACTTTTTTGAAATATGTTTACTATCCGCAGCTATAAGTATCTCTAAATTAAGCTTAGCATTCCTAACCGATCTTTTAACTTGACGTCGAAGGTCGATATATCTATTAACGTTAGCTACCGTGCCATTGCGCTTATTAAGTCTATACGCTCTGTTACGCTCGTTTATGAACTCGCCTATTTCCCTAGTCCACCACTTGGGCCTACCATGATTTCTAGCGTTTTGGGCCTACGAGGAATAAACTCCCTTTCGATATTCAAGAAACTATCTTTAAACGCCTCCCAATGCAAATTTGTGTCATTACCCATAAATAAGTTATCCCAGTCCACTACTCTCATCCTATCCGCAAACTATCAAAATTGGCCCTACGAAAATCAGGGACTTCTATTACGTTACTATCCTTAGTGTTATCTATCAATAGCTTAAACCTAATAATTTGATGATCACTACATCCTAAACCATGGGTCGGGGAACTTTTGTCGGTATTACCCAAAAATTTATTTGAGTAAAATGAAATTACCCCCAGACTTCAAAGTAAACAAAAACAAGCCAATTGCTCTTAAAATTGTTGCATATGGTATACAAAAAATTCAAATTCAAAAAATGTTTATTGGATCCATTATTATGGAGAAATAAAAAAAAGCCACACATGCTGGCATAAGAATAGCACACAAACAAAATTAGTAAAAAAGATTGAAGAACTGAAGAATTTCATTCAAACCATCTCCTCTTCAGGTTTTGGAAAAATGATGCTGTTTCATTTTTGATACAACAACATCAAAATCAGGACGTAAATTCGTAATATTCTAAAATTTAGAATAACGCCACATTTATGTAACAAAATAAAATAAAAATATACGAAAAAAATATCAGCACAAAGTGTCAAGCACTAAAAGCACCTCTTCGTTTCATGATACCATACACACGACTGAGGCTCTGAGGGAAGTGTCTCTCATACCGCACACATTACCCCCAAAATTTTTAAATTTACCCCATTTGGGGTAATTTACCCCTGTTCCCCGACCACTGTCCTAAACTCTCGCCTACTTCTAAACCTTCGACTATATTTTCGCCGTTCGTCATTACCACGTCTAAAATATTGTCACCGCGCGTTGGTTCGGTAACCATCTGTCGTAAAAAATTATCTTCCATGAACTCAACCAGTCTCAAACCCTCCTCATTACCAGTAAAAGTCTCGTAATTAACATTAGGGCAGTTAAAGTCTCCGACAATTATACTATTCCGATTATTAATAAAGTTACCAAGAAGTGTGGCAGGAACTTTACATTTAAGATATACTGTATGTATTTTGATCTTCCTTTACACTGCCAACATTTTCTATAACATTTCTGAGTTTGCTGACCAATGTTCAACTTCATCACTTCGCAACTGTTCTCTAGCTTTTCCGTTAATAGTTTGCCTACGAGATGGTCCAGGTCTTTTTCGTTCAGTTCCAAAGTGTTTCGTTATTTGAAGAACACATTGACTTATTTATTTCAATAAAAATATATACTAAGGAGGAGACTGTAGACACCAATCGACCTGGGAAGCACTTTGTTGGGGACGTTAGGCAGGAGATAGGGAATTCTGGAACTACCATTTCTCCTGTAACTGTCCTTCTTAACTGATCTTTTTAGGTGTACTGTACCGGCTCCAAAGTTTCTTCACCCCGTACTCAGTTCCTGTCTCTGTTCGCCCCTGTATGGCATACGCTTCTCAAGCTCTACTTGATCAGGTGGAATCAAAAGCTTTTCGTCTCATCGATTCCTCTCCTCTTACTGACTATCTTCAGTCTCTCTTACTTCGCCGCAATGTTTCTTCACTTTCTCTTTCTCTCGCTATTATAACGGACACTACTCTTCCGAACTCTGTAACTGCATGCTTCCTCCTTTAAGGAGAGCTTGCAATACCAGACTTTCGACACAGTCTCATCACTTTTTCTCTCCAACTCTCTAACGCAAGGGTTAATCTGTATTCTCAATCTTTCATCTATTCAACTGGTCAACTCTGAAACAATCTTCCTCAATCCATCTTTCCCCCTGTGTATGACCTCCAGTCTTTCATACTCCGAGTGTCCAGGCATCTCGAAAACCATGGACCTTCATTTTGGCTCTCTCCTTCTCCTTCTATTGGGGTGCGTCAATGGTTTTTGTTGAAGAGGGTGGAAAACAACAATGTAAAGTGCAGTGAAGAAAAATTCCAGTTTATAAGATATGGTAGCAACAAGGAACTACAAAATAAAGGGTACAAAACACTGCAAGACAAACAGCTAACACCAAACCCATAAGTCAGGGATCTTGGAGTAATAATGTCATCAGATGCAGAATTCATAGAACGCTATAACACTAAAATTACGACACCTAGAAAAATAATAGGAATCTGAAGAGCTTTCACAGCAGGAAAGCAAACATAATGTTAGAATTATGGAAGAGTTTAGTTCGACCAGTAAGTACATATTGCTTAGTACTCACAAACCCATTCAGGAAACGAAACGTTGTAAACACAGAAGTCATACAAAAGACTTTAACGTAGAGGAAACGTAAGATGAAGGCTACTGGTCTGGACTACAATCCCTGAAACTCTACTACATAGAAAGAAGATGCGAGCGATAAACACTAGTATAAATATGGAAAATACTTGAGAGGTGTCTCAGACTTCAAAAATTTAATTGAAACACACTGGAATAAAAGAAGAGCCAGTTTCTGTACTGTTCCAGATGCAATGGATCAGGATATGAGAACGAGGATGGAAAATACTCTCAGAAGCCTGGGCCCAAAACTCTTCAACATGTTGCACACCAAACTGCATAATTTCAAGAACCAGCTTGACAGGTTCTTGTGCAAAGGCCCTGAATAGCCATGCGTAGTTGGCTACGAGGGAGAATCTGAGCGGAAACCACTTCTCTCCTCCAGCAAATCCCACAAATTAGGCGGTTTGAAGAATGGCCGACAAAGAAGATGAAGAATACTGTACTATATAAATACACATTCTAGATTAGTCCTTTCAATTGTGTGTCTACTTTTTAATAAAATTTATTAACCTTCCCGATTAATAGTGCGAATTTATGTACAGTGGCGCTCATAAGTATGCGGACAGAGAAATATTTCAGTTATATTATTCCTTATCTTTTGTATCATGCGTAGGATAGTTATGAAAAGTTTACTGTCCGTTTGGAAAAATTTAACAAATAAAAAATTAATTTAACTCCAACATATAATGTAAAACAACTAAGAATTTGAAGTATGATAATAAAAACCCACTCTAATAGACAGAGTTTATTTCCACAACAGTTTAGAGTGGGTTTTTATTATCATATTTTGACCTTCACGTAGAAAAGTGAAGTTTTTGGCATTTAAGAATTTGAAGAAAATAAAAAGAAGTTAAATTGCAAAAGTTTTTGTACATTTATTTACAAAATTATTTAATACTTTGTGTGTCCACCTTAGGCTTGAAAAACTCAAAATTTTTATCAATAGTTGGCTGTTTATTGATTAGATACTGTTGGCAATTATGAATTCTAGAATTTTCCCTGTGAATCTTCATGGAAGACGGATGACTGTACAAGCCATAAGTAAGCAATGAGTCGTCATGGTAAAGCGTTGTCTACAGATCTTAAGAGATCTGTTATTGCTGTAAACGAGTCTGGAAAGAGTTGAAGAAAGACAGGAGAATAACGTCGAATTCCATTTACGACGGTTACTGCAGTTGTAAAGAAATGAAAAAGATTTGGAACAATCTAAACTCTACCAAGGTGTGAACGACCTTGCAAGATTTCAGAACGTACAATTAGACGGATTGAAAGAATGGCTGCTGCGAATCCACGAGTGACTATAGGTGATAATTATCAAACATTAAGACAGTCTAAGATCGATATCCATCTTTCTACTGTACGTCGTACATTGAGAAAGAGTTGCACGAAGAAAACTTCTGCTAAGAAAGGTACACAAATAAGCTCGTTTAAAGTACGCCAAGGATCATCAAAATGATGGATTTGCATTCTTAAAGAAAGTTCTCTGGACAGACGAGACCAAAATTGGATTTTTCGGGAACAATGAGGAAAGGTATGTTTGGCGAAAATCAAATACTGCATTCAAGGAAAAGAACATCCTTCCTACGGTTAAATTTGGTGGTGGGAGTTTGCTTCTTTGGGGATGCTTTAGTGCTTCTGGTCCAGGAAAGCTTGTCATTAATGGAATCTTGAATTCAAAGAAATAATTGGAAATTTTAGAAGAAAATGTATTGCCTTCAGTTCGGGAGTTGCCAATTTCCAAGTGCAATTGAATACTGCAACAAGATAATGATCCAAAACATAAAAGTAAGAGCACCGTGAAATGGCTTCAACAAAAGAATTTCAAGCTTCAAGATTTGAAAAAAGCTTCCCCAAAAGAAATCCTTCGAATCTGAAGGAAATATCACAATTTTCTTTAGAAGAATGGGCTAAAATTTCTACCGAGAGATGTCGAAACCTTATAGAAAAACACCCAAAACGAATCATTGAAGTCATTCGAGCAAAAGGTAGACACACAAAGTATTAAATCATTTTGTAAGTAAATGTACGAAAACTTTTGTATTTTCACTTTTTTTTATTTTCCTCAAATTCTTTGATGTTTTACATTATATGTTAGAGTTAAACTAATTTTTTTGTTACACACAGACCGTGCATGATGCACGGTCTGTGTGTAACATAAAAGTTTCTCAGGGGACCATTCTGAGTTGTATCACTAATTTTTTATTTATTAAATTTTTCCAAACAAACGTAAACTCTTCATAACTGTCATATGCATGGTTAAAAAAAAATGACAAATACAACAGAAATATTTTTCTGTACGAATGCTTATGAGCGCCACTATATATACAGTATATGATTGAACAACGCATTACAATTATTCACGGTTCTATAGGCATATGCTCTTTTACTCAAATATCTAAAGATTTTCCAGTTTGACCTATATATACCAAATCACATTGTTTACAACCACGAGAATAGACACATCCACTGCACTATTTGGGATGTTTTTAATTAAGCGAGACTTAATTGTATTTTTATAATTAAAAACTATGTTTTAATTTGAATTGTTTTAAGTTGGGTTGGTTAAAATTTACATGATGAGGGCGACTAAGAGTATTTTTATGAGCAAATTGCTTGTGAATTACCTTATTATAGTACGCCTTTTTAGCTTCCGACATTAGTTAAAACAACTCGAATTAAAGTATTTTTTAATTAAAAAGAGCTATTAAATCTATTAAAATACTCGGTAGTGTAATAGTTAGCATCGCTGGCTACGAATCCACCAGCCAAGGGGTTGATTCCCGGCGAGAATAGGCGGCGCTCAGCTCAGCCAGCTCTTCACCCTTCCATACACAAAAAAAAAATGTTTGTTAGGTAAATGGGTACCCTGGTAGCCTAGAGTTTAAGACGCTGGGGCTGATGATCGGGAGACCGTGAGACTGAGTCCGGGTGAGCGAAGACTTTGTAATTTTTGCCTTCCTGGTGGATCGTGATTCGGGTTCCACGTTAAACTATAGGTCTAAAACGGAGCAACAAGTTTGATCTTCGTTAGAATGAACATTTCAGGCGGAAGCAAACTAAGGTTTACGATTTAAATCACTGTTTCCCAACTTTTCCTAGTTCAAGGAAACCCAATGCCATCTGTCTTGTTTCTCGGCACCACTGAGGATTTTGCTTCTTGTCTTGCAGTGAAACAGTGAAAGACGCGAAACCTCATGGGAGCCACGAGGTTTCGCGTCTTTCACTGTTTCACTCCTGAACAGCGTGTAACTTGAAACAAACTTACAGTTTCCTTTTGGATGTAATAAATTTTGAATGTTTTTGATTCATCTAAAATTTGCGTACAATATGTTCGCTGAATTTTCAATATGAATTATTAATTTTGTCGTTTTCATAAATTTTGGCGATATCCCGGTTAGGAAAAAAATGATTTAAATCCTATTAAATTTATTGCGTAAAGATGATGAATAGGAAATGTTGCCGTTTGTAAAAACAATCAATTATTATTTTGCATAAAATAAAAAGTTAAAAAATATATTTTCAAATGCTTTTCTGATCTTCAAAGACTGAATATTATAGAGAGATGCAAGAAGACACGCGTAAAACATGAATTATTTACCTTCCTTTGATGTTGTTGAGACCTTCCGAGTCCCATCAAACCTCGTTAGCTACTAAATTCCCAAATATACAAAGAGATTTGTATTAATTCAGAAATATTAAATGGGTTCTCAAAATGAGAAAAATAAAATAAAATAAAATAAAATAAAATAAAAAAGGGGAATATTAAAAATTAAACAAGAAAATTATGATTATCATTATCACTAAGGAGGAAATTGTAGACTAAGGAGGAGATTGTAGACACCAATCGACCAGGGAAGTAGTACGGGGGGGGGGGATGTTAGGCAGGAGACAGGGAGTGCTGGAACTCCGTTTCTCCTGTCACTGTCTTCCTTAGCTGATCTTTTTCCCTGTCTCATCTACCCTGTGAGCAGTCCAGCATGCTCTCAAACACACACTTCTTTCCCCATTCCTCAGTACACATACATGCATCTCACACACTACACAATCTTTTCATAATTTATATTAAAACAAAAAAGAAAAATGGCATCATTGAGCGTTAGAGACCTTGTTTTTGACTCTCTCCTTCTTCAACGGAGGGGTCACTTTTGCGGGCGGTCACCCTTAGCCCCCTCCTTCCTTCACAAAAAAAATTATTCGAATGTAGATGCTTATTTCAAATGAAACCTGATCTAAAAGATCTAGAGTTTAAATTTTTCAAGCTGAGTTATTATCTTATGGTATGAATCTTAGTCCAAATGTCAATACGTGTATGTATATATTGGATAGATAACCGTTCTGTCTTCAGATGATGCAACGATCCATGAATAAGATTCCACGTAAAGACGTAGCATATGACGTAGCATATGACGTTGAACAGGAGAAGGAAAGCTTTGCAAAAACAGAGAAGCCTTTACTTTCTATATCTAAGATTTGTGGTTTGAGCGTTGATCAAAGCATGCTTTTTTATACTTTAAGCGATCAACTTTTTAAATAAACGAACTTCAATATGTATTTAGATATATGAGTTCAAACTCAATCACATTCAGAGTTCCTTTGGCTTAAATTGTAAATATCTGATGTGGTATTTTAAATTTTAGTAACAAATACTTTTTTCGACATTTTTTTAAGCTTTTCTCTAAAAAATATATATATATATATATATATATTAGTGGTGCACCGATTAATCGGTATCGGCATCTGGCATGCCGATTAATCGGCCATGCAAGGTATTTTCCTAATATCGGCATGGCCGATTAATCGGCATGCCAGGTGCCGATACCGATTAATCGGTGCACCACTAATATATATATTTTTGGGTCAATCCCAGAATAGGCACCTGATGTACCTCAATCCCAGATGAAGCACCTGCGTTCAACCTCAATCCCAGAATAGGCACCTTGCAAGGAATTAAATAAAAAAACCTGATGATTACAAAATTTATTGTTTATACAAAGTTTATTACAAATGTAATAAAGGCAAAGTTATAAAAGGTTTAAAGTGGTTTAATGAATAAAGAAAAATTTTAGATATTATAAATTCCTGCAATATGAACCCGAATGTTTCTGAATCCATCTGAAGCAAATCTATCTTGCCACATAAATTGGTATAGATATGTTTCTAATAATTCACGACGACATCCTCTCATGGTTTTGATTATTGATTTATGCTTGTTCCAATAAGATTCTATATTTTGTGTATGCACACCTGTTTAAAACTAACCAAAAAAGCAGAAGATATAGCAAAAGATTAGGTTAGATTAGGTTAGGTTAGGTTAGGTTAGGTTAGGTTAGAGTTGATTTTTTCAAATATTGATAAAAACAATGAAATTATATCTCTAAAAACTGTTTATATTTTTTTCTCCTCAATCCCAGATTAAGCACCTGTGTTTTGCCTCACTCCCAGATTAAGCACCTAAAAATGATTTCAGGTGCCTATTCTGGGATTGATCCATATTTTTTTTCTTAAATAAAGTTGTGAAGTGAAATATTTTTTTTCAGTTTTTTAGTCATACGTAAGTCATGAAGTTGCAACATTGTAACGAGCATGTTAAATCTCAAAATATGTTCAGAAGTAAATCTCAAATAAAATATGTGAAGCTCTGAACGAATTCAGAAAGTGAAAATAAATTATATGCTCAAAAGCGTGTTTTAAATATGAACGCTATATATATATATATATATATATGAAAATTATTTCACGAAAGTAACACGTGAAAAATACTTATGATGAATAAAACCACGAAGGAAAGGAAACACAGAATGGTGCTCAAGCGCTTTCGTCTAATGACATCCTCAGGAACACTGAAGTACATAAAGAGTTACAGCCTATATATACGTTACAGAAAAAAAAATATATATATACAATAAACGGAGAAATAAAAATAAAAATTAAACATTAAAGGATTGTGGGATGAGCATAAAAATTTGTAAGGAAAAACTACCGATTTTTAGCACTTTTGCTCGAATCCAACACAAGATCAAATGAATTGTTTCCAACCAATGTTATAGTTAATTAAAAAAAAAATAATAAATTGAAAAATAAAAATAAAAATAAAACTTATAAGGGGAGCATACAAATTTTTACTGGAAATCTATCCAGGTTTTAGCACTCTGCCCTTCTTGTCTAAGTTCGATATATATAAAAATAAATTGAAAAATAAAAGTTATTAGAGTAGCATACAAGTTTACTAACGGTTTAGCGTTCTACCCTTCTTATCTAAATCCGTTCTGAAGGAATTCAAAACAACAGGATCGAGTTGAAAAAGACTTTTGCTTATGTTGAAGTTATTTGTAAGTTGGATAATGGCAGACTCAAGAATATTTCTATTAACAATGTTGCTAGATTGAAACAAAACTGAAGCATTATTCCAATCAATACAGTGGGATAACTCTGACAAATGGACAAAAAGGGCACTGGACGACTGTCCTGTTCTAACGGAATACTGATGCTGTTTTATACGTGTAGGAAAATCCTTTCCTGTCTGACCTATGTAAAAGGAATCACATTGTTTATAACCAATTTTATAGATAATGCCTGAATTATTAGTAGCGCTATTTTTTACTATGATATTTTTCACAATAGTGTTATATGAAAATACTACATACTGTATAAACTTAAAATAAATAATATGTTCGAAGAAAAACACACCAGTAAATAAGAAGCGTAATAATTATACACAACACTGAAAATACTTACATATAAGTAATTCTAATAATAAAAATACAAGGTGTCCCAAAAGTCAGTTTACCGAGGAAAATGTTTTCTCCTGATGATTACTTTAAACATTATGACACAATTTTTTCACAGCAAAAAGCCAGCATGTCTTCAGGACCTTAAAGACTACATTTGTGAAGAATTCAAGCTCTTAAGCAATGATAAGGAATTATGTAAAGCAATTTGCCGGTCAACCGTTGACAGATACAAGAACAACATGGACGACATTTTGAACAGTTATTGTAACCAGAACTATTCTCATGTTTTGTAAATATGTTTCAGAAATTTTTTTCCTTTGTTTTCTTATGTTTTGTAAATATATTCATGAAACAAGTTTTTTTCTTGTAGTAAACTCACCTTAGGAGAACATTTTCTTCGGTAAACTGACTTTTGGGACACTCGGTATAATAAAAAGTAAATTATAGAAGCTATAGATACGTACATACAGCCCATGAAGAATAAAGCTCTTAATCTCGAATATGCATCAAAAGCCTGTGAAGCTCGCATAAATAATCATAATAACAAATTTTGGAAATTTGTTAAGAATCAAGCGGGTGTCAAAAATGTCACCCCTCCGACAATCGATCGGGTGTCGGGGGAGGACGAAATTGCAAAGATGTGGAAAAAACCACTACTCTAACATTCTTAACAGTGTGAGTAGGGATAATCTTAAGATAGATTGCAGCGAAAAGACTGTGGGAGGGACAAGGAAAAATAATTTGATACTTTCTGAAGTAAAGAGGTTACTTAAAAAGTTAAAGACTGGTTCTGCGTCAGGGGTAGATGACTTATCGAATGAGCACTTAAAATATGCCAATGACGTAGTATGCCTGCATATATCATTGCTCCTATCAGCCATGCTTGCTCATAGCTATATCCCTGCAGAGATCATGAGGGTATATATCTTGCCCCTGGTCAAAAATAAGTATGGAGAAATTTTGTCCAGCAATAATTACAGGCCTATTGCTGTCGCTTCCTGCTTCTCGAAACTACTAGAAAAACTCTTGTTACTCTGCTTAAATGATTTCATATGGACATCTAATCAGTTTGGTTTTAAAAGGTTCCACTCAACTGACCTCTGTATCTATGTACTTAAAGAAACAATATCTAAATACATTGACAGTAATTCAAAGATTTATCGCTGTTTCTTAGATATAAGCAAGGCATATGATAAGGTGAACCACAATATTTTATTTGAAAAACTAGAAGACAAGAAGGTTCCCATGTACATATTAAACGTATTCAAATTTTAGTATTCCCACCAATCTTTCACTGTTAGGTGGGGCAATGTACTATCCGAGTGTTTTGGCATCTCTTGCGGGGTGAGACAAGGCTCCTTGCTCTCCCTTATGCTGTTTAATGTGTATATTGATGGATTAATTGCTTCACTTAATGAGGCAACAGTGGGATGTTGTATAGATAACACAAGGATAAATAACTTAGTTTATGCCGATGATATGGTGTTAATAAGTCCCTCTGTTAAAGGTCTGGATCGGCTACTAAAAGTCTGCGAAGTGTATTCACAGAAACATGATATTCTTTTTAATGTTACAAAAACTAAAGTTATGCACTTTCATCCTAAAAGCTGTAATTAGCCAGCTGATATTAGGTTTAAAATGAATGGTGAAGTAATTGAGGAAGTACAAGAGTTTAAGTATTTGGGTCAAACTATTACCAGCTCCTTGAGTCATGACTCGGATATAAGAAAACAATCTCGCAGCCTATGTGCTAAAGCGAATATGACCCTAAGGAACTTTCGATTCTGTACAAGTGAAGCTAAAGACACTCTCTTTCGTACTTTCTGCAGTAATATATACGGACAGCAACTCTGGGTGAATTTTAAAAAAGGTTCTGGTAGAACCCTAAATTTGCTGTACAACAGGTCTTTTAGACTCTTACATAAATTACTCCCAAGATGCTCAGCTTCGCAAATGTTTGCTACCCGCAATGTCCCTAGCTTCCCGGAGGTAACAAGACGTGCTCAATACAGTCTAATGTAAAGAATAAAAAAATCAACCAACCCGATTATCCAAGCTATCCATGAGTCCTGCCATTTATCCTCTAAGCTATGGAATTCTTGGTGCGAAAATGTCTGTCTGTAGCTCCACTTAACTTCGACATTACAGTATTATTTCTAATCAACTGTATATATTTCTATCCTTAGTATATGAACTGTCATTGTATTAATAATATTTGTCATATGGACTATAGTCTGCCAATAAACCTTTTCATTTTCATTTTCATTTTAATTTCATTTTCATTTTCATATATATATATATATATATATATATATATATATATATATATATATAATTATATATATATATATTATATATATATATTATAATATATATATATGGTAGGTAGGAGGAGATTGTAAACATCAATCGACCAGGAAAGTAGTCGGGGGGGGACATTAAACAGAAGATATGGAGTGCTGGAACTGTCGTTTCTCCTGTCACTCTCCTCCTTAGCTGATTATTTTCCGTGTCTCATCTACCCTATGAGCAGTCCAGCATGCTCTCAAACACATACTTCTCTCCCTATTCCTCACTACTCACTACATATACATGCATCTTAAACACAACATAATCTTTTCAAAATTTAAAAATGGCATCAACTTCAAGAGCCTCGGAGTCCCTTGGGGAGGGGACCATAAATGTCCCAACTTCTGGCTCTCCCGCTGCCGATACCAGGAACGCAGACCCGGGCAGCGGGCTGGATCTGCTACCGCCCATTCGAGATGTTCTGGGCCTCTGTCTGATTCACTTTGCTTAAACTTCTGCAACATTCGTGGCCTTTTCTCAAATTTTCGCTCTGTTGAACACCACCTCCCCTTCTTTAAACCTCATCTTCTTTCCCTCACTGAAACTCAGGTGTCTGGAACGACTGACAGCAACCCCTTTTCTGTAACCTCTTACTTTCTTTATACTCAATTTCACGCCAAAGGTGGATGTTGCGTATATGTACGCAATGACCTAACTTGTTCTCGTATTCCCGAACTCGAATCTTCCGAATTCTATAGCCTCTGGCTATGGCTTACAAGCCAATCTCAAACTAAATACATCTGCGCTGTTTACCTTTCACCTGATTCTACTGACTATCCAAAATTCTTTGACTAACTTATAATACTTCCAGAGAGGAATACATTCTATCTCACTCTCCTTTTACTGAAATCTCCATTTTAGGAGAATTCAATGTTCACACCACCATTCGCTTTCCTCCCATTTCATTGACATCCCTGGTGAACTAGCTTAAAACTTTTCCATCCTAAATGACGTATTGCAGAATGTACAGCACGCTACGCATATCTCCGATCGCCTTGGAGATAGGCACAACATTCTGGATTTATTTCTTACCTTACATCCTTCTTGTTACTTTATCAAATTTTTTTCTCCGCTGGGCTCCTCCGACCACAATCTTATACCTTTTTCCAGTCCTATCGCTCCATTTTGGCCTTTGGATCCTCTCAGGAGGAGGCGCCTTTGGCACTGTGGTGATGCTGATTGGGAGGCCGTTAGGCAGTACTGCTCTGATTTCCCGTGGAACGATTACTGCTTCCATGGCTGGGGACCTTCCAAGTGTGCTGAACGCACCACAGAGGTAATTCTCTCGGGCATGGAGGCGTACATTCCATATTCTGTTCCTACTATTAATGCAAAAAAACTTGGTTTAATTTTATTTCTTTTAATGTTATCCGCAATTGACGGTCTACTGGCGATCTTCTTGGATATCTCTCTGACTCTTGGTCATCCTCCTTTCGGGATTTGGATAAAACTTTTGCTATTGCGCTAGACATATCGAAAGCTTTTGATAGAGTCTGGCATAAATCTTTAATTTCGTAAGTGTCCTCCTTCAGTTTCTATCCTTCTATCTGTGCCTTCATCCCCAATTCCCTTTCTGGTCGATCTACAGCTGCGGTTGTAGATGGCCACTGTTCTTCTCCGAAAGCTATTAACAGTGGTGCTCCTCAGGGTTCTGTCCTGTCACCCACTCTTTTCCTTTTATTTATTAATGATCTTATAATTCGCACTTCCTGTTCTATTCACTCTTATGCCGATGATTCCACTCTTCACTTCTCCACCCGCTTCACAAAGCGTCCCTCACAGCAGTCACTCCATGATTCAAGTAGGACTGCAATGGGACACCTGATCTCTGAGCTTTCTGTTATATCTGATTGGGGCAGAGAGAACCTTGTGGCTTTCAATGCCTCAAAAACTCAGTTCCTCCATCTCTCTACTCGTCACAATCTTCCACACGACTATCCCCTTACCTTCAACAACAAACAACTCAATCCTTCCTCTTCTCTTAACATTCTTCGCATTTCCTTTTCTCGTGATCTTTTCTGAAGAGATCACATATACTCTATTTCCAAAACAGTTTGCAAGTGGTTAGGTGTGCTGTACTGCTTCAGCGGTTTCTTCACCCCCATTCAGTTGCTGTCTTTGTACAGGGAGGGGTCTTGTTCGCCCCTGTATAGAGTATGTTTCTCATGTGTGGCTCAACCCACACAGCTCTACTTGACCGGTTGGAATCAGAAGCTTTTCGTCTCATCAATTCCCCGCTCTCTCTGTTCGCCGCAATGTTGGCTCACTCTCTCTTTACTATCGCTATTATAACGGGCACTGCTCTTCTGTCCAATTCTCTAACGCAAGGGTTAATCGGTATTTTCAGTCTTTCAACTACTCAACCGGTCAACTCTGGAACAATCTTCCTCAATCCATCTTTCCTCCTGTCTATGACCTCTCATCTTTCAAACGCAGAGTGTCTAGGCATCTCGAAAACCCTGGACCTTGATTTCGGCTCTCTTCTTCTTCTATGGGGGGGTGGGCGCTTTTGCGCGCATTCACACTTGGCCCTTCCTTCCTGCATTAAAAAAATATACTGTAGATATTTATTTATTTATTTAGTATTGTACCTAAATAATCAAAAGGCATTTTGCTTATTTGTTTGTTTGAAACTGTATGCAGACACTTGAATTCTTGGTCCAGTTTGTCTAGAGCAATCCTTAGGTAATGTGAATGCATCATATTTGTGATTGGAACAGGTGCATTTGAATTACCTCGGGCAGAAACACAAATATACGGTACATCTTGCTCCAGATGAATCATGCACCCGGACCTATAAAAGGAGAAGTGTCTGGAATACACAGTAAAAACACAGACCTGGAAATTAATAGATATGGATCCCACTTTTCATCGGATTATAATAACTCACGGTAATGTGATGAACCACGTACGTAAGCCTCATTGGTACGTTGATCCCCGGCATAATTGGCAATGCTGTTGCGAGCTTCTCGTACCCCGAATGGGTGTATAGCTGTTGCCCTATACAACTTATATACAATAGACGGCCGATTCTTCTCGGAGATGCGTTCCTGGAGACCCCGCGTAAAATTTTGTTAATTTTCACTCGATGGGAAAAAATAGATACGTTCCAAGAAAAGAAAAATCCTTACTTTTTAACACAAGTACTTTAAATCTCAATAAAAATAATGAAGACGAGGGATGCCAACGAACTTGTATTCAACTAAACTGAACTGAAGAAGTCTGTGATTTTCTGGCAAAACAGAGACTAAATGTCTTTCAGGTAAACTTCATGAGCTTTCTTTGCGTAAAGGATAGCCCCTGATACCCGTTCGAAATTGGGTATTTTGTTCATGAACTCCGCAAACCTCTTCATTACTCATAAAGGCATCACGGCTAGAGGAGTTGCTACATTGTCGTCATCATATACCTCGGCTTTGACGGCATCTTCAGTCATCTAAAAGATATTTCTCCGCGGTCAGAAAATTGCGGTTACTCTCAAGATGCTCTTTGACGTCGTCCGCCTCCAGTTCGCCAAACCCTTCCAAAATCCAAATAATGTCTCGCACCTCAACGCTAAACCTCCGCGCCAAACAGCGTAGATTTTAAATTTTACCATTTAGAATATTTTAATGGTTTCATTATTTTTCCCACGTAGAACCTAACCGCATAAAATAATTGCGTGTAGAATTGTCGTATAATCTGCGTCAAGGAATAAATTAGTATATGATTTGTAGAGCGGCCGAATACAAATTGATCCTGAACAACAAAAGTAAACAAGAACAAAACTATATATATATATCTCGGGTGATTCATAAGTCTGTTACCACTGTAATGGTGAATAAAAAATAACTACAAACCACAGTAACGTGTGATGTTTTTTTATTTGAGGTTATTTTTACACAATTACACGTTGGAAATTAAGAGTGGAAATTCTTTCTTTTAAATCAGTGACATTACGACGTTTTGTTGCATATACCCTATCCTTGACCATACCCCATATTTTCACAAATCAACAATCTGAAACACAGAAAATATTTTATCATTACAGTGGTAACAGACTTATGAATCACCCGATATAATAGGGTGGGCTGCAAAAATATCTGCGGATATGTAAAGAAATCAAAATGTTGAACATTGATGCCATACATAGAACGTTTGATTTCGATTTTCAGATATGCAGTGATTGATGCGTAGTAGAAAAGTATCAATACTGGCATTTCCACTATGAAATGGATGCGTGAGACGAGTGTGTAGATACGATATTATGTCATTCTCTTATAAAGATCGATATTTTTTCCATTTCCCAAAACGGTAAGTCTTCTTTATTGACATGCTATCGGAATACACGACATACAGTAGTACGCCTCACTGAAAATAACGTGATCAAGGTTTATCTCACTACAGTCACGCTTGTCACGGATTCCAATCCAAAATTCAATACGATGGCGCGTGTTCATTGCCCTGTAAGCATTGGGGTTCCGCTTGGCTCTAACGGTGATTAGTGCTTTACATGCGGGAAATGCGCTTCTGAAAGGCATATCTGACGCTCACTGTGCGCAACTCCGAAAACTTCCGTGCAATAAATATTCTCTGTTCTGTCACACCTCCAACATATTTCATCCGCAGATATGAAAAAGAAGATTATTTCTCTTTTTTTACAAAAATTACATGCTGCATACTTCAGTAAAATTCTTAAAAGCATTTCAAACTTGTCCCATTTTTTGCAGCCTATATATATATATATATATATATATATATATATATATATATATCAGATACATACCAATAAATTTAGGTGGCTAAATAACGTTCGTACAGTATAGAAAAAAATACATAAATCTTGGACCAACAAGCTTTTCTGAGCTTTAAGTCGCGATATTAATAAAAAATCGGTGAATAGATTTGCAGATTTTGCAAAATGAAGTTTGGTTGCGAATATAACTCGCCAAACCTCGTTTTTAATCTGCATAATTTTCTTGGTGAATACGTTGGCAGATGTGATTCGAGGTTTAATTAACAAAGATCACATTTTATAAGTTTACATATAAACCTAATTTTTGTATACCCCACCTCATATTTCTCTCTCTCTCTCTCTCTCTCTCTCTCTCTCTCTCTCTCTCTCTCTGTCTGTCTTTCCCATTTTTACACCATTTATTTCTAGCAATTTTTTATTTAATTTTATTTATATACAGGATTTATTGGGACTACATAAGACTTGCATGTATGCATTATTTTACCTGTTCTCATTATTAAATTTCCTTACTGGAAATTAAGTTGTTATTATTAATTAAAATATAACTGGGAAATCTATTGACTCTTCTAATACTTTATCGTTTACGCACGGTCATGCGTGGACAAATCTTTTTTGACCCGACTAGTACTTCGCGGACGGCACTTCTGAAGGCTATAACTTTTTTTCAGAAGTAGCTACACCAAGCGCATCTTACATCAAAAAATAGAGGATGTCGTCGAGAATAATCTGATGTAAACATCGAACAATTTTGTTTACTACAAAAAAGTTAAGAGCAAAGTTTCTGTGGCCAAAATGTTGATCAGCTGAGTAAGATTTTTGTCTTTTGTAACACTGCGACCACGACCTAAGCAGAAACGGTCAAACTCGAAAAAACAATTTTTTTCACAAAACGAACACTAAAAAAAACAATTTTCAAGAATTCCTTTTTACCCCGGGAAATGTCAAAATTACCCCCACTTTGGGACCCGCTCTGCTACACAGACGATCACATACTTACAAAGTCTAGCATATATCTGTGGCAGTGTTTTTCAACCTTTTCTAGGTCGAGGGACCCTGTAAGCAACATGTTAGATATTGTGGAACCCAGATATTCTCGATCCATTCTATTCCCCTTCGTTTTGTAAGCAAAATAATGGAAAACTATGTAATAAACCAATTACATATCGTTACGAACAAATATAATACATTTTCACTGCTTGTTACAAAATACCCATTTATTTCCATTCTAACTTGGTTCCGTCTATATATTCTGAACTATATATATTCTGAATTATACAACACATCAGAACCCTTAATAAATGCAAAAAAACTTCACTTTTTCTACGTGAAGGTCAAAATATGAAAATAAAAAACCACTCTAATAGACAGAATTTATTTCCACAACAGTTTCGACGCCCACTGGCATCCTCCTCGGGTGGATACAGAAAAACGAATGAACCAAAACAGGGACCGACCGTTAAGAAATTCGCACCTAGGTTAGATCCCATTCTCCCGACACCGGAAGGGCATTTTCATTAAGTACATTCGCACAAATTTAAAACTATCTTCCTGTTCTAAACATATAGATTCTATTATTTTATTTTTTACATAATTATTACATTTATTATTAAATTTATTACATTTAATATTGCATAATTATTTATTACAGAAATTATAAATTTATTATTACATTCGTTATTACATTGTTGTTTATTATACAAAACTTACAAACCGAAAAACGAATGAAAAAGGCGATTAGGAAACAATCCAGAGACCATTGAGAAATTCGCACCTAGGTTAGATACTGTTCTCCCGACCCCGGAAGGGCATTTTTTACAGGGTCCGCTTATAAGTATATTCCCACAAATTAAAACTATCTTCTTGTTCTATACATATAGATTCTAATATTTTGACATAATTACTGCATTTATTATTGCATTTACATTTTTTTAACATTTATTATTATTACCTTTACCCTAATTATTAAATTTATAATATTACCTTTATTATTACATCTGTTGCATTTATATTTATTTCCACATTTATTACTTCCATTATTACATTTACTAAAAGCGAGTAAGGAAACAATCCCGAGACCTTTAAGAAATTCACACTTAGGTTCGAACACGTTCCCACGACTCCGTAAGGGATTTTTTGACCAAGAATCTCATTAAAGGGTCTAACTTATAAGTACCTTCGCACAAATTAAAATTATCTACTTTTTCTATACAAACAGATTCTATTATTTTTCTTTTGACATAATTATTACATTTATAAAGTACCTTACTTGATTCCCAATCAATAGCATGATTATTTTGGCTGGCGTGATAAAAAATGGCATTATTAGTATTACAACTTCTGAAGGCATATTTGTGTTCTTTAATACGAGTTTCAATATTTCTTCCAGTTTCTCCCACGTATACTAAATCACAACTTTTACAGAGAATGCTGTAGACACAGGCTTGTTCCTCTTTTGCAACGTTATTCCTAACCAATTTACTTTTCACGGTAGACGAATATTTGAAAGCCAAAGCAAACTTAAAATCTTTCGTCAACGGTTTTACTCTTTCTAAGCCGGCAATGTAAGGCAATGTAATAACCAATGTAATAATAAATTTATAATTTCTGTAATAAATAATTATGCAATATTAAATGTAATAAATTTAATAATAAATGTAATAATTATGTAAAAAATAAAATAATAGAATCTGTATGTTTAGAACAGGAAGATAGTTTTAAATTTGTGCGAATGTACTTAATGAAAATGCCCTTCCGGTGTCGGGAGAATGGGATCTAACCTAGGTGCGAATTTCTTAACGGTCGGTCCCTGGACTGTTTTTCCCTCTTGTTTTGGTTCATTCGTTTTTCTGTATCCACCCGAGGAGGATGCCAGTGGGCGTCGAAACTGCTGTGGAAATAAACTCTGTCTATTAGAGTGGGTTTTTATTTTCAGAACCCTTAATGTTTTCTCGCTGAACCCCAGTAGAAAACAATGACGTATGGGCTAGTGGATATTTCCGCTCATCTATCGTTTGGCAATTTTAACAACGCTTCAGGTAAAACCATAATATAGAAAAATCAGACACACGACGATGCAATATATTGGCTTCCTTTTAAGATGATAACTACCATTTACGTGTTAAATTGCATTCAACCAATATATCTTATCTGGGAGATGGTAAATTGAACATGCTGAAAATGTTTAACACGTGTTGTTGCATTGCATGTGATGTGTTACAGTGTTTATTCATTGAAATGTCAGTTAAATAGAGGATTACAGGCTTGCCAATACCATGAACTCTGTCATCACGTATTATGGTTTATTTTTTGGAATATACAGGGTGTTTAAAAAGTCGCACTACAGTTGGAAAATTTATTAATTATACATACATATTAGTTATAAATTAGTTATTAGTTATAAGTTAGTTAATATTAGTTATAAATTTTCCAAGTTTAGTGCGACTTCTTGAACACCCTGTACAATAACATTGTTTTATTCACGTTATTGACATTCCCCTTGTTAATATATATATATCCCCTTCTTGAATTTATATTTAAGTATTCATTTATGTTTCCTTTGTAATATGTAAACCAGAGTGATGAATGGAAATAATTATGGGTACATTCCTGTTATCCCGGACCCCAGACTTTTTACCAGATTCGGACGCCACTTGCCAGATTGCCAAATTTCATTGCCAATTTTTTTTTAATGTTAAGTAACTAACCTAACCGAACCTAACCCAACCCCTGGTTAGGTTAGGTTAAGTTAGGTTAGGTTTGGTTAGTTACTTAACATTTAAAAAAAAATTTGGCAATGAAATTTGGCAATCGGCACACGAATCTGGCAAAACGTCTGGGGTCCGGGATAACAGGAAAGTACCTAATTATTTTCTAAAGACATTTGGCAATGACTCAAGAGCTGGCACGTCACATCATTCATGAAATGTTACAACCGTTTGTAGTACACACAACAAATATAAGCCAGTTGTCGCTATCTGTTCTCAAGAGTGTCCTACGAATAGTGCGCGCAACTGTACATGTTAAAAGCTGCAGCTAAATATTTTTTTTTTTTTAAACTGAATTTTTAACGCCAAATTTTTCGTGTGTTATTCTTGTCCTGTATTTTTAAAGGTTTATTATTATGGACACCAAAAAAATTTGCTTTTTTTGTGGGATGTATTTTTTATATTAGTAAAGCTATCTCTAAAAAACAAATTTTAGGAAAAAGCTCGGGAAATATTTTGTTCAGCAAAGTGTAATTTTATTGCTTATAAGAAAATGAAGGATGACTATTTTTTCGACGATAAGCAGACATAATTACAAGTAATGAATGCAAATTGATTTAAAACACGTGAATCCATGGCCTACTGACCCCAAGGAAAAGCTATCTTAATTCCTAAAACTATGACAACAAATACCAATGACGGAATGCCGTTTCGAATCCGGCAAAGGTGTAAACATTTATAAATTTGTTTGCGTATCCAAAAATGTGCACAAAATAAATATATTGCAATTAAGTTAGAGTTAAATAGAAAATTCTAACATAAAAATAAAGTTTCAAGAAATTCGGTTGGACTTTATGTGTGTAGACATGAACATGATTATAATTTCAAGTAAACAATCTTAAATGGGATCACCTGAAGATCAGGGACCCCAGCCTTTTTAGTTAGCTTTATAAGGCTAACTAACGAAAATATCACGACCTAACCTAACCAATCGTCAAGGGCGTACAGTTGACCTAACGATTGGTTAGGTTAGGTCGTGATATTTTCGTTAGTTAGCCTTATAAGGCTAACTAAAGAAGGCTGTGGGCCCTGATCTTCAGGTGATCCCTTAAATTTGTTTAATATAAACCAAATTTACTTTGAAATAACCTAACTTACTTAGTTCACTTTCAACAAACCAAAGGTTGAAAATTTGAACACAACATTGTCCGTCTAAAATGCCATTATTTTTGTTTTCGTTCAAATTAAACCAAACTTTCCCAAAACTTGTTTGAGTGGCTGCGTCCTGCATGGAACTTCAATAATGATAGACTAAAAGGACGCCTTTTCAGTATTAATCGTACAGTAACGCCGAATAAATAATAGTGAAATGATGAATATATAGTTTGCACACTTGAATGTCTGCAGAAACGACCGATTCTGCGACAATATGTAAATATTTATTTTAACTCTTCCGCCATTACTTAATGAAATTTGAACAGTGTGTGTTCACTACTATTAATATACGCTAATTATAGGTTATAATATATATATATATTATATATATATATTATATATATATTATATAATATATATATATATAGAGAGAGAGAGAGTTACAAGGAGTTACAAGGAAAAGAAGTACCTCAAAAGGCCTTGCGGCCCATACCGAGGAGGTACCAATGGCAACGGGTGCCAGGGAAAATTTTGTAAAAGTTTATTTTTCTTTCAACTATCCTAGCAGTAGTAGAAAACTGGATAGAAAAGTAGAAGGCTCTTTCCCCACCCCGCTCCGCTCCCTCCCTGCCAGAGGCAGGTACGGAAAAAGGTTGAAGAAAATACCTTGACCCTGGAAAAGTAGCCAAGGAAATTTTACAGGAAAGTGGAGAATATATAAATAGCTCTATATTTAGCTTGCTCACAGAGACACCGAGCAAGCGAACTCCTGCAGAGTTTTCTGAGGTTTTAATCTTAAACTATGAGTGTGTTCAGTACTTTGTCTAGCCTATTTTTAAACAGATTTACACTTTGACTGGAAACAACCTCTGAGGGAAGTTGGTTCCAGATATTAACTATTTTATAGGAAAAGAAATTTCCGCAGACTGAGGTCCTAAATGTCTTTACACACTCAAATAGTGTGCAAGAGAGAGAGAGAGAGAGAGCTTCGACAGAAGTAAATATACACCATAGTTTTCTATTTAATAAATAAATAATAATAGGTTTATTGAATCAATGTACGAGTATTTAGAATTGTGTTGCTTTATTTGCATTTTGTAAAGCTAACACACAGTTCTGACATTACAGTGATAAGCGTTGGCATTTGTTCTTGGGAACAATCATCGAGTTGTCTATTTACTTTTGTCAACTCTCTCTCTCTCTCTCTCTCTCTCTCTATATATATATATATATATATATACATATATACACAGGGTGTTTCATAACATGTGGGATGCACTTTCAGGATGGATTCAGGACCTGAAAACAATGAAAAAAGTTTATATAAACATATGCCCGAAATCGCTTTGTTTCCCAGTTACAGCCCGTTATGTGTTCCAGCAAGTATCCGCTTTACATTTAAAGGAAGTGCTCAAAATGACCGCCTTGCGCTTTAATACACGCCTGAACACGCCTCGTTATAGACTGCCTGACGCGTTCAAACATTCCAGGTATTGCTCGGATTTTGTGGCATCCTTGTTCTATAAGTTGGCGAAGCATTTCAACGTTGGCAATGGGTGTCACGTAAACGATGGATTTCAGATGACCCCACAGGTAAAAATCGAGTGGATTCAGGTCCGTGGAGCGAGCAGGCCACGCAATAGGTCCTCCACGGCCTATCCATTTATCAGGGAAATGGTCATCCAAATAGTCTCTGGCTACTCTACTGAAATGAAGCGGAGCGCCGTCATGCATAAACCACATACGACGTTGGACACCAAGAGGAACTTTATCTAGTAAATCGCTTAAATCATTCCTTAAAAAATTGGAATACGATTCTCCTGTTAATCTTCCAGGCAAAACAAAAGGCCCGATTAAGTTGTCGGCAATAAGTCCTGCCCATACATTGATAATAAATTATTGTTGGTGCCTTGACTGGATGATGGCATGCGGATTCTCTTCGGCCCAGTGATGAGTATTGTGAAAATTGATCACACCATTGCTTGTGAAGGCAGCCTCATCAGAAAATAACATGGAGGATAGTAAAAGAGGATCGCGAGCACACTGTTGAAGTAACCAAGTACAAAAAGCTTCTCGTGGTGGGAAATCAGCTTCAGTAAGGCCTTGTACTCTCTGAATGTGATATGGGTAAAGCTGTTGTTCCCGTAAAATTCTCCACACAGTTGTGTATCTTACACCCTCTGTTGCTGCTATCCTTCGGGTGCTGACACCAGGATGTTCCTCCACGCGATTCAGGACCCGCTCCTCCAACTCAACAGTTCTGGCGCTGATTAGTCTACCACCATCTGAAACTTGCTTGTTGAATGATCTTGTATCACCAAAACGCTCGTCTATTCTCTGAAAGGTGTTCTTATCTGGCAGACGGCGATTCGGAAACCTTTCCGCATACAGACGTCTTGCTGCGGCCGCATTATACTCGACAAGTCCATACATGAGATGCATGTCTGCCATTTCTCTGTTTGAATAAGTCTCCATTCTCACTTCAAATGCACACTATCACTGAATAGTACAAAAACGTTTTTTTTTTTTTTTCCCACTGGACCGCACTTATTCACGGTATCCTCAACAATATTGAAACATGTCATAGTGTGTACGAAACATTACAATCGGCAAGGCATAAGTCTTGTATACACTCACAAACATTGTCGGCAAGCAATGTTTGTAAACAGTTTGCGAAAAGAATTGCTGGAACACAAAACGGGCTGTAACTTCGAAACAAAGCGATTTTGGGCACATGTTTACATATGCTTTTTTCATTGTTTTCAGATCCTGAATCCATCGTGAAAGTGCGTCCCACATGCTATGAAACACCCTGTATATATGTATATATATATATATATATATATATATATATATATCCCCGCAAGGGGGTTCTAAGCTCGTGCTCTTGAGTGCTCTTTGTGCTCGTTTGTACGTGCTTGTTCCTGGAGGTTTCACGTGCGCCCTCCCGGCCCTAGCACCCAAGGATGATGGGGCTCGACCCTGCAGTCCTTGTCATCCTTGGTCTTTTTCCACTTCGACTGTCCCCTCTACCCTTTCTTTTTCCTCTGTCTTTCCTCTCACTTTTTCTTTGTTTTTCCGCCGAGATATGCCCTTTTAAATAGAGGCGATTCGGTTCTTCCCGAACTTAAAATATATATATATATATGGGATGAATTTCACACTTAAATACGTGAAATGAATGAATGATGTAAACCCATGCAGTACACCTCGTCAGGGAATGACGAAGTGTACTGTTGAATACACGACAAACCTTGGAATCATTTTTTCTTTTTCCTTGTGGATTTGCATAATATGAAGTGAAAATGAAATGAAAATGAAAAGGATTGGCAGACTATAGTCCATATGACAAATATTATTAATACAATGATAGTTCACATACTAAGGATAGAAATATATACAGTTGATTAGAAATAATACAGTAATGTCGAAGCTAAGTGGAGCTACAAACAGACGTTTTCGTACCAAGAATTCCATAGCTTAGGGGACAAACAGCAGGACTCATGGATAGCTTGGATAATCGGGTTGGTTGATTTTTTAATTCTTTATATTAGACTGTATAGAGCACGTCTTGTTACCTCCGGGAAGCTAGGGACATTGCGGGTAGCAAACATTTGCGAAGCTGAGCATCTCTGGGGAAATTTATGAAAGAGTATTAAAGACCTGTTGTACAATAAATTTAGGGTTCTGCCAGAACCTTTTTTATAATTCACCCAGAGTTGCTGTCCGTATATATTACTGCAGAAAGTACGAAAGAGAGTGTCTTTAGCTTCACTTGTACAGAATCAGAAGTTCCTTATAGTCATATTCGCTTTAGTACAAAGGCTTCGAGATTGTTTTCTTATATCTGAGTCATCACTCAAGGAGCTGCAGATAGTTTGACTCAAATACTTAACCTTTTGTACTTCCTCAATTACTTCACCTCTCATTTTAAACCTTATATCAGCTGGCTGATTACAGCTTTTAGGATGAAATTGCATAACCTTAGTTTTTGTAACATTAAAAAGAATATCATGTTTCTGTGAATACACTTCGCAGACTTTTAGTAGCCGATCCAGACCTTTAATAGAGGGACTTATTGACACCATATCATCGGCATAAACTAAGTTATTTATCCTTGTGTTATCTATACAACATCCCACTGTTGCCTCATTAAGTGAAGCAATTAATCCATCAATATACACATTAAACAGCATAGGGGAGAGCAAGGAGCCTTTTCTCACCCCGCAAGAGAAGAGAAGCCAAAACATTCGGACAGTACATTGCCACACCTAACGGTAAAAGATTGGTGGGAATACTAAAATTTAAATAAATTTAATATGTACATGGGAACCTTCCTGTCTTCTAGTTTTTTAAATAAAATATTGTGGTTCACTCTATCATATGCCTTACTTATATCTAGGAAACAGCTATAAATATATGAATTACTGTCAATGTATTTAGATATTATTTCTTTAAGTACATAGATACACAGGTCAGTTGAGTGGGACCTTTTAAAAGCAACTGATTAGATGTCCATAGGTAATCCTTTAATCGGAGTAACAAGAATTTTCCTAGTAGTTTCGAGAAGCAGGAAGCGACAACAATAGGCCTGTAATTATTGCTGGACAGAATGTCTCCATACTTAGTTTTGACCAGGGGCAAGATACATACCCTCATAAACTCTGCAGGGGTATAGCTATGAGCAAGCATGGCTGAATAGAGCAATGATATATGCAGACATACCACGTCATTGGCGTATTTTAAGTGCTCATTCGATAGGTCATCTACCTCTGACGCAGAACCAGTCTTTAACTCTTTAATTAACCTCTTTACTTCAGGAACTGATATCAAAGTATTTTCCCTTGTCCCTCCCACAGGTTGTTTCGCTGGAATCTATCTTAAGATTATTCCTACTGACACTGTTAAAAATGCTAGAGTAGTGGTTTTTCCACAGCTTTGCAATTTCATCCTCCCTCGACACCCCATCGATTGTCGGAGGGAGGAAACTTTTGACACCCGTTTGATTCTTAACAAATTTCGAAAATTTGTTATTATCGTTATTTATATGAGCTTCACAGGCTTTTGATGCTCGAATAGACTCTTCTTCCTGTTCACATCGCCTAATGGCCGCCTTATGCTGACCCCTACTTCTACACATGTTCATGTATACTGGTCCTAATCTGGGTCTACCATGAAAGCACCACAGATCGTAGGCGTCTTTCGATTCCCTCTTCAGGGGAGCAATAAAATCATTCCATCCAGGAATAATCTTAGTATGATAGTTGTAAGATTTAATTAGGGGGCTTCCTGCTTCTCTTAACAGGGATACTATCTTACTATAATGAGTTTACAGTTTACAGTGAGAATCATTTGAGCAAGGATTACTACAGGCAAGATGCAAAATTTCTAAATTATTAAAGAGATGACCTGTTCTGTCTTTGTATTCTATTCTCTGTCGCATATTAACATTAGACCAATCGACGCGATTATTCTTACCTATTGAGTTCTTGTTAAGTCGTGTTGGGCATAAATTGGTAACGTTAATTAATATTTCTAATGGTCTATGATCAGAAAGAAGGAAATCATGCAGAATATGAACTCTAACAATTCGATCCTTTAGATTACACCAGTACACATTTGAAAACTTGTCGATCGATTTTTACAAACTAGTTGGTGATTCTATATAATTTGAGTGCGCTGATCTCAAAAATATAGTTAGTTTTTCCCTATCACATATGATTTTCTTACTACAGGGTGTGTCATAAATCCACCATTTATCCCCAAATGTGAACCATCTTATCGAGACCAACATTGGATTGCACATGCTAAACCATAAATTTTGTTGTTATAGACTACAGTAACGCTTACATAATAATGTAGGTAAAATATATAACAACCAGTCCCGTTCCCAGCAAAATACTCTCTCCCCTCCCATCAATGGGTGGTTAACATTTGGGGACAGATGAGGTATTACAACACCCCTTGTAGCACGAAATCTTTAGGTGATAGAGTAAAACCTAATTAAAGCAGAATTAAATAGCTCCTAGCTCTTGGACAAGCATATTGCTTGTTTATGAAAGAATAAAAAAATAACTGAAAGAAAAAAATATATTTACCTTCTTTACTTGCAAACATTTCAGGACTTATTCCAAAGACTTAAGACTACGAAGGTAGATCTGACTAATGACGACTAAACCGGTGCTTCTTTGATGTTTTCTTATGCTGTGCGTTAGGCTGATCTCGTTGCAGACACCAGCAGTAATCCACCATCATATTTGTATGCCATCTTCCTTGATATCTTCTTTCCATGGTTTTGATGTCCTGGTGAAATCGTTCCCCTTGCTCCTCACTGACATCTCCGAGATTTTCGGGAAAACGGTCAAGATGCGAAAATAAGAAGTGAACTTTCAGGCTCATGTTGCAGCCTAAGGCGCAAAACTTTTTAAGCATATTTTCCACCAGTCTTTCATAATTTTGGCTTTTGTAGTTTCCCAAGAAGTTTTCAACAACATCTTTGAAACCAAGCCATGCTTCTTTTTCTTTATTGGTCATTGTGTTCAGGAAATGATCGTCTGTCAATAACTTTCTAATCTGAGGACCTATAAAAACACCTTCCTTTATTTTCTCGTAGCTAATCTTTGGATATTTTGAACAAATGTACTTGAAACACTCACCTTCTCTATTCAATGCTTTGACATACTGCTTCATCAAGCCTAACTTAATGTGCAAGGGTGGTAGGAGGATTTTATTTGGTTCAACTAGATGTTCATGTAAAATGTTCTTTGATCCTGGGGTAAGATTCTCTCTAGGAGGCCAAGTTTTCCTCTTCCAGTGCTGGTCACGTGCTCGACTATCCCATTCGCAGATGAAACATGGCATCTTAGTGTATCCTGATTGCTGCCCAAGTAACATGCAAAGGACTTTGAGATCCCCACACAATATCCATCTGTGATTTGATACTGAATTTTTTCCAGAAGCAGTTTCATGTTATCATAGGTCTCTTTTAAATGAATAGAATGGGCCACTGGGATTGATGCATATTTGTTACCGTTGTGCAGTAACACTCCTTTTAGACTGGTTTTAGAGGAATCTACCTCCAGTCACTGGTTTGGTATTCGATGCCTAGCTTGCACACTAATCCTGTGATGTCCTTGCAAAATACCAAGGGACCATCTTCTTCGAAAAAAGGCACGAAGTCTTTCTCACGATTTCTGTACCAAGCGAAGTATGTGTCGGATGCCAATAAATTGTTCTCCTGCAATCTAGACCCCAAAAGTTCTGCAGAGTCCTTAGGCAGATTCAAATCCCTGACTAAGTCATTTAGTTCGGCTTGGGTTAATGGTTTAGGAGGATCTCGGTCAGCTGTTGGCTGTTCATAAACATCATCATTGTCTGGATTTGGAGCTGAATCAGAATCTGAATTGTATTGATCCAGACTCTCGGGTGGGCGGGGAATAGGAACTTCTGGACCATGGGGTACCGGCCTTATTGCAGATGGAAGACTTGGGTATTGAAGGCTCTCTTTATTCTTTGCATTATAACCTTTAACATTGCAAGAACAGAAGTAGCAGTCGTCGGTATGGTTTCTAGGCTCGCGCCATACCATAGGGATCCCAAATGGCAAACTTTTCTTTTTACCTTTGCCCCAATTCCTTAGTGCCGCAACACACGTAAGACAAACCTTGTGTGGAGCCCAACTTTTGTCTTGATCTCCTAATTTAATTCCAAAATAAGCATGATAAGCTCTCTTAATGAAGGTCGTTACATTTGTCCTTTGTTTTACAACATACCGACCACAAATATAACAAAATATGTCTGGACTATGGGTACATCCTCTAGAAGCCATTATTAAAATTTTAAAGACGTAATGTTAGAATTAGCTATCTGAAAAATATGAAAAAATGAAATTAATTAAAGATAAAAAAGGTGAAAAATTACAAAACGCCCCGAAATTGTTTTGCTAATAACTTTAAAACTGTTGGTGATAGAAAAAAACTGGTAGCATTTTTTAATTCAGCGCAGCGAACTGCTTCAGAATCACAACTCAAAATAAAGAAATCGATTTTCATGCAGACCGGTGTTACTAGTGAGGCAATGATCAATCCACCTGGTGGTACCACTCATATCACTAACGTATATAAAATTACCACCCTAATACATCTACATCACTTATACTTAATTTGGCCGATTCGCACATGTTACCCAATTCTACAAAGAATTCCGAGTTCACATGCGC